>JAJAGP010000391.1:0-315500 GCA_025084515.1 Ancistrus triradiatus
TTTCTCTCCGAGCTGTGTTCCGGCAGTTCCAGCCCCACACATGATGTTCATCTGATGGAGCTCCACTGTGCATAATTCACATTTTATTCGACCATGACTCCATGACTTTAGTTTCGCTCTTAGATTTATCATCATACCCGGGCCACTTAATGTCGATGTGAATACTTCACATTCTATTCGACCATGACTCCATGACTGTAGTTTCGCTCTTAGATTTATCATCTACGCCGCCCAAGGAGGTTGGGTCCCTTTTTGAGTCTTGGTCCTCCCAAGGTTTCTTCCTAAAACTAGGGAGTTTTTCCTTGCCACTGTCGCCCTAGGCTTGCTCAATTTGGGATTGGACGTAGTTATTAGGAGATAATCTAAACTTGTGAAGTTGCTTTGAGACAATGCTCCATTGTAAAAAGCGCTATATAAATAGATCTGACTTGACTTGACTTGATGTGTTATCAGACTATGAAGGATTCAGAGGACATGAAGCTCACTATTAGCTGAGTTTATTTACCTGGTCTAGTAAATTTTGCCATCCCAGCTTTTAAAAAAGTGTTTACCCCCTTCCTGGTTTCCTATTTTTTTTGCATGTTTGTCACACTTAAGTGTTTCGGAACATCACAGCAATTTAAATATTAGTCAAAGACAACACATGTAAACACAAAATGCAAATAATAAACACAAAAAGGTGTTTATTATTAAGGGAGAAAAACATCCCTGGCCCTGGCATGGCCCTGTGGGACAAAGTGATTGAACCCTAAACCTAATTACTGGTTGGGCCACCCTTAGCAGCAACGACTACAACCAAGCATTTGGGATAACTTGCAATGAGTCTTTTACAGCGTTGTGGAGGAATTTTGGCCCACTCATATTTGCCGAATTGTTGTAATTCAGCCACATTGGAGGGTTTTCCAGCATGAACAGCCTGTTTAAGGTCATGCCACAGCATCTCAATAGGATTCAGGTCAGGACTTTGACTAGGCCACTTCAAAGTCTTCATTTTGTTTTTCTTCAGCCTTTCAGAGGTGGACTTGCTGGTGTGTTTTGGATCATTGTCCTGCTGCTGAACCCAAGTTCGTTTCAGCTTGAGGTCACAAACAGATGGCCGGAAATTCTCCTTCAGGATTTTTCTTGTAGACAGCAGAATTCATAGTTCCATTTATCACATCAAGTCTTCCAGGTACTGAAGCAGCAAAACAGTCCCAGACCATCACACACCATTTTTTTACTTTTGGTATAATGTTCTTTTTCTGAAATGCTATGTTACTTTTACTTCAGATGTATTGGGACACACACCTTCCAAAGAGTTTGAGAATGTTTTCCCAAATGTTTTGGGGATCATCAAGATGTGTTCTGGAAAAATTGAGACGAGCTTTAATGTTCTTTTTGCTCAGCAGTGGTTTTCGTCTTGGAACTCTGCCATGCAGGCCAATTTTGCCCAGTCTCTTTCTTCTGGTTGAGGCATGAATACTGACCTTAACTGAGGCAAGTGAGGCCTGCAGTTCTTTGGATGATGTTGTGGGGTTTTTTGTGACTTCTTGGATGAGTTGTCGCTGAGCTCTTGTGGTAATTTTGGTTGGCCGGCCGGGCACTCCTGGAAAGGGTCACCACTGTTCCATGTCTTCGCCATTTGTGGATATGCATTTGTGTTTGCTGGACTCCCAAAGCTTTAGAAATGGTTTTCTAACCCTTTCCAGGCTGATAGATCTCAATTACTTTCTTTCTCAATTGTTCCTGAATTTTTTTGGCTCTCGGCATGATGTGTAGCTTTTAAAGATTTTTTGGTGAACTTCACTTTGTCAGGCAGGTCCTATTTAAGTGATGTCCTGATTGAGAGCAGGTGTGGCAATAATCAGGCCTGGGTGTGGCCAGAGACAGTGAACTCAGGTGTGATAAACCACAGTTATGTTTTAACAAGTGGGGGCAATCACTTTCACACAGGGCTATATAGGTTTGGATTTCTTTCTCCCTTAATAATAAACACCTTAATTCAAAAACTGCATTTTGTGTTTACTTGTGTTGTCTTTGACTAATATTTAAATTGGTTTTATGTTCCGAAACACTTACAGTAAGTGTGACAAACATGCAATAAAGTAGGAAATCAGGAAGGGGACAAAAACTTTTTCACACCACTGTATGTTGTTAGATATATAATAACTAATTACATTTTCTGTTTTCTCTCAGTGCTGTGTTCCAGTACCAGTTCCTGCCCCACACATGATGTTCATCCGCTGCTGCTTCACTCAAGCTGCTTCCATCTTCAGCTCCAGCCCAATCATACCCAGGCTACTTAATGCCGATGTGCATACTTCACATTTTATTCGAACTTTGACTCCATGGCTTTAGTTTCGCTCTTAGATTTATCATCTACGCCGCCCAAGGAGGTTGGGTCCCTTTTTGGGTCTTGGTCCTCCCAAGGTTTCTTCCTATAACACTCAGGGAGTTTTTTCTTGCCACTGTCGCCCTAGTTTTGCTCAATTTGGGATTGGACGTAGTTAATAGGAGATAATCTAAACTTGTAAAGTTGCTTTGAGACAATGCTCCATTGTAAAAATATAAATAAATATGACTTGACTTGACTTGACTTAGATGGAATTGAGAACAGGGCTCTGTGCTAGTCAATCAAACTAAACCATTACAAAGTGCTCCAGACCAACCCTCTTACGCCAAATTTAAAATTTGGTAGGAAAATGTTTGTCATGACCTGACATACAGAGTTAATATCACAGTCCCGGTTCCATTAATTCCAGACCAAAATTCAGATCAAAATCAATTCCAATCCCAGCGCTACTTACTTCCGCATCATCATTGAGTGCATTTACATGCACATAATAATCCAATCATAGTCGGATTTCTGAAAGTATCGGATTATTCAAGTGGTCCTGTATATAGTATACTCCAATCTAGAAAGCACATTAAGAAATCCGATAAAGAGAGCTGGATATTACCACAGTAATCAGATTACTAATAGCATGTTTACCAGTTACCTGATTTCAGTCAGTTATGGCAGCCTGCACATGTGCACAGAGCGGCTAGTGGGGAGAAAACATAGTTTCCAGGTCCACTTATTGTTAGAGATTTCGCTTCTTTATTTACCAGATATAAGCCAGGTGGGGGATTCTTTCGTGGGATCTGGCAACCTTAAAATTAAACACAGCAACCTGCTAAACAGCTTTTGAACACTTTGTGGATACTCTAAAATGCAGTAAATATGGTTGAAATGCAGAATTTGGTTATTTTAATATTAATTATTGAAGTTTACATCACACCTTTCTGTGAGATTATTGGCTGGTTGCTAAGTAGAAATCTGATTATTGCCTGGGTCATGTAAACCCAGAGATTTCCCATTCTCTGATTATTCAAGTGCATGTATAGTCCTTGATCAGATTACTGTCAACACCTGTTTGTTTGTTTTTTGCAGTTTTCGGATTATTAAGTGCACGTAAACACATTCAGTCACTCTCTCTTTATGATCAAGCTCACCAGTACCTACTAAGCCGATTAAACTCTTAGACATTTAAGTGCTACTCATTATTACTTTCATTGTGAAGTTTCACTGTTTTCACTGAGTGTTTATTCTGGATTCTGTTTGCGTGAATCCTGCTCTGTTTTTCGGACCCTGCTTTTGCCTCATGTTTTTGATTCATTGTCTGGTAGGACTCTGATCTTGCCCTGCTCTTTTGTGCTTTTGCCTGTTTTTTATAATAAAGCGTTTGAATCAGCTCTATGCATTCACCCCCTGTTTTATGCCAGCCGTGACAGAAAAACACTACCAGGAACCCGTCAAAAACTAGCTCTGCTCCAGATGCAATTGCTACACATGGTAAGCTGCTTGGTTGGAAGCAGCAGATAGCAGAGAAATCACAATCCTTCACGGAGCTCGAGTCTCATCAGCAGAAGTTTGCTCTGCTTATCCCAGCTGTCCAGGGACTCACCCAGCAGGTCTCCCAGCTTACCATGCCTACGGTCCAGCACAAGCCCTGGTGCTTCTTGCTTGTGCTTGCTTTCTATTCTGGTCATGCTTCCTAAAAAATACAGTGTTGATCCAGATGGCTGTCAGGTTTCCTCCTGCATTGCTCATGACTTTTTCTGCGAATCACCAGGAGTGGCCAGGATTTTCTTAGCCTACATAGTGCTTTTCATCTTCCTGATAACCGGTCACACCATTGCCTTCGCTAGTGTTGTTTGGAATCAGCCATTTCAATCAGCCATTTCACAGAAGCTTTTCATCCTGTCTTTGACTGTCCTCAGGCTGGTCAAGGTAGTGGAGTGCTTCTACTGTGCCTCTTACAGGGGTCTCGTTTGGCAGCAGATTGCACCTCGGAGTTTCAGACATTGGGCAGCAGAATGTGGCTGGAACGAGGCAGGTCTCTTTTTCCTGCTTTGGGACTGAAAGAGGTCCTACAGATTGAGCTGGTGTGCCAAGACGTTGGATCTTCCCTCAACAGTCACATCAGTTTCACTGTATGGCTAGACCAGCACCCCACCACACATTGTCGAACATGCCTGTCAGCCACCATGATCAAACACAGCTACAGTCCCAGTACTTGCCTTACCCACTGGTGAAACCAATGCCTTGGTTTTGGTGACACAACCCTGCCACTGGTAGGATGCTATCCATGGAATGGATCATAGTCTTGTAGTTGAAATTTCTCAACACATCTTTTACAATAGGTGGCCACACAATTGTAAAATGTAGTGATGCCTTTGGGAAGATTGAAATAAGAGAAGTGTTGTTCAGGGGCACATAGCCTAGGATACTGAAGTAGTCAGTACCAGGTGGTCAACAGCAGGAGGCAGGTAGACTGGGAGAGAGGGAGAGGAGGGTTTGCTCGATCTGGCAGATTCCAAGTGACACAGCAGCACATGCAAAGTGAGTGAGAAAACGAGAGAAAGTCAGCAGGGAGTGGAAATATGTTGCCTCCAGGGTAAAAACTCAGGGAACGAGATAATGACTATCAGCCAGCTACTCTGGAAAGTGGGAACAATCTAAGGCTATAAAGAAAACATGTTCCATTAAAACAGCAGTGGCTAGGGATGAGTTTTATGGTGTACTACTGTATAATTTACACTGAGTCAGAGAGAATTGTTTATGTGGAGGATGTGAGACAGGCGCCTCTCTCTACGGATTTCTTGCTAATATACAGAATGTCGAAGTGCAAAAAAAAATTAATTCCCAGTGTCCCTCCAACACAAGGACACACACATACACACATGAACTTTGTGGCCCAACCTTTCCATCTGTGATCTCATGACATTAAACTGCTGTCAGACCGATCACAGAAGCCCTAATTACCCTGACATATTCACAGGAAGAGAGATAGGGAGAAGAATTTAGAGCATGTCAGTAAGATCAGGTATTTGAGCTTTAATCTGACCTTCCAGCCTTCCAGGCTAATTAGAAAGTCTGCCAGGCAGTCCCAAAACACATACACCCACCCACCTACTTGAGAGAGAGAGAGAGAGAGAGAGAGAGAGAGAGAGAGAGAGAGAGAGTTTTTAATTACGAAGCCATTTATTAATGGTGACGACCCAATATCCCTGGCCTCAAATCTGATTGAATAAGGGCCCAACATGACATGTCATTGTAGCTTCTAATTTTGGAATCTGGCCTCTTTCCAACCCTCACAATCACACCATCCATTCGTTTACACTTTTTCACTTTTTGTAGCTGTTGGCTATAACTTGTTAGTGACAGACAGTGACATGGATTTTGCATCTCCAAGATGAGGTCACCCTTAGCTGTGCATTCTCTTAGCAGCCAAATTCAGAAGTGTATTTGTGCATGTGTGAGACAGTGAGAGAAGAAAGAGAGTGTGAGAATGAGAGTCCATGTTTGTCAATAGCAAAGAATTCTCTTGAGAGTTGTGATTTGTGTGCATGTGTCTGTGTGTGAGTTTGACACTATGTAGCAGAGCTCATCAAATTGATGCCCATTTTCAGGGCATGACCCTGTTACCACTTTGCCGACAAACTGTGAATCCACCAGGGGAATGAACTGAGCTGAGGCACACTGATGAACACACAGATTTAAGAAGACAGTTTTCTGACTTACTAGGGAAAATCTCTTTGAAATGTACAAAATACATCTTTTAAAAATCTTGTGTAGCGCTGAAATAGCTACAGTCTTATGTACTGTACTACTGTAAACTGCTACTTATTTGTTCTCAGGATATATTGGTCACACAATGGTTACATTATGGTTACACTATGGTAAATTAGTGTGTATAGTTTTGACACCATTATGATATACAGTAGACCCACCCTTTGTTTGTCACTCACTGTCCATTATATCAGCTATGTTTACCACATAGGAGCTCTTAATAATTCTACAATTACAGTTATGTAGTATGTGTTTCTCTTAGCCTCATCAGTGTCACTGTGGTGTTGAGAATGATCCACCACCCAAATAATACCTGCTCTGTGGTGGTCCTGTTTGGGTTCTAACCATTGAAGAACAGAGTGAATGGAGGCTAACAAAGTATACAGAGAAACGGATAGACTTATTCATCTGTAATTGTAGAACTACAATTTGCTCATATATGGTAAACACACTCAGATTATATATATATATATATATATATATATATATATATATATATATATATATATATAATATATAATATATATATCTATTACACACACACACACACACACCCACACACACACTTGGAGTTATATTGGGTTGTTTAAGTGATCCCTTATTTTTTTTGAGCATTAGTACACACACACACACACACACACACACACACACACACACCACACAGGGGAATACAGTGTGTGTATACGGTGGTGCTTGAAAGTTTGTGAACCCTTTAGAATTTTCTACATTTATGCATAAATCTGACTTAAAACATCATCAGATTTTCACACAATTTCTAAAAGTAGATAAACAGAACCCAGTTAAACAAAAGAGACATTCATATTTTACTTGCTGATTTATTTATTGTGGAAAAATGATCTAATATCTCATATTAGTGAGTGGCAAAAGTATGTGAACCTCTAGGATTAGCAGTTAATTTGAAGGTGAAATTAGAGTCAGGTGTTTTCAATAAATGGGATGACAGTCAGGCGTGAGGGGGCACCCTGTTTTATTTAAAGAACAGGGAACTATCAAAGTCTGCTCTTCACAACACGTTTGTGGAAATGTATCATGGCACGAACAAAGGAGATTTCTGAGGACCTCAGAAAAGAGTTGTTGATGCTCATCAGGCTGGAAAAGGTTACAAAACCATCTATAAGGGTTTTAGACTCCACCAGTCCATATTCGGACAGATTGTTTACAAATGGAGGAATTTCAAGACCACTGTTACCCTCCCCAGGAGTGGTCGACCAACGAAGATCACTCCAAGAGCAAGGCGTGTAATAGTTGGTGAAGTCACAAAAGACCCCAGGGTAACTTCTAAGCAACTGAAGGCCTTTCTCACATTGGCTAATGCTAATGATCATGAGTCCACCATCAGAAGAACACTGAACAACAGTGGTGTACATGACAGGGTTGCAAGGAGAAAGCCGCTGATCTCCAGAAAGAACACTGCTGCTCGTCTGCAGTTTGCTAAAGTTCACGTGGACAATCCAGAAGGCTATTGGAAAAATGTTTTGTGGACGGATGAGACCAAAATAGAACTTTTTGGTTTAAAAGAAAAGCATTATCTGTTTGGAGAAAAGAAAACACTGCATTCCAGCATAAGAACCTTATCCCATCTGTGAAACATGGTGATGGTAGTATCATGGTTTGATGGAACAATGAATTCTAAACGAAAATGTCAGGAGATCTGTCCATGAACTGAATCTCAAGAGAAGGTGGGTCAAGAAGCAAGACATCAACCCTAAGAACACAAGTCGTTCTACCAAAGAATGGTTAAAGAAGAATAAACTTAATATTTTGGAATGGCCAAGTCAAAGTCATAACCTTAATATAATTAAAATGTTGTGGAAGGACCTGAAGTGAGCAGTTAATGTGAGGAAACCCACCAACATCCCATAGTTGAAGCTGGATCAACAGTTACAGGAAACGTTTAGTTGCAGTTATTGCTGCACAGGGGAGGTCACACCAGATACTGAAAGCATAGGTTCACATACTTTTGCCACTTCCTAACATTTAATATTGGATCATTTGTTTACCTGGGTTCTCTTTATCTACTTTTAGAACTTGTGTGAAAATCTGATGATGTTTTAGTTAATATTTATGCAGAAATATAGAAAATTCTAAAGGGTTCACAAACTTTCAAGCACCACTGTGTGTGTATCTGTACATATATAGGCTTCTTATTTAGCATTATGGCCATGGAGCACTCCGAAGTAGCAGGCTAAGACACTATACCACTGCAGTGACCTGATTACATGTGTGTCATGCCTGGGGAAGGAGAGGCTGGACAAGGGCTCATGTCTTGCAACAGCTACCTAGCCCTGTGATGGACTGGTGCCTTTTTCAGGGTGCATGTCTGACCTGGTGAACCAGGTTGCTTGAGTGCACCTGTGTGTGATCAGGCTGTTTATTTAAATCTGTTCTTAGTGTGCAATCAGGAAGAGAGAAAGCTGGGATCTGAACAATGACGGGAGATTGACAAAAGATATGTTTAACCTGCTTTTTTCTTGAATTTTATTCTTGCAATAAATATGCATTTAATTTATTAAATTAATTAATTAATTCAGTGATCCATTAACCAGTCTGTAACAGTAGAGTTGAAACCTGGACTCTGCAAGAAGACACGCCACTATGGAAACTTTTCCCTTGGGTGATGTCCTTAAGTTCCTCACGACCCTCCACCTGGTGCAACATCAAGCCCTCCTTAACCTACATGCCACTACAATTGCAGTGATAAAATGAACTCATGCAGATGCAGGCTGTAAATCACCAGACCATACTTCTCTTCAATCATAGAGAAAAATAAGAATAATCCAAGATTTCTCTTTAATACAGTCTCCAAATTAACAAAAAACCCCACAGAAAGTGACTCTCCCGTTCTGTGTAATTTTAACAGTAATGATTTCATGACTTTCTTTAATGATAAGAAAACATTAGGCATAAAAGTCAATGATAAAACAAAATGCTCATCACATCACCAAACTATTCAGCCACCTTCCAGATGCAGCACTAGTGAAGACATCTGTTTAATGAACTGTAAATCAAGATTAGAATCTTTTACCCCAATTACTAATACTGAACTATCCACACTGATCAGCTCGTCTAAGCCATCAACATGTTTATTAGATCCAATTCTTACACATTTACTCAAACAAGTATTACCTAGTGTTATAGAGCCAGTGTTAGTTATTTTAAATTCATCCCTTACCTTTGGTTATGTGCCCAAATCCTTTAAGTCTGCTGTTATCAAAACCATGATTAAAAAAGCCAATCTTGACCCTGGTGAGATCGAATTATAGACCAATTTCAAATCTACCGTTTCTGTCCAAAATCTTAGAAAAAGCCGTCTATCAGCAGCTCTGCAGTTACCTCCAAAGGAATGAAATTTATGAAACATTTCAGTCTGGCTTCAGGCCCCATCATAGTACTGAAACAGCATTACTTAGGATTACTCAGATAAGGGATGTGTTCCTTTTCTTGTTCTGTTAGATTTAAGTACAGCATTTGACACTATAGATCATGATGTTTTAGTAAACAGACTAGAAAATACTGTAGGTATTAAGGGATCAGCACTTTCTTGGTTTAAATCCTACTTAACTGACCGGTACCAGTTTGTTCATATAAATAATCTAAGATCTAAGCTCTCAAAAGTGAAGTATGGCGTGCCTCAGGGGTCAGTGCTTGGCCGGCTTTTATTCTCTCTGTACATGCTGCCACTAGGCTCAGTTATTCGTAAACATGGCATTAATTTCCACTGCTATGCAGATGATACACAGCTGTACATATCAGCCAAAACTAATGACAGCCTTCAATCAACAAAAATCAAGGACTGTGTAACGGAAATAAAAGATGGATGTATTTAATTTTCTCTTACTGAAACTCAGATAAAAATGAGGTCTATTAGTGGGACCCACGGCTGTGAGAGACAGGTTGGCTACATCCATCCTAAAGCGAGATGGCTGTCCAGTATTGGCCAGTCCGTCTGTAAAAAAACTTTGGGGTAACAGTGATTTCAGATCTCTCACTTGATTGCGCAACATGAGCAGCACACTCGAATTGCTTCTTTCAATTACGTCATATCGCTAAAACTTAGACCTTTGATGCAGAATGAACGAAACACTATCAAATTAATAGTGGTTACATATAGCACCCATGATCATTCAGGGCTAAAATTGAAAGAAGTAAAAACATTGGGCACCAACTATTTAGTCACTCCAGTCTTCTATTTTCATCATTTAGGTTACATTTGGGAAGATTAAATGCAAAAAAAATGTCGAAAATCAAAAAACGCCTTTAATTTTTTGAGATTATAATGTGTGTGTGGATGCTGGTGATTGAACATTTTCCATGCTGCACATTTTCTGTTTCAGCAGGGACTTTGGGAAATTTGGAGCAGATACAACAAAGTGTTCAAGAGTTACACAGGTTTTGATCAAGGGTCATCATTCGTCTCAAAATTTGCCACAACCTCTAAAAATACAAATAAAAAGAAGCCTGTCACTATAAATCAAGTGGTTGCAAGTTTTTTTTATGTCTTCTGTAATAGAACAAACAAATATTAGTCACAATTCAGTGTTATTTGGTTTTTAACTAAAGAAATCCAGCAGGAAAGGCCTCTCCATTGTGCAGGACGCAGAGAGAGAGGGGATTTTCACCCCTCCCCTTCGCGCTCCGTGTGTGTGTGAGCATGCTGGGGCTGGTCTCTATAGGAGCCGTAGGCTCTTAGCTGTCCATTGGAGCACAGCTCTGTCACTCAGCGCGCACACAGACCCAGGGTTTTGCATATATGTCTAGCCATAGGCCAGCTGGTGAGGAAGGTGGGTCGTGCCGTAAACAGCTGCGCCAATACCGCTACAGGCTCTTGAATAACTAATGAACCAGGAAAAGACTGAAAAGAGGGAACGAGGGAACATAAAGCAGCCTCGTTCAAGGGAAAATGTGTTTTGAGGAATGGAAAACGTCCAGAGAAGAGCGTGCGTTTGAGCGAATGGATTTTTACGCACCCACATAACCATGCAAAAAACTGACGTTTACTGACGTTTACTGACGTTTTATCGGCAATGTAACGGTATCATGGACTTGTTTAGACGGTAAGTGAATTTTCTATGATAAAATAAAAAGTTATTTTACATCCTAAGTATGTTTTATAAGGCAAAATAGTTGTATGTTTTGCGCAAACAAGATGGCGGACAGTTGTGTTTGGTACGTGATTTCGGGCGAATGGCTGCATGTAGACGGTTGAAAATCGGTATGAAGGTAGTTCATGAAGTATTAAATTCTTTGAATTGTTTGTTTTAAGAATTTGTGTTTTAATACTTAAGACTATTTACTGCAAATTTGCAGGAGCGCCCCTAGGGGCCGTATCGGGCCCGCTCTGCATTACTTGCAGTAATGGTTAGGAAATATCCTCTCTTTATGATTGCAGGAAAAACTTGTTCAGGCGTTTAAACCTTCACGGTTGGATTTACTGAACGCCTATTATGGATGCTCTAGTAATCTATAAATAAATTCAGAGTTCAGAATGCAGCCGCCCGAGTGCTAACTCGAACTATAAAATTTGATCATATCACTCCTCTTCTATCATCACTGCACTGGTTACCAGTCAAATTCCGCATTGATTACAAAATACTTCTTTTAACTTATAAAGCTCTACATGGCCTGGCCCCACATTATCTGAGTGAACTTTTAAAGTTTTACAATCCAACTCGTCTACCAGTACTTTGTTCGCAGGGTACAGGACTTCTTTTAGTTCCTAGAATTAAAAGAAGTCACAGCAGGGGGAAAGGCTTTCTCATTCATGGCCCCCCAACTATGGAATAAACTTCCCACTTTCGTTCGAGACTCAGACACTCTCCAAAATTTTAAGTCTAGGCTAAAGACATACCTATTTGCGCAGGCTTTTGACTAGATTTAGACCAGGATGCATGGCTTGGGTCACTGGGGCCGGAGTCTGGAGTCATGTCTGGCCTGCCTGCCTTGTCCATTAACCGGGAGTGTCGGGTGGGCGGTCTGGCTGAACTGGGCTTCAGTCCTCTTGATCTTGACTCATGCATCCTTGCCTTAGACTAAGGGTAGAGCTGGGGGTTCATAGTCAAAGAGTCTTATGATGATCAGAGACATTGGGTTGCTGTCTTCTGCCTCCCGTGGGGTTGCCGATGTCTCATGTTATAATACATAATACCATACCTACCAGTTCTCCTCTTTCTAGCTATGCTGCTATAGCTAATGCTGCCGGGGTCTCATGCTACTCAAGGCATCAGTGATTGTTAATAGACATTGTGCTGTTAATCCATAACTAATTACATTTTCTGTTTTCTCTTCGAGCTGTGTTCCTGCCCCACACATGATGTTCATCCGCTGCAGCTTCACTCAGGCTGCTTCCGTCATCAGCTACAGCCCCTCCATACCCGGGCCACTTAATGCCGATGTGCATATTTCATATTTTATTTGAACTATGAATCCATGACTTTAGTTTCGTTCTTAGATTTATCATCTACGCCACCCAAGGAGGTTTGGTCCCTTTTTGAGTCTTGGTCCTCCCAAGGTTTCTTCCTATAACACTCAGGGAGTTTTTCCTTTCCACTGTCGCCCTAGGCTTGCTCAATTTGGGATTTGACGTAGTTGTTAGGAGATAATCTAAACTTGTAAAGTTGCTTTGAGACAATGCTCCATTGTAAAAAGTATAAAAAATAGGTCTGACTCTGACTTGATTGACTTGATTATACACACACACACACACACACACACACGCATGCACACACACAATGGGGCAAAAAAGTATCTAGTCAGCCACTGATTGTGCAAGTTCTCGTACTTAAAAGAATGAGAGAGGTCTGTGGAGAGAGGGGGACATGAGAGAGGGATGAGAGAGGAACTGTGGTAGCCTAGCAGGTAAGGTACTGGACTCTGGACCAGAAGGTCCAGGGTTCAAATCTCACCTCTGCCAAGCTACCACTGTTGGGTCCTTGAGCAAGACCATTAACCCACAATTGCTTGGATTGTACGACTGTACGAATTGTAAGTCGCTCTGGATAAGGGCGTCTGCTAAATGCTGTAAATGTAAATGTAATTTTCATCATAGGTTCACTTCAACTATGAGAGACAAAATGAGAAAAGAAAATCCAGGAACTCACATTGTAGGATTTTTAAATAATTTAATTGTAAATTCTGGTGGAAAATCAGTATTTGGTCACCCACAAACAAGCAAGATTTCTGGCTCTCACAGACATGTAACTTCTTCTTTAAGAAGCTCTTCTGTCCTCCTCTTGTTATGTGTATAATGGCTTGTGTTTGACCTCGTTATCTGTATAAAAGACACCTGTCCACAGCCTCAATCAGTCAGACTCCAAACCCAACCATGGCCAAGACCAAAGAGCTGTCGAAGGACACCAGGAAGAAAATTGTAGACTGTGGGAGCAATTGCAAGAAAAAGGAAAACATACAAGACCATTGATAATCTCCCTCGATCTGGGACCCCACACAAGGTCTCATCCAGTGGGGTCAAAATGATCATGAGAACGGTGAGCAGAAATCCCAGAACTACATGGAGGGACCAGATGAATGACCTGCAGAGAGCTGGGACCAAAGTAACAAAGGCTACCATCAGTAACACACAAAAATATTATACTTGGTCATTTATTTATTGCGGAAAATGATCAAATATTACATGTTAGGCAGTGGCAAAAGAATGTGAACCTTTGCCATTCCAAATGTGGGACAAAAATGTGGAGCCACTCTGAGCGGTGTCTTTGGGATCATTGCCATGCTGGAACACCCAGCCACGTTCCATCTTCAATGCTCTCACTGATGGAAGGAGGTTTTGGCTTACAATCTCACGATACATGACCCCGTTCATTCTTCCCTTAACACAGATCAGTCGTCCAGTCCTCTGTGCAGAAAAACAGCCCCAAAGCATGAGGCCCAAAGCACCAAAGCATCCCCATGCTTCACAGTAGGTATGGCGCAACTCAGAATTCTTCTTCCTCCAATCACGGCGAGTTGAGTTTTTACCAAAAGGTTCTATTTTAGTTTCATCTGACCACATGATATTCTCCCAATCCTCTTCTGGATCATCCATATGCTCTCTGGCAAACTTCAGAAAGGCCTGGACATGTACTGGCTTAAGCAGGGGGGCATGCCTGGCACTGCAGGATCCCTCTCGGCGTAGTGTGTTACTGATGGCAGCCTTGTTACTTTGGTCCCAGCTCTCTGCAGGTCATTCATCAGGTCCCTCTGTGTAGTTCTGGGATTTTTGCTCACAGTTCTCATGATCATTTTGACCCCACGGGATGAGATCTTGCGTGGAGGGAGATTATCAATGGTCCTGTATGTCTTACAATTGCTCCCATAGTTGATTTATTCACACCAACCTGCTTGCCTATTGTAGCTTTACTCTTCCCAGCCTGGTGCAGGTCTACAATTTTCTTCCTGGTGTCCTTCGACAGCTCTTTGATCTTGGCCATGGTTGAGTTTGGTGTCTGACTGTTTGAGGCTGTGGACAGGTGTCTTTTATATAGATAACAAGGTCAAACAGGTGCCATTAATACAGGTAACGAGTGGAGGACAGAAGATCTTCTTAATGAAGAAGTTACAGGTCTGTGAGAGCCAGAAATCTTGCTTGTTTGTGAGTGATCAAATACATGTTTTCCACCATGATTTACAATTCAATTTTTAAAAATCCTACAATGTGATTTTCTGGATTTTTTTTTTCTCATTTTGTCTCTCATAGTTGAAGTGTACCTATGATGAACATTACAGACCTCTCTCATCTTTCTAAGTAGGAGAACTTACACAATCATTGGCTGACTAAATACTTTTTTGTCCCACTGTATATAATAGCAGAGATATGGAAAGGATACTATGATAAGTAATTATAAGTAAGTTAATGTTTAAAACACTTACATTAACCTACAGTTGGCCAAAATAATTAAAGCTTTTATAGTAAATTGTTGAAAAATATGATGTAATTTAATGAGTAATGGACTGAAAGTAAAAAGTAAGCACAACAATTACTCTATTGATAAACTCCAGCATAACTGATAAGATAACGGTAGCCTGTGTTCTGGAGCAATCAATTTCTGTTTTGCTTTTGGTTGGCTCTAATAAACTAACCTTTTTAGGACCCATGAAGAAGTATTTACACTAAGAATACAATACCATATATGTAAAAAGAAAGAAAAACATGATAAAAAATAGATTAACAGAAACACAATAAAAATCTTCCCTGAGGGCCATTGTGAACCTGAATCATTGTGTACTGAATCATGAATCGAGTTTCGGCCTCAGTGACTAGGATTTAAATGTCCACATTAATAATAAGGGATAGTGAACCAGTGCACATCATCAGGCAGTTTTCCCCCTGCTGTGACTTTTTTAATTTTAGGAACTAAAAGAAGTCCTTCCAAGTCCTTCCTAACCAATTGGGCCATAAGACTATGGGCAATGTTGCAGGAGATGAGAGCAGCACCCTCCCGAGTGGGATGGACACCGTCCCATCCTAAAAGACCAGACTTACCATCAAAGGCTGTCCAGTTGTCTATAAAGCCCACGTTTTATTCAGAGCACCACTTGGACAGCCAGCAATTCAGAGACCATACCCTGCTGTAGGCTTGGTCACCTCGCTGCATTGGGATGAATTATCTATAATTAAAGTTCAATTACAAAAAGGGCTTTAATATTTTATGACCTTTTGGAAAACCAAACAGAGCACAACCTTGAAGTGTCACCAATTTAATAATTAAATTTTGCAAATATTTTGAGAGTTTTGTTACGTCAACACATCAATACATCTATATAATGTCACTAAAGCAGAGACTAGAACAAACAGCTCAGAAAATGCCAGGCTGCTAAAACAACATGATATTCTGCCAACAACTGACCTGAAGAACTTTTCAGGAATTTCTAATGATGTATTTACAATAGGTGTGTGGGACAGAATGTGCATGGATATCACAAAGGAAAGCATACATTTTTATTTTACTTGCTGGTAGTAACATAAGAACTACTTCAGTAAGATATTGCCATCTCATGTCTGTCGTAGCCTGACCCTCACACTAGTGAGCAACAAAGTCGCAGGCGAACATTAATAGCTCATGCAACCCTATGTTCACACTATAAATAAACAAGTCCGTGAAGTTAGTCATGGTTTGTCTCTTGTGGTTGTATAGCTAGCCACAGATTCTTAACAGCTGTACTATGAAATGTAATGGTGAAATTTTTTACAGAATATAATAATAATAATACTAATACTACTACTAATAATAATTATAGCATTATCTCAAGCATTTATTTTAACGTTTCCCATAACTGTAGCTTAAAGCATACATATGAAATTTAATGAAACATATGAAATATGAAACTTAATATACAAACCCAAATCAGGAAGTTGGGACATATAGAAAAACAAACTGCATCACTAACATTTAATTTTGACTTTTTCATTGCAGACATTATGAAACTGTGGTAGTGTGGTCGTAAGCGGCCAAGGGAGGTGATAGGAAACTCAGTCGACAAAGTCTTCAGCTGAATGATACTTGCTTTATTATTCTTTCATTTATCCCATTAAAACACAAGCCAGCAAAATCACATGTGAAATTTCATAAGCCGCTCCAACATGCAAGCAAAGTAAATGAAGTTCCCGTTTGCACTTTATCAGTGCCGTTTCGCGATATCCGCCGATAAAGCTTTCGAGCTGCACGCAGTTTGAATCATCTTAGAATAACTCTGAAAAAGGGGGAAAATCACTTGCGCCCCTCGGCATTCCCGCCATATCCTTTCAAACAAAGTAAAAAAAAAAAAAATCCTTCCCGACAAAGGACTTAACGCCCCCTTTCAAACTTTCCTTATATGCTGTCTTCAAGTGGTGTCGGAAATATCGTACTTACGAGATGACATCACATAAACGTCACCGCAATGTCGTATTTACCAGTGGGAAACTCGGATTTTTCGATAAGCCCCGACTTTCCGAGTTGGGTTGTGTCAGTAACGAAATGTCATGTCGGCTGCCGGCATGGATGCTGCTACTACAGTATACGTAAAGTTTTTACTTTACTAACAGTGCATGTTAACTGTACAGTTTAAGCCTGTGTACATTTTGTCCAACTTGCACTAATGTTAATGAGGAATTACAACAAAATAATATTATATAATATAAAATATTACTCATCTAATTCGTGTCCTGTTCGCTTCATTCTCTTCAAGTAAGGCTAAATAAACTTGCTGGTTTTGCCTATACAAAAATAGAAGTAGTACAAACAAAAGTTTTCTTTTGGCGTCACCACCCGACAAAAAAAAAAACACTTGAACGTACATCATGTCGTAAGTACCACCTCCGAACTCGGGAGTAGGAACTTCCGAGGACGACTTGAAGGCAGCAATAGTATGAGTATGGTAAAGTCCATTACCCTCAGGAGCAGCCCCACGTGTACAAAGCCCACATAAAATCCCAGCTGAAACCCTCGCATCCACCAAAAATGCCTACCTCATCATTCAGCATTTACACATTAACCCAATTTCCTCATTACTATAAACCGATCGCCTGCATTTACTCATTACATTAAACATTCGCTTATGTCATGCCCTCTGCACCCCCCTTCCCGATCTCACATAGTTTACTCCTAACTCTAAATGTGTGCTTCTGGGAGAGTGTCTTCCCAGGAAATTAATCCCCCATAATAAACATATAGCCGTCGTTTAAATCCATAATCACCTTTAAACACAAATCAACACGTACTCAAACCACAATAATTATTGATAGAAACTTCCAAAACCTCCGTGAACGTTAACAAACCATGCATAAACATAGCTAATAACTATAATTGCACTAAATAGGCATCAAGTGATGATGTCGCCACACGAACTCGTCATCACACACCTCACCTCTTCAAGCCGTCACTATCCACTGTGATGGAAAAAAAGTCAGCAATAACATTCTGGGTCCCCGCTTTGTACTTTACATTCAACCTAAATGGCTGGAGTGACAAGAACCAGCGGGTAATCCATGCATTATTGTTCTTCATTCGGTGAAGCCATTGCAAAGCCCTATGGTCAGTTTCCAAAAGGAACTCTTTACCAATCAAATAATACTTTAAAGTATCCAGTGCCCACTTAACGGCCAGTGCCTCTTTCTCCACCATAGAGTATTTTTTCCCTCATGGAAAGAGCTTACGGCTGATGTCTCCGATCCTCTCTCTTGCCCTGTAATAGCACTGCGCCCAAGCCCACACCTGAGGCATCCGTCTGAACTGTAAACAGCAGGTCAAAGTCAGGACTCTGAAGTATAGTTCCTTTACACAGGCAGTCTTTCAAATCCTGAAAAGCTTCCTCACACTCCAGGCTCCACACCACCCTCTGAGGACTATTTTTCCGGGTAAGGTCTCTAGGGACTGCAGCTCGACTGGAGAAGTTAGGAATGAAGTGCCTGTATCAGCCAATTAATCTCAAAAAGGACATTAATCTTTTCTTTATGGTCAGCAATGGATATGTTTGTACAGCCTTGCCTTTGTCAATCTGGG
Organism: Ancistrus triradiatus; assembly: GCA_025084515.1. Taxonomy (NCBI): domain Eukaryota; kingdom Metazoa; phylum Chordata; class Actinopteri; order Siluriformes; family Loricariidae; genus Ancistrus; species Ancistrus triradiatus. Next base: position 18,592 of record JAJAGP010000391.1, read on the forward strand.
GCTTAATAACACCCCCTCTCAAGATGTAATCCAATAGGAAACCTTGGTTTCCACCAGCTCACATTTTTTAGCGTTAATAGTCAAGCCGGCATGATATATTCTATTTACCACATCTGCCAGGTGTTCTTTATGTTCCTCCCTAAAGGAGCTTAAGATGACAACGTCATCTATGTACGCAGCAGCATACCTTCCGTGCCGTGCAACACTCAGTTTGTCATCCTCTGGAAAGTAGCTGTGGCCCCATGTAATCCAAATGGCATAGTTGTAAAGTGATATAGCACACTCGGCCCATGGAAAGCAATCAGTTCTTTAGCAGCATCGGTCAAAGGTATTTGCCAATAACCTTTGCGTAGATCTAACATACTCAGGTACTTAACCTTTCCCAATCGTTCCACAAGCTCATCCACTCTTGGTATTGGATAAGGATCAAATACGAATATAGCATTTAGCTTTGAAAAGTCCACACATAACCACAGCTCGCCATTTTTTTTTTAGGTACTAAGACCACTGAGCAACACCACTCACTCTGAGAGGGCTCAATGACCCCTAAGTCCAACATGACCTCCACCTCTCTCTTCAACGCTAGAATAAGTCGTGCCGGGATTTTACAGTGCGTCTGTCTGACCGGCACTGATGACAGAAGCCAAATATTATGCTGGGCCTCCTCTGTGCATCCCGGCCATTCACTGAAGAGCTTTTCAGGGATATTATGTATTAGCTCTTTTCTGTGATGTGGTGAGAGGTGGCTCAGGTTAGGTAGGGTGGGAGCGTAAAACTATAGGGAAATACCTTTTGTCAAACTCCTCCTCATCCACCACTGTCCTAGCCCACAGCTGTTCTGACACGGACTCAGGTCGAAGTAGATTCACATGGTAAGACGGAGTCTTTTTGCGCCGATCTGGCAAATGGAGTTCATAGGTTGTGGGCGCCATTTTCCTAAGTATCTCATAAGCACCATGCCACTTTGCCAGCAATCCGCTATCTGAGGTGGGCAAAAGCAGTAAGACTTTTTGGCCTACTGTTAAATTTCTATTTCTAGATGATTTGTCATACAATATTTTTTGTTGTTGCTGTGCTTTACTCATATTGTTAGAGACAAAATCCTTCATTTTGCCAAACTTCTACCTCATCTTTAAGACGCAAGACAGAATATTCAGTTGTTCCTTGGCTTGTCCCATTCCAAGGCCTCTTTCATGGCGACCATAAAGTAGTTCGAATGTCGAGTAGCCTGTAGAGGCCTGAGGGACTTCCCGATATGCGAAAAGCAGATAGGGCAACCAGTGGTCCCAATCGGTACCAGTCACCAACACAAACTTGTGCAGCATTGACCTTAGGGTTTGATTGAACCGCTCAACCATTCCAGCAGTCTGAGAGTGGTATGACGTGGTCCTAATCGCCTGTATATCCAACAGTGCAAAAACCTGCCTAATCTGTTTGGACATAAAATTAGTACCTTGATCCGTCAGGACTTCTCTTGGTATGCTTACCTGTGAAAATAGCTGTATGAACACATTGACAATCTGTCTAGTTTTAACCTTTTTAAGAGGAAAAGCTTCAGGGTATCGTGTAGCATATATGACTAAAATATATTGGTTACCCGTTCCGCTTCTCTGTAAAGGACCCACAATATCCATGGTCACATGAGTAAAAGGTACATCTAGGTACATCTATAATAAGTAGATTTATTAGAGGTGCCCTGTCTTCTTCCTTAACATGCACAGTTAGCTGACATTCTGGGCAAGACTCCATGACTTCATGACTACAAATTCAATAATGTCTAAATATTGCCAATAAAATCTACTAGCAACTCAAGCCAGAGTTTTCTGCTGGCCCAAGTGCCCCGCCCAAGGTACAGAGTGTCCCAAAGGTACAGAGTGTCCCAAACACTGTTGTTCGCATACTTTTGGGAACGACCAGCTGCTCACCCATAATATTTAATCGGTATAATTTGTCATCTTTTATAACAAATTGCCCATCATCTTGAAATCGTACTTCCCAAGTCACCCTTCTCCACCTTTTCAAATAGCGGTGTTAGTGTAACATCTAGTTTTGGCATCTCCGCAATATCACTAGGTACTATACTGGAAACCGTGAAATTAGGATTATGTAATTGTTTCGACATTATGGTGCCCATGATTTTCTCCCTTTGCTTCTTCTTCTTAGACTTTTTGACTGTAGCGTGATCGCTGTATCTCCCTCTCTTTACCTTCTTCCCCCAAGTCATAACCTTTACAACATCTTGGAATGCAAGAAGGCCCAACACCTGGACAGGATCTTACCCCCCACCGTTTGACTCCATCAACAGTTAACTCTTTCCCAAACCGACATACAACCTTCGACATCTCCAATCATAAACTAAGTCCATGTGCTAATCTTAAAAATGGGTTTCAACGGTCCAGGCCACCAAGTTTTCTCAATTTTCTTCTGACTGTTGCAAAAATTAACGACTTTCTTTCCCCATAGTTGAACTCTGTCATCACAGCCTCTCTTGCAAACCTTATCACCCAAGCCTGGCGCCAGAAAGACACCCCTGGAGATTTACGACACCAAGAAACTGTCAAGAAACTATCGCCTTCCCTCTTAAAAAAAAACCAAGAACTCAGCTTTTGGTCTAAAGAGACAAACTTTAATAATTGTGTTAAACTACTGATGGGAACAGTTTATCTTCATCGAAACCTTTTAATTACATAACAAATAATATTTGGATCCTGATAAGTCCAAACACGCTATATACATTTAAATGATTCATACAAAGAGTGGATCAAGGATATTCTTTTATATCCACACACCGTTATAGATTATACATATGTATGTTACTGAATTTATGTATCTTCATATCTACTTGATTAATGTTTTAGTATAATTATCTTTTTGTTTTGATATTTAGTGATGCCGTTTAGTATGATATATAGAAATAACAGCTTTTGCCTATGTGTTTTGATCGATCGGGTTTTAATAATTTGTGCAACAAACATGAAGTTATTTACAATGTACCGTTTCCTACAGCTTGTATTAATCATAGTATTGTTTAGTTAAAAGTATAGTAAATGCCTGTGCTGTAGTTAGAATTAGAAGGCTTTATTCTAGTTATCTAAGTTATCAATTTTCAAGTGCTTTTGATCATCTGAAACCTTACAACGAAGTCTGCATCTAAACTTGTAACTTGAGGATTTTTTGTGGTTATTGTGTGATTCTTTTAATCACTTTAGATATGTAGGAATATTATTAATCCCAAGTTAGCACCGTCTGTGGCTCGTGGTGAAATAGCACGCAAACCCGCGAAGGAGAGCTTTACTGAGGAGTCGCTTCTCATTGGATAAGTAAGGGGCAACTTCCTATGTCCCGCCTCCAGCCGCCCCCCGAGCATTCAAAAAGCAAACGCGGACGACCGCGTGGTGGCTAGCTTCAAGTCTTTTGTCTTTATTGTTCTTTAAGTCTTCATTTGTTTTTATAGGTTTTTCCTTTATAGCGGCTTTCGATTATTCATTTCACTCAGTTTTCGCATTACTTAAAGTTTCCTGTATACCAGCAGTCTTAATTAGTTCGGTATCGTGTGCTTTGAACTAGAAGAGAGTTTAAAAGACCAACAGGACTCTAAGCTCGACCATTTTGTGACCATACAAGTTTTCCAAGTTTTTGTTGGCAGCTCGTGGTGTTAGAAACGCGCCAACTCCACCTTATCTGTGCCAGTAAATCCTGAGTTGTACGCATGCGAGCGCTGCGTCGCGTTGAAGCCTCAGGCTAAATTGGAAGGACGCCATTTTAAGTCCACCAAGTCACGTGGTCAAAACCATCCCGGCAAAGAACCAAAGAGGCTAAGCAGATGAAGACGCCCTGGTCAGAGTTACGGCTGTGCAAGAAAGACGGATGCTAAAAAGCTCCCCCAAAATCATGCCTTGGAGGCTGGGCCAGGTGGAAATGCCCGAACCACTCGAGTTGACTTCCAGGCGAGTACAATTTATGGCTGCTTTTCTGGGTTCTGATGCTCGGGTCTAATTGTTAATCTTTTAACCACGCTTATTCACATAGGGACTTATCCACGCCTAAGTAACTTCCACCATATTCTCACGTTTCAATGTAATTAGGTCTACCAGTAGCATTGCAACGTTGGTAATTATTGCGCGACCGATAAGTTGCATAGAGTCACCTTGGTTTCTGATTTAATTACTGTAATGTGTACGCTTGCCATTATTTCCTGTTCTCCATACTGCGATATATGTTCATCGTCATTTCATGATTTTAACTCTGTGATACACTCGTTATTACATTGGATAATCTGTTGGTATTGCCTTGTTTGTAGTTAATAAACTTGTTTATAAACCATTTTGAATTTGCCGCCTGGTGTGAGAGTTCATTCATTCAAAGGTCGAGAAAAATACTTCGAATTCACTATTCAGATCTAGACTGATCAAGTTTGTTGTTTCTTTTTCCTGCTTTCCAGATCGGCCAGTGAATTATTTATATTTAGTATTAATCGATTTGGTGGTGCCCCGTATTTCTTAGTTAATTAATATAATTTAATTAATAAAGTTTAATTAAAAATTAATCCAATTAAAGTGTAGTCCTATGTTTGCTACATGACTTTGACTGATTTTGCAGTTATGTCTGCCTAGACCGTGAGCGCGTAACTACCAAAGCCTCTACCTTATAACGCCCTTGCAACAGATCAGCCAAAATAGGAATATCCCTTCTCAAGATGACCGTGTAAGGAGCCTGGTTAACAATGCCTGCAGTCACAAGATATGCCTGGCCCTCAATCTCTACTGTCAAATCTACCTGGGTATTCCTGTTCATCACCATGGATACACCGTTCCATGCGGCCCAAACATTCTTCCCTTACCAGGGTTTGGCTGGAGCCTGAATCTATCAATGCTTTGAATTTTTGAATTCCAATTTTTACAGAAATCGCAGTGTCAGTATCAAGAAATGGCTCAGACCTATTGCAAGATGGTCTAGGAACATAAGGAAGACATGCAATATTGCCACCTAGTACTGGACATTCCGCTTTCTTATGCCCTCTCTGACCACATCTATAACATTCAAATACTGTCTTATCTCTAAACTTTTTCTGAGGCATATACTCTATTTGAATTACTACAACTTTTTATGAGAGATGTCTTATAGCCAAGGGGCCTTACACTGCTATGATTGGGAATAGGGCCATACCCTCCCACAGACTTACCAGCTATAGCACAGCTGTTCTGCCCCAACTGGTAGTTTCAAGAGGATTGCTGAGCTGATATAAAGGTTTCCGCCAGTTCAGCCGCTTGTCTTGACGAAGTGTGGTTATGCTGCTTTATGCAAGTTCGCAGTTCTAAATTAATAATACTTAAGAACTCTTCTAGGACAACAAGATACCCAATCTCCTCTTTAGTCCGTTGCTTTGGTGTCATCCACTTATCATACAGATCCTTTAGGCATGATTGTAACTCCTTAGGGGTCTCAACGTGCTTTAGTGTGTTGGCCCTAAAACATTGTCTCAACATAGGTCTCAACACTGATCTCGTACTTTTACAACGCAGCTTGTGTGACTTGATCATAATTCCAAGTATCCTCTGTATCCATAGCAACACAGGCTGCTCTTGGCTTACCTGTAAGTAAGGGTACAAGGTAAAGTGTCCAGTCTTCCATTGGCCATCTACTGGCCTGAGCAATTCGCTCAAATGTGGTCAAGTAATTGTAATTGTAGTTTTAGAGGCGCGCATCCAGACATTAGAGAAGGCTAGCTCAGCTCCTAGCTTAGCAGATCTGGATGGCAAAGGCGAAGTTAGAGCCCCGGCAGAGTCCTCGCAGCAGGGCAAGTGGGTGACGGTTCGGCGACGTAAGTCGTAAGGCTAGTCACCAGAGCACCCACTCTTTACCTGTTTCACGTGTCAACAGGTTGCCCTCCTCAGTGAAACACACATGAGCAGCCTGTTGAAAGAGCTCGGTCATAGGTGATATTTTACGAACACGTGAACTTGTTACCCCTTTTAGGGGACACAGCCAGCTGAGTTCTCTGGATCCCCGGAGCCAGAGTGCCGGACCATGTAACGAGTCTTAGTGAAACTCGAGAGCCGCAGATTCTCTAGGATTAGTTATTCCACGTAGGGGTAAATGATATACGCCTTCGTCAGTCAGAGGGTTTACTAAGGCTAATTTTGTAGAGGTGGTTAGCGTGGGAAGGAGGATGTCCGATGCTGTAGTCTGCTCTGGCCCTCCCAATGCGGCGGAAGGGACCCAAGCCTACAGGGCAGGTTATGGTCGCGGAACTGCGGGGTGTCCAAGGGGGCTCTGAAAACAACGTGGGCTTTATAGACAAACTGGACAGCCTTTTGAGGGTAAGCCTGGCCTTTTAGGATGGGACGGTGTCCCATCCCACTCAGGGAGGGTGCTGCTTCATTTCTCCTGGCAACATTGCCCATAGTCTTATGGCCCGATGGTTAGGGGCTGGGACTATCAGAGCAGGGGTTCAGGCAGCAGACGACCGGCTTAAACCAACTGCTGCTGGTAGAGCCATGCACCGCCCCCAGAAACCACATATTGAAAACATGTGTCTGTTACCCGCATTCTGCCCTAAAACGTAAACGCTCTCAAAAAGTCTGTTTAATAAACCTCTTAGTATAAAACACAGATAGTGCCCAAAGAAAATAACAACATTAGACTAAGCTAGGACTACTTAACATTAGATCACTACAAAAAGCAGTGAGTGTAAATTGAAAATGATCACTGATAAAGCTTACAGCTCTCTGTCTCATGAGACTTGGATGAGACCTGATGAATATTTAGCCTAAATGAAGCCTCCACCTCATGATAAAGTCATGCTAGTCGCCCTCGTCCTAAGGGTCGGGGGGGAGGCAATTAGCACAATTTTTGACAAAGGACTAGGTGTACGCTAAATCCCATTACAAGGCTAATTCTTTTGAAAATACTGATTCGTAATGTGACTGATCCATCGGTATGGAAGTCAAAAAACCACACTCTTTTCAGCTTAGCACTATTTACGCCCCGGCCTGGTCGATTCAGAATTTTCTTCAGGAGATTTGAGAACTTTCGTTCTTGCTTACATGTCACAGATGAATAAGGCTTTAATTGTAGGTTATTTCAATATTCACTTTGGACAATGAGCAGGATCCACGTAAAATTGCTTTCGAGTCCATCTTAGAATCCAGGGTATCCACCCAGATGTGATGGACCCAACCACACCGCTGTAATCATACTTAGATTCTATATAACATTGGTACAATCTAGATAACCTTGATGTTTTCCCGCAAGTGATTCCGATTTCAAGATCACTACTTTTATTTAGTTGAGCTATTCTCTAATAAATAAAATCCTTCTGCCTCGTTATCACACCAAGAGCACTATCACATCTGCATACTACAGCTGCGTTTATTAAAAAATCTACCAGGACTTGAAAATGTTAATACCACCTACGGATTGGATAAATAATCTTGGTGTGTTAAATGAGCAATTAGAATGTGTGCTTCGCTCACCCCTGGACACGGACTGCCCTGCTAGGGTCAAACGTATTAGGAAAAAAAAGGCTAGCACCATGTATAATGAACCACAACCCGTACCTTAAGCAAAGAAACGGGAATTTCGAGCGCAAAGTTGGCGACATTAGTAAATTGGAGGGTGTTTAAGATTGCTTGGTAAGGGGACAGCATGGCCGAGTATAACAGCCCTCACTAAAGCTAAAGCGGCATACTTCTCTTAAACCAGAGAGAAAAATAAGAATAATCCAAGATTTTCTTTAATTACAGTCTCCAAATTAACAAAAAACCCCACAGAAAGGACTCTCCCATTCTGTGTAATTTTAACAGTAATGATTTCATGACTTCTTTATGATCAGATAGGAAAAACATAGACATAAACTCAAGCTCATCACATCACAAACCGGTCAGCAACCTTTGCCAGATGCCAGCACTAGTGAAGACATTGTTCAATTTAGCCGTAAATCAAGATTAGAAATCTTTTACCCCGATTACTAATACTGAACTATCCCGCACTGACAGCTCGTCTAAGTCATCAACATGTTTGTTAGATCCAATCCTTTAACGTCTACTCAAACAAGTATTACCTAGTGTTATAGAGCTAGTGGTTAGTTATTTTAAATTCATCCCTACCTTAGGTTTATGTTGCCCAAAATCTTTGAAGTCTGCCGTTATTCAAACCGCTGATTTAAAAAAAGCCAATCTTGAACTTGTGTGATATCTAATTATAGGACCAATTTCAAAATCTACCGTTTCTGTCCAAAATCTTAGAAAAAGCCGTATATCAGCAGCTCTGTAGTCACCTCCAAAGAATGAAATTTATGAAACATTTCCAGTATGGCTTTTCAGGCCCATCATAGTACTGAAACAGCATTACTGAGGACTAAATGACTTGTAATGTCTCAGATAAGGGATGAGATTGTGTCTTCTTTTCTTGTTCTGTTAGATTTAAGTGCAGCATTGACACTATAGATAATGATGTTTACTAACAGACTAGAAAAAACTGTAGGTATTAAGGGTTCAGACTTTCTTGGTTGACTCCTACTTAACGGACCGGTAACAGTTGGTCATATAAATAATCTAAGATCTAAGCTCTCAAAAGGAAGTATGGCGTGCCATCAGGGGGTCAGTGCTGGCCCGGCTTTATTCTCCTGTACATGCTGCCAATAGGCTCAGTTATTCGTAAACATGGCCTCATTCCACTGCTAGCAGATGAACAACAAATGTACATACGCCAAACTAATGACAGGCCTTACAATCAACAAAAACGAGGACTGTGTAAAGGAAATAAAAGATGGGATGTTATTTAATTTTCTCTTAACTCAGATAAAAACGAGGTGCTATTAGTGGACCCAAGGCTGTGGAGACAGGTTAGCACATCTATCCTAATCTAGATGGCGTTCCAGTATTGCCAGTACGTCTGTAAAAAATAGGGGTCACATTTTCATACGTAATATGCTAAAACTTAGAAATATTCCTCTCTTTTAATGTGCGGAGAAAAACTTGTTCATGCGTTTAAACCTTTCTAAGTAGGTTGGATTACGTAACGCCTCCTCCTTACTTTACGGATGATCTAGTAATCTATAAAATTAACTGCAGTAGTTCAGAATGCAGCTGCCCGAGTGCTAACTCGAACTAGAAAATTTGATCAATCACTCCTGTCTTCATCACTTGCACTGGTTAAAAGCAATTCCGAATTGATTACAAAATACTTCTTATTAAACTTATAAAGCTGTACATGGCTGGCCCCACATTATCTGAGGTGAAACTCTTAGAGGTTTTACAATCCAAACTCGTCTACTTCGTTCGAATGGGTGCAGGATTCTTGTAGTTCTAGAATTAAAAACGGTTCAAGGCGGGGGAAAGGCTCTCTAATACATGGCCCCCCCAACCTAATGGAATAAAACTTCCCAACTTTCGTTCGAGATTCAGACACTAGCAAAGTTTTAAGTCTAGGCAAAGGAACATACTTAGTTACGCAGGTTTTGGCCTAGATTTAGACCAGGTGCATGGATTGGGTTGCTTGAGGCGGAGTCGGGAGTCATGTCTGGCCTGCCTGCCTTGTCTGCTTGCCGGGACTGTCAAGTGGGCGGTCTGGCTGGAAACTGGGCTTCAGTCCTCGTGATTTGATAATGCTCCTTGCCTTAGAATAGGGCAGAGCTGGGGGTATAGTCAAAGAGTCTTATGGTGATCAGCGACGTTGAGTCTGTCTTCTGCCGCTCGTGGGGTGCCAATGTCTCATGTGATTCCTCTTGGTGTGTTTTCCTTCCAGTCTCATCTTTCTAGCTTTCTAGCTATGCGCTATAGCTAATGCTGCCGGGGTCGCATGCTACACTTGGCATCAGTGATGACATGCATCATGATTGTAATAGACACTGTGCTGCTTAATCAATAACTATTACATTTTCTGTTTTCTCTCCGAGCTTTGTGTTCCGGCAGTTCGGCCCCCACACATGATGTTTCATATGATGGGTGCTCCACTGTGCATAATTTCACTTTTATCGACCATGGACCCATGACTTTAGTTCGCTCTAGAATTTATCATCTATGGCCGCCCAAGGAGGTTGGGTCCCTTTTTGAGTCTTGGTCCTCCCAAGGTTTCTTCCTAGAACTAGGGAGTTTTTCCTTGCCACTGTCGCCCTAGGCTTGCTCAATTTGGGATTGGACGTAGTTATTAGGAGATAATCTAAACTTGTATAGTTGCTTTGAGACAATGCTCCATTGTAAAAAGCGCTATATAAATAAATCTGACTCGACTTGACTTAATGCTCATTATCCTCATCATCCCACTGCTGCCACCATGTGTGGTAGTGTGGTCGTGAGCAGCCAAGGGAGATGATAGGAAACTCAGTCAACAAAGTCTTCAGCTGAATGATGCTTGCTTTATTATCCTTTCATTTATCCCATTAAAACATAAGCCAGCAAAATCATATTTCATAAGCCACTCAAACATGCAAGCAAAGTCAAGTCAAGTCAGATCTATTTATGTAGTGCTTTTTACAATGGAGCATTGGCTCAAAGCAACTTTACAATTTAGATTATCTCCGTCTACGTCCAATCCCAAATTGAACAAGCCTAGGGCGACAGTGGCAAGGAAAATCTCTCTAAGTGTTATGAGGAAGAAACCTTGGGAGGACCAAGACTCAAAAAAGGACCCAACCTCTTTGGGCGACCCAACCTCCTTGGGCGAATTGCAAAGCAAACAAAGTTCCCGTTTGCACTTTATCAGTGCCTTTTTGCGATATCCGCTGATAAAGCTTTCGAGCTGCACGCAGTTTGAATTATCAATCAATGCTGAAAAAGGGGGAAAATCACTTGCTCCCCTCGGCATTCCCGCCATATCCTTTCAAACAAAGCCAAAAAAAACCCAAACCTCCCGACAAAGGACTTAACGCCCCCTTTCAAATTTGGCTTATAGTATGAGTATGGTAAAGTCCATTACCCTCAGGAGCAGCCCCACCTGTACACAGCCCACATAAAATCCCAGCTGAAACCCTCGCATCCACCAAAAATGTCTACCTCATCATTCAGCATTTACACATTAACCCAATTTCCTCTTTGGGTTAATGTTCTAATGTTCTCTACCCCCCCCCCCCCTCCCCGATCTCACATAGTTTACTCCTAACTCTAAATGTGCGCTTCTGGGCGCGTGTCCTCCCAGGAAATGAATCCCCCATAATAAACATATAGCCGTCATTTAAATCCATAATCACCTTTATACACAAATAAACATGTACCCAAACCACAATAATTATTGATAGAAACTTCCAAAACCTGCATGAAAGTTAACAGATCATGCATAAACATAGCTAATAACTATAACTCCACTAAAAAGGCATCAAGTGATGACGTCGCCATACGAACTCGTCATCACAGAAAAAAAGATATTTCATGTCTTATCTGGTCAACTTCATTTAATTTGTTAATATACATGCATTCCTGTATTTCAGCTCTGCAACACATTTTAAAAAAAGTTGGCACGGAATAGCATTTATCACTTTGTAATGTTGCCATTCCTTCTCACATCACTTACAAGATCCTTAAAATTTTTTGAAATTCTTCAAACATTCTCTACTGGAGATAGGTTGGAAGGTCAGTCCAGTACATGTACTCTTGTTCTGCAGCCATGCTTTTGTGATGTTGGCCGCATGAGGTTTTGCATTGTCTTGTTGAAAAATGCATGGAAAAGATGAAGGCAGCATATGTTGATCTCAATGCACCTTTCTGCATTAATGCTGCCATCACACATGGAATTACCTTTGCACTGACACAACCCCATTCCATGACAGCCCCTGACTTTGGTTTTTCCATTCCATGTCATCCAAAAAAGATCTGGAATACTAATTCGTCTGACCACAGTAGACATTTCTACTGTTTGACGATCCATCCTAGATACCTCCAAGTCTAGAGAAGTTGACCCTTGTATATGTATGTGTATATATATATATATATATATATATATATATATATATACACACATACATACACACACACACACACACACACACACACACACACACACACACACACTGCTCAAAAAAATAAAAGGAACACTTGGAGTTATATTGTGTTGTTTAAGTGTTTCCTTTATTTTTTTGAGCAGTGTATATATATATATATATATATATAGCTTCCAAAAAAAACATTGCTGCTAATCTGCAGTTTGCTAAAGATCATGTGGACAAGCCATAAGGCTATTGGAAAAATGTTTTGTGGACGGATGAGACCAAAATAGAACCAAAGAAGAAAAGACTTATGTTTGGGAAAAGGAAAACACTGCATTCCAGCATAAGAACCTTATCCCATCTGTGAAACATGGTAGTGGTAGTATCACGGTTTGGGCCTTTTTTGCTGCATTTGGATAGAACAATGAATTCTGAATTATATAATAGAATTCTAAAGGACAATGTCAGGACATCTGTCCATGAACTGAATATCAAGAAAAGGTAGGTCATGAAGGAAGACAATGACCCTAAGCACTCAAGTCGTTCTACCAAAAAATGGTTAAAGAAGAATAAAGTTAATGTTTTGGAATGGCCAAGTCAAAGTCCTGACTTTAATCCAATTGAAATGTTGTGGAAGGACCTGAAGTGAGCAGTTAATGTGAGGAAACCCACCAACATCTCAGAGTTGAAGCTGTTCTTTACGGAGGAATGGGCTAAAATCCCTCCAAGCAGAACTTATCAACAGTTACAGGAGAGTTATTGCTGCACAGGGGGGTCACACCAGATACTGAAAGCAAAGGTTCACATACTTTTGCCACTCACTAATATGTAATATTGGATCATTTTCCTCAATAAATAAATGACCAAGTATAACATTTTTGTCTCATTAGTTTAACTGGGTTCTCTTTATCTACATTTAGAACTTGTGTGAAATCCTGATGATGTTTTAGGATTATATTTATGCAGAAATATAGAAACTTCTAAAAGGTTTCACAAACTTTCAAGCACCACTGTGTGTGTGTGTGTGTGTGTATGTATGTATATATATATATATATATATATATATACACACACACACATTATATATATGTGTGTGTGTGTATATATATACATATATACACACACATATATATATATATATATATATATATATATATATATATATATATATATATACACACACACACACACACACACACACACACGACACAATGATAGTGCGTGTGTGTATATATATACATATATATATATATATTCGATATATATATATATATAATATATATAAACAAACTACAACACACAGCACACACCACGGCCTACAAACATCGACACACGGTGTGATATATATATTATATTATAACTAAGTATATAGTTATATATATATATTTATATATTATAGTGATATATATATATATATATATATATAAACAAATGTATTTGTAAGCTATGAAAAAAACAAAAAAAGCATACATACATTTTTATGTTGGTTTGATTCCCGTGGCTCTTGTTTTCCACCTCTGATTATGTACAGTCGATGACCCCTGGGAATGTCTTTACATGAAGGATGATTTGGCAGATGTTAAGCCATTGATTGGAACTGGATTCCAGTCACCAGAGGGGTCTGTCTGAAGAGAGCTGGACGCTGTGCATGACTGACTGTGAACCCTTGATAAGTGTGTGTTTGTGTGTGCCTGTGTGTATAAACACTGCTGATCAAGTTCATTAATTCGACAGAGAGATTTCTTGGAGTTGTTCACAGCTTTACATCTTAAGAAAACTTGGCAAGACTCAGTTCTGGGGATTTTTTATTTTACCTCTTCAGTGTTAATTATGAATACACAGATAAGAAACCTGAAAGAAAACCAAGTTTTCAGACACCAATGTCATAAGGCTTTTACACTTGGATGAAAAGTAAAAGTTGGAAAAGTGATACAGAATAAATAAGGGTGGTTAAAAAACATCTGCATAGCCAATCTATTGGATTGAAATGTCCTTTTCCCTGATTGATGGAAGAAATGTTAGGATGTCTGTATGACCATTGCCTGTATTTTGACTATTCTGACTATTTAGATCTGATTTTGAACTAGCTGATTGGTTACTGTTCCATGGATTTTTGACACATGCCTGATACACACCTCTGATAGTTTATATTTCCAAGTTGTTTGTTGATTTGAATATGTTTGCCCTGAAGTCTAAACTGCACATATATATTTAATCAAACAGCACACATCTGCATGTAAATCCACAGTAATGACATGGTTGTAGTAGCATCATCACATACCTGTAATATGTTAAACAGATCACACACAGGATGCCTACAAAACCACCCTAAATCAAGCTAAAAATAAGACATACAACTTTATGTTCAAAAAAGGGATCTTATGCTCTCACTACTTAAGACATCCTCAATACCTACCTTTACAATACCCTTTCTTCAGGATTACTGTATTCAATATCCATTATGATGTAGTGACATGGAGTGCTCTGGTAATGCCACTTGAAGTGACATTCTTGACAAACAATTGCCCCAGTGTCCTTAATAAATCTCAGCTCGCCAGCTGTGTTGTTTGTCTTTGGCAGCTAAAAGGGCTGGCTTATCAGTTTCAGTATTGACCAAGAGAAAGACAATTAGTCCACTAAGTATACACTAATTTACCAATTATCACTAGTTATCCTGTTGTTAATGGTGATGCTAACCAATGATAGTCTTTCCCGTGTTGGCATTGGTGATCCATTTACTCTTATGTTATCTGCTTTTCTTTTGTTAAAAGGGCAATTGTTATGGTTCACCATGTGGACCGGGGGTTTTAGGACCCTAGCACAGGTAAGTGCTATGAATAAAGCCCTGCTATTGTGACTGAGGAGAGGTTTAGCATGCTTATATGGGACAAGGAGCACTTTACAAAAATAAATACATATACACACACACATAAATAGGAATATGTGTATGAATATGAATGTATATATGTGGGCGAAGTGCATGTGGATGTGAATAGATAAGATGCACCCAAAAAGTAATGACACTCCCACCTAAAAAAAGAGCGAGATAAAGACAATCCGCTGTGAGGATTGAACCCAAATCGCTCTAGTGAGAACGTGTGCGTTACCACTCACTCAACCAGCTGGTGTGGTGAAAGGAGGAAAAGTGGGGCTTTTAAATGCCGAAAGCACCATTCTCAGACGGATTCAAACAAAAGATAACGCTAACAACAGGAAACACGTCAGGTTACTCGGCGAACTGAACGTTAATAAAACCGTCCAAGTGGTGGAAAACACTAATAAAGCCTACCGAGCGGCATTAAGAGCGCAGAAGCAAGTATGACTAATTCAGACGTGCTTACAGAAATGGCCTGAGTCGACTCTGTGAACGATGCACAAATCAGAAGATTGGGCATGCAAAATGGCAACGAGTCTGGCTTGAGGAAACAGAAAAGGAACCAAAAGGAATATGCTGATAAAAGATACAGCACTAGCTCCACGGCAAATGGCAAATAAACGCAATACCCGATCGCTAGTGCACACTTACAAACACAGTGTAGATATAATCAATGAACAGTTAGTAGTAAAGAGCAGAAGCTCACATTGTGGTGACGAGTGGAGCTGACATCACTCAGCAGGAGAAACGCTCAGTGAAACAAAGAAATGTGCTGATAAACAAACAGCGCAGCAACACAGTGAATGGGAAACAAAAACAACACCAGATTGCAAGAACAAACTCACAAACACTGAGTAGATAATCAATGAACGTTTCGTAGATCAAAGCGGAAGCTCGCGTCTCAGTGGCGAATGGAGCTGACGTCACTAGGCAGGGAAAAGTATTCAAAGGGTGGCAAAAGTAAGGAGCCAGTCTCATCAGGATCTGACCCTAACAAACCCTATTACCTCAGACGTAGCCTTACCAGCATCCCTCTGGAAAGAAACTCTTTTATCGTCTTTCTCTAATACCTCATGTCAAAAACGTGCTACAAAAATACCAAGACGAAGCCGCCGGTATGAATGTCAAGACTAGTTGAGTCAAGGGTGTGATAAGAGACAAAGCTCTCAAATGGTCTTAAATAACTTAGCGAGCAGGTGTTTCTAGTCAGGTGTAATCAGCATTAATTATGGTCGGCTCAAGTGTGCTAGGGATTGCTGTACCAATCCCAGCACGTAATAGCAAAAATGTCTGTATAAGTTTTTTTTCTCTAACCACATTGTCATATTCAGGTTTTTCAAATTCAGTAGTTTTGCTGACTTGTATCTATTTACCTACTAAAAAACAGTACAACAGTTTTACTCCCAATAAATATTATGATAATATATTAATTTATAACTACAAAATGTTTTCTTTGCAGTATTCACGCACTTGCTAAAGTACATGGCCTTGGTGGCTTAGCATGACATGTTTTCTGCTGATACAGTTTTTGGAACATTAGTATTTTGCCTATTTCTTGTGCTGCTGGTGTTATGGTACGCCATGTCAAAAACGATGACGAACAGTGTAAATAAAATATAATGGGTTGGGACCCAAGTGCATTTAGCTCCAGATGGAAGTAGTGAACCAAAATAAAATTAATCAACCCCAAAAAGGTTCACCGAGAAACTAATGAATGAATAAAACGTTAAAGAAAGAAACGAACGCCGTAAGCGTGGTCGTGAATACGAGCGCAAGGTGCGCTTCGGGTCTGCGCATGCACAGTGCGCGCAAACCTGAACGGAGCTCCCGCGAACACGTACCACGTATACTCCTGGCCAAAACGCTCACTGGAGTGTGGAACGGGTGTGGGGAGGCAAAGGAAAGGATTTAGAAAAACTGAAAGAATTAAATATAACTGATAAAACGACAAAGGGAAAAAGGGGACGTAGTACCGCATATACTCCCGGCCAAGCGCTCACTGGAGTGCGGCATGCGCGTCAAAGAAACGAAAGGAAGTTGTGCCAAGTGTACTCCCGGCCAAACGCTTCACTGAAGCACGGCACGACCGAAGGGAGTGAAGAGGACGAGGTTGAAAACTCTGCGCCCTCTTCTAAGCATGATCGGTGGATTAAAAAGGGTTTTTTCCCCCGATCGCGGCGAGGGGGGTGCGACGGCATGTGAGGGAGAAAGAGCCAGCAAAGGCGGAGCAGCCCGGCAGAAAAAATGAAAATAAAAGAATAAACAAAAGCTGACCCTACCCTATCTAGGGCCCTAGCTACCTAGGCTGCCTCATAGCAACCTCCGTCTGGCGACCTTAATGTCCCCGGACGTACCCTAACGTCCCTAACAAAATAAAACACCAAGAAAAGCAAGGACTGTCAAAAAGCCGCCAGAGCCAGCAGCGTAAGCCCGTGTGTACGTCTTCTCAGGCATGAGATTCAATGCAGAGACACTGTGCCAGCCACAAAGGTGTGCTTATATGGGCTGAGCAGCAGGTGTCACCAATCTATCAATAATAAGCTGATGCATGCACAATCGTGCTGTTGCTGCTCAAGTCGCCAAACCGGGTTAACTACTGGCCACTAGTGGCCAGATAGCAACGCCTAATAGCTGGTGGATGTTTTTACAAGTTGTCCTTTGTTTTTATTTGTTTATGGCTGTTTTGGGACTCCAAACCATTACTGGTTTTCAGCAGTGTATTTAACTCACAGTGGAGCACCCATTTATGACTCATACAGCAAGGACTGCATGGCTAAACTTTTGGCAGAACCTAAGCTACAGGAGAACTCTGTGATTTCTAACATAAATTTAATTTTAAAAAAAGTTGTAGAAACATTAAAAATAAAAGGATAGCAGCAGTAATTTGGTTAAGCATTAGGAGCTGTCAGCAAGAGTGCATGGATTAAAACAATTAAATTCTTTGTAATTATGTGCAGTCCGCATAAAATGCCTATTTTTTAATAGGTTGCCTGAGCTTAACAAGACAGGAATAAAAGCTCACACCAGACGCATTAAAGGCAAAATTATATTATGCATTCAGAGATTGTCAATTGTAAATTTCTCACATTTATTAAACTATCAAATGCTGTTCAAAATGTACTTGTCCCTGTTTCCTCCCTCATCCAGAAACTGAGAAACAGAGGGTTTAGATATTATTAATACATTAACCCAAAAAAAGAACTCTCATGAAACTCAATGAGTGGGACACAATAACTTGCAAAGCTAAAGCATGGCACAATGTACAACCCCAATGCCAAAAATACTAATATAAACAGAAAACACTGATTAGTAAATCCTGTACTACATATAGTTACATGAAAACAATAAAGAGTAAATATACTTTATGTTTCACCTTATCATTTTTACTGGTGTTGTGTGTGTGTGTGTGTGTATATATATATATATATATATATATATATATATATATATATATATATATATATATATATATATATATACTTATATATATAAATATATATATGTAAATTAATGTTCATTTCTATGCAATATGTTCCAAAAATTTGGAACAGTGCACAACGTAATCTTAGAAAAAGCAGCTTGCATCCCCTGTTCAGCAAATTAATAGTATATAATTCTATAACTGCTACTGGACCTGTACACATGTGTGTATTGGAGAGAATACCTTGAGGTTCAGCATCATTATTGATACGGGAAGAGTTGGATTTTGCTCGGTGCTGCAGGGAAGATGTTGAAGGCTCAACAGGCATGTGTGCAGGACCAGCTTAGCCAGATCACCAAAGGCATAAATCAGATCGTCGCTAAGCTTCCTCCATGTTCTGAGCCGGTCACAGAAACTCACCCTCACCTCATCATCAGTACAACCCTCTCTAACTCACTAGCCCACTCGCTGGATACTATGGAGCCCATGCAGTACGACTCTACCCAACTTTCCCCCGAGAAGCGACAGCACAGGCTACAAGAGGGCCTCTGTTTATACGATGGTGCATCAAACCACCGCTTGAGGAAGTGCAGTGTGCGACCACCCTGTGTCACCACATCGAAACACACCTGAGTGAGTATGTTGACTGTAGGATTAGTGGATAAAGCCTTTTGCCTGCCCGTCGCCCTTCACTGCTCTAATAATGATTTTGTAATTGCAGTGCTGATCGATTCCGGAACCGAGGGGAACTTTATTCCAGTCTGGAATACCTTTATTCCACTTTATTCCAGTCACACGCCTCATTTAACTGCTGTGGATGGAGGTCCTGTGGCAGCAGGCCTAGTATCCGCCATTACCAAGCCCCTTGGCATGTTGACCAGTGGTCTGCATAAGGGAAGAATCCAGGTCTTCGTAATCACATCCCCTACCAACCATCTCATCCTTGGGCTTCCATGGTTAAGGAAACACTATCCGACCATCTCCCGATGAACTGAGGAAATAATCCACTGGCCCTCCCACTGTCTGGATTGCTGCCTCTTTCCCAATCTTAGCGTTGCTTTATCCACCGTTGAATCCCTGGACCCCCACTGGTCAAATCTCATCCCAGCCGTGTATGTGGACCTCAACGAGGTGTTTAGCCGGAGGAAAGCCACCACCCTACTGTCTCACCGTAGTTATGACTGCGCCATTGAACTCAAGGAGGAAGCCATCCTTCCCAGGTCTAGGGTATACCCGCTCATCCGATTATATACAAGAGGTGCTGGCCCAGGAATTGTCCCATCCTTCCACGTTCCCCACAGCATCCAGGTTCTTTTTTGTGACAAAGAAGGGAGAGGACCTGAGACCCTGTATTGATTACAAAAAGCTCAACCAGGTAGCCTGTCATTATCCTTACCCTCTCTCCCTGGTCCCTGTGGCACTGGAGTAGTTCAGGGGAGCTACCATTTTCACTAAGCATGACCATTGTCTACAACCTGGTGAGGATTCACCCCAGGGAGGAGTGGAAGACGGTGTTCGTCACCAAAGGGACATTATGAATACCTGGTAATGCCCTTTGGACTCAATGCCCCTTCCGTCTTACATGACTTAATGATGTGCTGAGGGACATGCTGGGTGAGTTTGTTTTGGCCTACATAGACGAAATTTTCATTTACTCTCCATACCCGGTCTCACACATACATCATGTCAGAGCTGTCTTTTCATGCCTTTTGGCGAACAATCTCTACCTTAAAGTGGAGAAGTGTGAATTCCACCAGTCCTCTACCACCTTCCTGGGGTATATTATCAGTTCCGGGGAGTTGCCATGGATGACGCCAAGGTAGAGGCTGAACTGGCCCACGCCCTCAAAGATAAAAGGTCTCCAACACTTTTTTGTCTTTGCCAATTTTTACCAGAGATTTATACGGAACTTTAGCAGTGTAGCAGCCCCGCTAACCTTCCTCCTCAAAAGCAATGCACGGTTACTTGCCTGGACTTGGACTTGGAGGAGGCATTCCGAACCCTGAAGGAGGCTTTCACCACCACGTCCATCTTAGGACATCCAGACCCTTCCGAACCCTTTATCCTGGAGGATGATGCGTCTGAGGTAGGCGTGGGTGCTATACTGTCCCAGCGTATGGGAAGCCCCTGGAAACTCAACCGGGTTGCCTTTTTCTCCCACAAACTCACCCCGACAGAGAGGAACTACGGTGTAGGGGATAAGGAACTTGTCGCAGTGAAGTTGGCATTTCAGGAGTGGTGCCACTGGTTGGAGGGAGCTCAACATCAATTACAGGTACTCACTGACCACAAAAACCTGGAGTACCTCAAGGAGGGAACGTTTGAATCCCAACCAGGCTCGCTGGTCATTGTTTTTCTCCTGGTTCAAGTTCACTGGAAGTGTCTTCCCAGCTCCAACAAGCTCACTGTTTTCACGAGAGTAAGGTTCATTCCCTTCCAGTCCCTCCCCAATGCATGTCTGACTTTCTTGCCTTGGCAGAAATTGCCCAGAACTCCTTCACCAATGCTACCACCACCCTGATGCCTTATCAATGTGTCCTTGGCTATCAGCCCCCTCTAGCTCCTTGAACCCCTTCCCTTTCAGATGTCCCTGCTGTGGACAACTGGATGAAGAGGAGCAAACAGGTATGGGAGCAAACTCACCAACACATTAAGCACATTCTCCAGAGTCAAGAGAACCAGAAACGTGGTGATAACCCATCATACGCACCCCGGTGACAGGGTTTGGCTTTCCACCAGGGACTTCCGCTTGCCAGGAGGAGGTAAGAAGCTTGCTTCCAAGTATATTGGCCCATTCAGCATCTTGAAAATGTTGAACATTGTAACCTATCAATTTAATCTGCCACGTCAATGCCGGGTCAACCGCTCATTTCATGTCTCTGTCAGCATCACATTGGTCTGAGGTTATACTCATAATGCATATACTTATATATTTAGAAAATATAATATTTGGTTTGCACCTCCAGATCCAGAAGTCATATATGAACAGCTATGGGAAGCCATCCATTTAATGAAGGCATCACCTACACGTTGATGTTGGGAAACAGACGAAGATGTCGGCGTGTACATCGCAAGGCTTAGTGTCTTACCAGATTTCGGAATATAGTGTTCAATTACCTGGATATTTCTTGCATGTTCGCACGATTCAGCTGTGCTATAATCACTTACAGCAAACAGTCACTTCTCAACATCAACTTTTGAAGCACAAATTTAGTTTTGGACTACCCATTCAACTTCCACGAACTACCACCGGAGTTAGAAAGAACACCACGGACCAGCACAACGTTCTCTCCGACCAGAAGTGTTCGGCACCGGCGTGGAGATTGTAAACAAAGAAGGGGGAAGCGCAGAGGTCTGCATTGCTAGGCCAAATCTAAATCCAAAACCGACAAGCTTTACCAACATCTTCCTCACAAACGTACGATCTCTGGCAAACAAAGTTGGACGAGTTAAAAGATCTGGACCTACACACAGAGAATGCTTATGGACAGTAACCTCATGTTTTTCACAGAAAACATGGGTCAGCAACAATGTTCCAGACAGTGTGGTGGATCTGGAAAGATGCACTCTTTTCAGGGCTGACAGAGTGGCTGCAGCTTTAGGTAAAAGCAAAGGTGGTGTATGCATTTATGTGAACAAAACATGGTGCACAGACTCTGCCATTGTTGATACCCACTACTTTGCTGTTCTGGAGTATGTTATTATAAAATGCAGACCTTTCTATTTACCACGTGAGTTTACTTGCATAGTTGCTACTGCAGTTTATATCCCTCCGGATGCCAATGCAAAAGGTGCAAAGAAAGAACTTTATGCTGCTATAAACAAGCACCCAGAAGGGGTCTTCATTGTAACTGGAGATTTTAATCACTGCACATTGAGATCAGTACTTCCAAAGCTTCATCAAAATGTCTCATGCACCACAAGAGGACAAAAAACTTTGGACCACATTTACACCAGTGTAGTGGATGCCTACAATTTCACACCCCTCCCCCACCTAGGACAATCTGATCATCTCTCTTTGTTCTTGATGCCCAACTACACCCCAGTCATCAAATGTTTGAAACCCACAACAGAGACCATCAAGACCTGGTCGGAATGTGCTGATTACACTCTCCAGCAAGCAACAGTTTCAGTGCACAGACTGGAGTGTATTTGCTGCCCAAGCCACCACGGACTCTTAGACTAACATTGGAAAGTATACCAACTGTGTACTAGACCATATCAACATGTGTGTGGACAGTGTGACCACACACAAAAAAATAAAGACTTTCCCAAATCAGAAGCCTTGGATGAACAGAGAGGTTTGTCTCCTACTAAAGGTCAGAGATACAGCCTTCAAGTCTGGAAACCTGGTCACTTACAGTTCTACCAGGGCTGACCTGAGAAGAGGAATTTAACAGGCTAAACATTGCTACAAGCAAAGGATTGAAGAGCATTTCAGCTCCTCTGACTCCCGATGCATGTGGCATGGCATACAGACAATCACGGACTTCAAACCATCATGCAGTGCGCCCCTATCCAGCTCTGCCTCCCTCCCTGATGAGCTTAACCACTTCTACGCTCGC
This sequence comes from Ancistrus triradiatus, assembly GCA_025084515.1. Taxonomy (NCBI): domain Eukaryota; kingdom Metazoa; phylum Chordata; class Actinopteri; order Siluriformes; family Loricariidae; genus Ancistrus; species Ancistrus triradiatus. The sequence goes on from JAJAGP010000391.1 coordinate 41,373, forward strand.
TTTGACAGGGAAAATAAAGATCCTATAATCAAAGTAGCAACATCACCTGATGAACAACCCCCAACATTCACAACCTTGGATGACTGCTCTGCTTTAAGCAAAGTGAACACACGGAAAGCAGCTGGACCTGATGGAATATCTGGTCACGTGTTTAGAACCTGTGCAGTACAGCTGGCTGGGGTCTTCACGGACATCTTCAATCTGTCCCTGGCACATGGAGTGGTCCCTAGTAGATTCAAGACAGCCACCATCGTACCAGTGCCTAAGCACTCTTCTGCTAAGGCCCTTAATGATTGCGCTCACCCCCATCATCGCCAAGCGCTTTGAGAAATTGGTTCTCTCACACTTGAAGTCCTGCTTACCTGCTACACTGAGCCCACACCAGTGTTCCTACAGCTGCAACAAGTCAACAGAGGATGCCATTTCCACTACACTCCATTCTACACTAACCCACCTGGATAACCACAACACGTGCGTTAGAATGCTGTTCATTGACTTTAGCTCAGCATTGAAGACTGTGATACCCTCAAAGCTGATCTCCAAGCTCAGCCAGCTTGGTATAACCCCAATCCTCTGCAACTGGATAATGGACTTCCTGACCAACAGACCTCAGTCTCACCTCACCTCTTCCTCCATTACCCTGAACACTGGCATGCCACAGGGCTGCATGCTGTGCCCTCCTCTGTTCTCCCTGTTCACCAATGATTGCGTTCCTGTTTATGACTCCAACACCATAAACAAGTTCGCAGATGACACCACAGTGGTACGTCTGATCAGAGATGATGATGAGACGGCCTACAGGGAGGAGGTTCATCACTTAGCAGCATGGTGTACCAAGAATAACCTATCACTTAACACCCTGAAGACCAAGGAGATCATCGTGGACCTCAGACAGACTAAGTGCCTTTCACACAAACCCATCCACATCAATGGAGACGTCGTAGAGAGTGCTAAGTTTCAAGTTCCTTGGCACCCACATCTCTGATGAGCTCAGCTGGTCACTTAACTCCTCTATCCTAGTATAAAAAGGCACAACAGCACCTCTACTTTCTAAGAATGCTTAGGAAATCTCACTTGGATCCCAGGATATTGGTGGACTCCTCCCGCTGTACCATTGAGAGCATTCTCACAAACTGTATCTCTGTATGGTATGGCAACTGCTCTGCATCAGATCGATCAGCACTCCATGTGTGGTGAAAACTGCCCAATGGATCATTGGTGCCCCGTTACACACCATTGAGTACATTTACTATAAGTGCTGTCTGAGCAGGTCTAGTAGCATCATTAAGGATGTCTACCAGCCCAACCACAGACTGTTCACCCTCCTTCCATCTGGCAAGCGTTACAGATGCCTACGTTCCCGCAACAGCAGGCTAAAGAAGAGTTTCTTCCATGAGGCAGAATGCTTCATCAAAAGCATAACTGCACTTATTACTGTACTGTTCTGTATTTTAACATTTGCACTACCTTGCACAAATAATCTGTATATATGCTGCAAACACTGGACAGCAGTCTACTCATTTGCACATTGCACATTTACATATCTTTTTACATATATGTACATATGTTACACTCTTTGTATATACTTTCTGTATATGCTTATAATACTGTAGCAATTATATGTATTTATTTGTAAATAATACTGTATTGCACTTCTGGTTAGATGCTAACTGCATTTCATTTGCTTTGTATTCATACTCTGCACAGTGGCAATAAAGTTGAATCTAATCTAATGTTGTCACATTTCTTTCCTCTAGCCACTACCGCATTCTATGATGTACATTATTTGATATGGATAATGTAATGGCCATTGCTTTTACTTTGAAAAGCTTTGCATTTGGTTTGTTTTGAAAGGTTTCCTAGAATGGTTGCATGTTTGTAAGAAAGAATGAAAGAAAACAGAACAACAAGATTCCCGAAATAGGAAGGTGAAAAACATGATCTGTTTGTGTGGACCTCTCTGTACTGTGTGATGAAGCGTTAGATGATTCAGTGCACACCATGTGCTTTGAGCATGACTGAAACTGTGACCCAATCTTTTTCTGCATTCTGTATTGATCTTCCTCATAGGCCTTGTGTGGTAGTCTAAGTATGTGCACACATATTGGCATAGTGCTTAAATGCTTACATTTTGATGCACTGAACCTACACGTGTGGTTGATGTCCAAATGTCCCAGTCACTGTTCTTCACCTCTGAAAATTAGCATGATTAAAAGCATTGGTTTGGAGTGTCAGAGAATAATGTATTTCTATGGGAAGCCAAGACCTGCATCAGAGCTCCTCAGGCCCCAGTGATGACTTAATGACCACTTTACCACTTAATGACCTGCTGCCTTTCACCCTTTTTGCTGCAAGACATATCACTAGCCTGGAGCAGAGAATGCCGAGGGTTTATAAGAATTTTGATAAAGCACTGGGCTAGTGTTGAGGGAAAAACATTCTATGTTGTGGAGAGTGAAATCTGCTGATTCATCATGACCCTGCCATATTATGGGACAATAATGAGTTGGATTTTTTTGTCAACTCATTATTTGCAAAGTTTTGCAATGGTCGAAGTTTGCCTACAACATTGTTTAACAAATGCACAAAGAAGATCCATTATCCATGTATTAGACATCCACTCAAACAACTGCACATGAATACAGTGGTGCTTAAAAGTTTGTGAACCCTTGAGAATTTTCTATATTTCTGCATAAATATGACCTAAAACATCATCAGATTTTCACATAAGTCCTAAAAGTTGATAAAGACAGCCCAGTTAAACAAATGAGACAAAAATATTATACTTTGTCATTTATTTATTGAGGAAAATGATCCAATATTACATATTAGTGACTGGCAAAAGTATGTGAACCTCTAGGATTAGCAGTTCAAGATGAAATTAGAGTCAGCTGTTTTCAACCAAAGGGATATCAATCAGGTGTGAGTGGGCACCCTGTTTTATTAAAAAAAAGAGTTGTTGATGCTCATCAGGCTGGAAAAGTTTACAAAACTATCTCTAAAGAGTCTGGACTCCACCAATCCACTGTCAGACAGATTGTGTACAAATGGAGAAAATTCAATACCATTGTTACCCCCCAAAACAGTGGTCGACCAGCAAAGATTACTCCAAGAGCAAGTTGTGTAAAAGTTGGCCGGGTCACAAAGGACCCCATGGTAACTTTTAAGGAACTGAAGGCCTCTCTCACATCGGCTAATGTTCATGAGTCCACTATCAGAAGAACACTGAACAACAATGGTGTGCATGGCAGGGTTTCAAGGAGAAAACCACTGCTCTCCAAAAAGAACATACTACTCATCTGGAGTTTGCTAAAGATCACGTGGACAAGCCAGAAGGCTATTGGAAGAAAATTTTGTGGACGGATGAGATTAAAATGTTTTTTTTTCACTTTAAAAGAAAAGCTTTATGTTTGGAGAAAGGAAAACGCTGCATTCCAGCATAAGAACCTTATCCCATCTGTGAAACATGGTGGTGGTAGTATCATGGTTTGGGCCTGTTTTGCTGCATCTGGGCCAAGATGACTTGACACCATTGATGGAACAATGCATTCTGAATTATATCAGAGAATTCTAAAGGAAAATGTCAGGACATCTGTCCTTGAACTGAATCCCAAGAAAAGGTGGGTCATGCAGCAAGACAACAACCCTAAGCACACAAGTCATTCTACCAAGAATGGTTAAAGAAGAATAAAGTTAATGTTTTGGAATTGCCAAGTCAAAGTCCTGACCTTAATCCAGTCAAATTGTGGTGGAAGAACCTGAAACAAGCAGTTAATGTGAGAAAACCCACCAACATCCCAGAGTTGAAGCTGTTCTTTATGCAGGAATTGGCTAAAATTCCTCCAAGCTGGTTTGCAGGACTAATCAACAGTTACAGGAAACATTTAGATGCAGCTATTGCTCTTAATGCAGTTATTGCTCTACTATTTCAACTTGGATTTAACATTACTCGTATCTCCAATTCAATGCCTAAGGGTCTTACACTTACATGTACTGACACCCAGGTAGTGGAACGAACTTTTCCAGGCTGTCTGAATGGATGAGTCCTTTCCTGTCTTTAAACACAAACAATGGACCCAACCTTTTGTTACACTTTTTGCCCCAATTTGGTCATGCTTGACTCCCCAAACTCCACATACCCTGTCACATGCATCAAAATTCTGCTGATACATTGCACCCTTAAAAATTGCATATGTGAAAACAATCACTAAGGAAAGGAAATTGACTTTCACTACTTAAAGAAGTTGAATACATTTATATATTTATTTTATTGAGAAAAAAATTAACATGCTTGTTAATTGGCTAACTGCAAAATGAGCAGCAGCTGCTAAATTCTTAATACATATGCCTTTTTCACTTTTCATAAGTGTGACTTTTTCAGTTTCATTCATTCACTTTCTCATCCACTTAATCCTTTATAGGGTTGCAGGAGAGCCTGTGCCTAGCTGGCAGCATAGGGTGCAAGGCAGGAACAACCCTAGACAGGGCTCCAAGCCATCATAGACACTCACACACTCTCACACACTAGGGCCACTTTAGTGTAATCAATTAACTTAAAGCAAATCTTTGAACTGTGGGATGAAACTGGAGTGCCCAGAGTAAACCCACACAGACACAGAGAGGACAAACAGACTCCACACAGATAGGACCCAGTCCGCTCCACCTGGGATTGAACCCAGGCTCGTCTTGCTGTGAGGTGACAGTGCTACCCACCAAGATAACATGCCACCTGTGTTTCAATTTGATTAGAGTTATTATATTTTATGTTGTCTGTGTTTAAACCTTCACAAGTGGCATAGCATTGAGCAGTTAAGTCTTTCTGCTTTTTCCATGCATTTGATATTTTTCATTGTATAAACTGAAAATACCCGAGGACAGGCTGGAGTTCACATACACAAAACAACAGCTGTGCCCTACCTGTCTACCTGTGTACCGAAGCCTGAGCTGCCAGGGGAACTCATGAGGTGCTGCCATGGGAAGAAAAGGAGAGTTTGTTTTTGTAACAGAAAGAGAAAACCCTCTCTGCCATCGATCCTCCTGGGAAGTGTACGGTCTCTTTCTAATAAAATGGATGATTAAGGCTGACTGCAGGCAGGGGAATGCAAACACTATATTCTCATGTGCTTTATGTTAACGTTTCTGAAGACACAGCTCCAGACAGTGCAAACTCAATAGACAAGAGAGCAATAAAACAAAAGTAAGTGGACATGCTCTGTTTATAAAAAAACATTGTGCAACCCAGGACAAGTAACAGTTAAAGCCCATATTGGCAACCTGAATGACGGACTGCAGCAATATTACATGCAATAGAACATATTACATGGCATTACTTGGTTGTTTATTCACCCTACTCAAATAATGCTGCAATCAAAATGTAGGAGAGACTCTGGGCTTAGTCAAGTTGCAGAAAACTGAATAGTAGCTTCAGTGGGGCAAAAAAGTATTTAGTCAGCCACTGATTGTGCAAGTTTTCCTACTTAGAAAGATGAGATAGGTCTTTAATTTTCATCATAGGTACACTTTAACTATGAAAGACAAAATGACAAAAAAAATCCAGGAAATCACACTAGAGGATTTTAAAATAATTTAATTGTAAATCATGGTGGAAAATAAGTATTTGGCTAAAAACAAAAGTTCAACTCAATACTTTGTAACATAACCTTTGTTGGCAATGACAGAGGTCAAACATTTCCTGTAAGTCTTCACCAGGTTTGCACACACTGTAGCTGGTATTTTGGCTCATTCCTCCATGCAGATCTCCTCTAGAGCAGTGATGTTTTGGGGCTTTCGCTGGGCAACACGGACTTTCAACTCCCTTAACAAATTTTCTATGGGGTTGAGGTCTGGAGACTAGCTAGGCCACTCCAGGACCATGAAATGGAGTCACTCCTTCGTTGCTCGAGCAGTGTGATTGGGATCATTGTCATGCTGGAAAACCCAGACACATTCCATCTTCAATGCTCTCACTGATGGAAGGAGGTTTTGGCTTAAAATCTCACGATACATGGCCCCGTTCATTCTTCCCTTAACACGGATCGATAGCTTGGCGGGTTGTAGCCCTCACCCGATTGAAAAGGGTTGCTGACATTAAGGTGATGTCGGCTGCCGTGTCTAAAATTGCATCATGTGTGACACCATGCTCGAGGGTGGTAGAAATGTAACATTTTCGTGCAGCACCCCTCTCAGTTAAGTGACCTAGGAATTGTAAAAAGAGGTTCTTCGGGGGTGGCTGGCCCATCCTCCTGAATCTCGTTTCCTTTGGGGTCTGACTGGACTACTAACACAGCACTAGGGGGAATCAGTTTCTCACCCCCCTGTGGTGGCTGATCAGGTAGGTCCACCTGCATGACAGGAGTCTGTTTGAGGCCTGATACTGCAGGTTTATTCCCATCAGACCCGGAGGAGCAATCTTCTTTTGTTTCAACATGGCTTAACAAAGGCTGGACAGGTGATTCAGGGAGAGCAGAGGTGAGGGAGGACAGATCTACTTCCTGACTATCAACTTGGCACAGATTATCTATCATTCTTTTAAGGGCTGCTAAGTCTTCCTGACTGATTTTGACCATTTTAGATTTGTTTTCTGCCCTACTCTTTTTGCTGTAGCCTTTTTCTTGCCTCGGGGTTGTTCTAACCCTGTTCTCAGTAGTGTACTGAGGAAATAAAGGTCGTCTTGGGTTACCCCAGGGACGATTGGACCATGAGGGACTTCCAACTTTGCTTTGATCGGGAGGAGACCGATCGTGGCGATACCTTGGGGGACGCTGACAGGTGTCCGAGTTTGCACGGTCTCGATTACGATCTGACCACTGTTTAGGATACCTGTGATGCCTATGGTTTTGTGGGGACCGAGAGGTTCCTGGTCCCTTGTTCGGGCCCTGCACTTGATTGGAGTCCTGCGTTGGACTGGTTGGTTCCGATTTTAAAGGTAAAAAGGTGGTATCAATACTTAGCACGCTAGGAGGGTCTACCTGCTTCTGGGCAGTTTGCTGACATTTAATAAACCCCTTTATCGCTAAGTCGCGCAATTCTCTACTGTTTAGTGTGCGGGGGCAGGCTGAGATGCCTAGATAATAGCTTGTGGTAGGATGGAGGTTTTGGACAAACAGTGATTTGAAGTTTAAATCTTCCTCCATACCTGGTTGATTGTTGACACCAAAATAAGCTTGGCACAAACGATGATAATAGACCTGCCTGTCCTGTCTGTGTGAGAGGATTGGAGAACTCCTCCAACGCCTTACACAACAGATAGTAGTTTCCCCGAATATGGTCCGGCTGGCGCGTGATGAAACTACTAACTTCTCGGTTTGAGGTTACTCGGATTAAATAAATCCGGTCATCTACCGTAGCTTGGGAAAATTTTTGCAGATAGAACTCGATGTCATTCACATATGCACGGACATCATTAGAGCAACCAGGTGTGGGCTCGATTCGAGTTATATTGCAGGCAAATTTATTGATATCTCTGTCAGTTGGGCCCTGAGTGTAGCGAACGGAGGGGTCTCGTGGGGGAGTTATTTGGGCACGGTCAGGAGACTCTCTCCTGGCTCTGGTGGAAAAATAGGATCCAGGAGCAACTCTGGGAGTAGAACACATCATAACAGGGAACATTCTGTACACCTGTTGATAGGTCAGTGCATGTATCGGGAGCATACCACGGCCCACTTGGGACATCCAGGAATTTCTTTCCTGTACTGTTTGGAGGCTGTGGCTCATTTCCCAAGTTCAACTTTACCTCAGTCAGCTCGCATTCTACTTTCAATTGTTGCCGTTGGCATGCGTCTAACTCATTCCTAGTCTTTACCAGCTCGCTCTCTGTCTCGCCCTGCCGTTCAGTAAATTGTATTTTTCTGTTCTGAGCCCGGTTTAGCAGATCGGAGGCCTCCTGGACTTGTTGTAGTTGAGCATTCTAATTCCTGACTGTATTTTGACATGGTGCCCACTAACCCTTTAATTTTAATACAATGGTTTGCATCGCGTTGTTCAAGGGCCAGGCACTTTGTGTTGGCCTGCTCCAGTTCCACGGAGCGATTCTTGAACTCGACTATCTGTAGGACAACCAGCTTCATAGCTAGTTGAGATGCCTCCTTACTTCTAAAATCTGTTCTTAGATATTCGGTTAGACAGGCCTCCCTTAGTGACTCAAGTTCAGCTGGGTCACTCTCTTAGGCGGTTTTTAGGTAGTCGGGCACTAGTGATCGAGTAATCTCTAGCAATGCCGACTCAACATCCTCATTAGTGTCTTCAACACAGAGGGGATTTGATCATGGCTCAGCGGCCATTTTGTTAGTCAGTGCGTAGTTTATGACAATTGGGTTTACAGGTTGGGTAGGTACACTGCACGCAAGGAAAGGGGGTTTTACTGTATTTGAGCAGGCTTAATTTTATTTGTTTATTCGCCAAAAAAAATTATTATAGGAAAAAATCACAGTATTGGAAACAGGGAATGATGGCAAATGTACATATATCACAGTATTAACATCAGATAAGACGATTCTATATGCAACTTATCCGTCGCGCAGTAATTACCCAGAGGCAACGTTATGAACTAGTAGTTATGGCGCAGTGAGTTACTAGTAGCACAAATTATGGTGAAACGTGAATAGTATGGTGGAAACTACTGAGGCGTGGATGAGTCTGTGTTGAAGCGTGGTTTAAAATTAAACGCAAGGTTCGAGAATCAGGGACCCAGATAAGCCACACCAACCGGTACTTGCCTGTTTCTTTGCAGGGGCTCACGCGAAGGAGATGGAACGGAACCGGGCCTTTGCCTGTCACCAGAAGTTACACGGGGGAACGGTAGCGGTCCTATCTTCAGATCTGACTGTTCGGCGGACTTATGGATGATATCGTCTACTAGCCTTCGGTTCGTGCCGACATGCGGCCCTTGGAGCCACAGATGTGTTGCAGGCCTCACTTTGGTTTGGCTCTCTTCCCAGCGTTGGTGATCGTGGTCTACCAGATCTCGACTTGCGGGCATACAACTCAGATTTCCACCCTGGCCAGCGGTGAAGGTAGAGTTGCAGCGTTCTAGTACCACGAGCTTCAACAGACTTTGAAAAAACTAGAATCTACGAGTGTAGTCGAGAGTGAAGGAGATCTTGGCTGGTTGGTCTTTAACTACTTTCTAATTCGGTGATACCGAACTCCTAAGACTGCTGGACACAGAAAACTTAAAGTAAAATAAAATGCAAAAACTAAGAAAAAACTTGAACGCAGACAAGCAACTAGCAGACAGACGAAGACTGGAACTTAAAAGAACAAAAGAACTGCACGTTGTTAGCTCGCGCTCATTTTTGTATGTTCCGGATGCAAGCGATTAGAGGCGAGGCAACAGGGGCTTGTCCTAGACTTAGCCAGTGAGAGGCTGATTCGTCATTAAATCCCTCCTCTCGTGGATATGTCTGCTAATTTCACCATAGGTCGGTACAACAAGCTATAACTTGGGTTAATATATTTCTACATATCTAGGACGTCTAAAAGCATCACATAAAAACCTAAAAATCCTTGAAGTTAGAAGTCTGGTCAAGGTATTTTGAATTTATAAACTGGGACATCGTTAAGTCGTTCTAACTACAGTACATGCATTCGCTATTCCTTAACTAAACAATAATACGATCAATACAAGATGTAGGAAACAGTACATTCTAAATAACAACTTCATTTCTGTTCTTTTATAAGTATGAACAAGTATTAAACCTGAGCAATCGATACATATAGAAAAAAAACTGCTGTTATTTCTAATCATAACCAAACCAGACCCTATGACATATAAAATGGTCATTGAACTAAAACACTAACCAAATAGATATGAAAATACATGACGAATCAGTAACATGCGCATATATATATATATATATATATATATATATATGACTACATAATAGGGGTACGATGACTATCCCCAATCAATTCTTTCATGGGATAGATAGTTACGTATGGGTGTGTTTGGACTCATTATGAAGCAGTCCTCGTGCGTTTCCTAACTGAGTGTTCCCGGTGAAGATAGTCTGTTCCCAACAAAAATGTAATACTCTTATTAAAAAGTGTGTCTTCAGAACAAAAGCTGGAATCCTTCTGTTGTAAATTTCCAGGGGTGTCCTCCTGGCACTAGGCTGAGAAAGAAGTCGTAAAAGTAACCAGAGAGAGAGCATGTATATTTGTTTTTCCTTTGGAGAAATTAGGGCCGATTTCTCTTGGGAGAGGGTGAGTCTGGGGTGAAGACTTGTCAGAAATCCTTTTAAGGCTACACATTGGATTATTTTATGGTGGCGGGATGCACAGGTTATCTGGCCAGTTAAGCCAGAACCCCAATTTGGTGGGTTCGAGAAATGGTTGGGGCTGATGGGCCATCATTCAGATAGGAGATTCTGTCCAGATGGTGGCCATTTACATTCCAAAGAGTCACAAAGTTTATGACTTGACAACCGTTCGAAAAAAAGGGTGTAAAGAGTTGAAGGACTGTAATTCAGCTATTAACGCTACAATTTATTCACACCAATCTGCTTGCCTATTGTAGATTCACTCTTCCCAACCTGATGCAGGTCTACAATTGTCTTCCTGGTGTCCTTCGACAGCTCTTTGGTCTTGGCCATGGTTGAGTTTGGAGTCTGACTGTTTGAGGCTGTGGACAGGTGTCTTTTATACAGATAATGAGGTCAAACAGGTGCCATTAACACACGTAACAAGTGGAGGACAGAAGAGCTTCTTAAAGAAGAAGTTACAGGTCTGCGAGAGCCTGAAATCTTGCTTGTTTGCGGATGACCAAATACTTATTTTCCACCATGATTTACAATTAAATCTTTAAAAATCCTACAATCTGATTTCCTGGATTTTTTTTTTCTCATTTTGTCTCTCATAGTTGAAGTGTACCTATGCTGAAAATTACAGACCTCTCTCATCTTTCTAAGCAGAAGAACTTGCACAATCAGTGGCTGACTAAATACTTTTTTGACGCACTGTAAATAAGAGAAAATTCTGAATAACAATATCCATGATGACCAAAAAACACATATTTACTTCACCAATGTGGTCTAGGAAGCATTATTTGGGACCTTTCCTTCTGTCTGCTATCCACCTCCTCTCAATGTGCCACCTTACTGCTACTAGGCCTCTCAGTATGTCGGGAGTAGTTCCTATCTTGTGCCCTGTGCTGCCAGCTAGGCACTGACTTCCCTGCTTTTCCGTCCTTTTCTCTGACTAGGATTAAATGGATAAAAAAATGAATTAATGAATCAGGACGGCCTTCTGTGAGGAGACTCTTTGCACCATTAGGCGAAATAATAAAGATCCTGTAAATATATTGAATGGATACCTTTTGGTGCAACATACCCAGCCATCACCGTGTTTTTCATATTAATACCTTGCTGTATTTCTTGTAATAAATTTTTTAAATTGTTAATTAATTCAACGCACACACAGACACACAGACGCATACACGCACGCATCTTCTAAATGAGCTGAAATGAAAATAAAACTGAATAAAGTGAGCTTCTATGGCTGTGGAGAAGATAGACTGGCCCCACAGTCACACGCACGCACACACAGAAGCTCACACACACGCCAAGGGGAAGCGAAGGGAGGGGGCTGACATCACCCAAAACGAGCGAGCCCAAAACAGGGGAGCACGCTGCCCGGTGCATGCACGATGCGCACTGCGCTTCTTAGTGGGCGCGCGCGCGGGGGTGAAGCAACGTGCAACGACCGATGACGCAACAAAAACGTAACGCCGCCGGCGATCGTTTAAAAAAGGAAGTAAAGCCGGCAGCGCTTCCCACCCGTATGGTGACCAGCGGGAAAAGAATACCTACTCTACCAAACTAAGCCCTGGCAGAATTACCTCCAATCTCCCGATTGTACGACGGCTGAGCTTCTACAAAAGCCCAGTCACCAGCTTGTCCTAAACGCTGGCCACGGAGTGGGTAGAGGAGCGTATACCGGTAGGGAACCTGCATGGCGGTTAAAACAGGCAATATAAACAAAAGACTAAACAGGACGGGAGGGAAGGTTACTGCAGGTCTGGCCCCCGTATCAGGCTTAGGGACCAGACTGGCGGTTCTACAGCCGAGACGGGCCACTGGCGACCAAGGGGGGAAACCCAACTCCCCAGAGGCGGAGGCCAGCGGTTCAGGCGTGGAGCTAGACGCCAACGGCCCCAGAACAGGACCCGTCGGCAGGGAGATGAAGCTTGGTGCTGCTGGCGGCTCAGTGGTTGAGCTCCACGAAAAAGGAGCCAGATCTGATCCACTGAGACCGACAAAAAAGGCCGGGGTCAGAGACCTGGCCAGCCGCATGGATGCCAAGGACCTCAGAGGAAGGGTCAACAGAGGTGACCAAGGTGGAGCGGGGGCTGGTCCCAGTGACTGAGGCGCAGGGATCAGGGCCAGAGATCGCGGCGCTGGAGTCGGTCTTTCAGACCGTGGCGCGGGGATCGGGACCATAGATCGCGGCGCAGGGGTCGGCCTACGCGACCGAGGCACAGGGGTCGACGGCAACGACCAGTCTGCAAAATGCCCAGGCATGGAGCTTTCTTGCTCAGACGCGGGGCAAGGTGGCGCAATGGGCTCCTGTACAGGGCCAGGCAGTGCTAAAAGTCCAACCGTGGAGTCTTTCTGCTCAAACATGGGACCAATTTGTGCGGCAAACCCAGGTACAGTGCTAGGGGGTGCCAAATGTTCAAGCACAGGGTCTGACTGCCCAGGTGCGGAGAGTGAGTGCGCCGCAAGCCCAGGTTCAGAGCGAAAAAACGCTGAGTGCTCTTCCCTGGAGCTTAACGACTCAGCGTGCTCCTGAACAGGGCTAGGTGGCGCTGTAAGCCTCTCCGTGGAGCCTTTGTGCTCAAACAAAGGTGCATAAGGCTCCTGTACGGGGCCAGGCGGCACAAAATGCCTCATTGTGGAGTCTTTGTGCTCAAACACGGGGCTTGCGTGCGCGGCGGGTCCAGGTACAGGGCCAGGGGGCGCCATATGCTCAGGCACGGGGTCTGACTGCCCTGGTGCGGAGCTTGAGTGCGCGATGAGGCCATGTTCAAAGCTGGGGGGTGCAGTGCGCTCACTCTGCCAGCTCGAGCGTTCAATGTACTCATGAACGAGACTAGGGGGCGCTAAAGGCTCTGGCACGGGGTCTGACTGCCCAGGTGCAGAGCTTGAGTGCGCGATGAGCCCAAGTTCAAAGCTGGGGGGCGCTGTGCGCTCACTCTGCCAGCTCGAGCGTTCAATACGCTGTGAATGGGGCGAAGGGGCGCTAAAAGGCTCTGGCACGGGGTCCTGACTGCCCAGGTGCGGAGCTTGAGTGCGCGGATGAGCCCAAGCACAAAGCTGGGGGGCGCAGTGCGCTCACTCTGCCAGCTCGAGGCGTTCAATGTACTCATGAACAGACTAGTGGGGCGCTAAAGGCTCTGGCACGGGGTGCCTGAGGGCTGCCCAGGTGCAGAGCTTGAGTGCGCGATGAGCCCAAGTTCAAAGCTGGGGGCGCTGTGCGCTCACTCTGCCAGCTCGAGCGTTCAATACGCTCGTGAATGGGGCTAGGGGTGATTTAAAGGCTCTGGCACGGGTCTGACTGCCCCAGGTGCAGAGCTTGAGTGCGCGATGAGCCCAAGTACAAAGCTGGGGGGCGCTGTGCGCTCACTCTGCCAGCTCGAGCATTCAACGCGCTCGTGAACGGGGCTAGGGGGCGCTAAAGGCTCTGGCACGGGGTCTGACTGCCCAGGTGCGGAGATTGAGTGCGCGATGAGCCCAAGTTCCAAGCTGGGAGGCACTGTGCCCTTGCTCTGCCATCATGAGCGTGTAGTACACTGTTGAACGGGGCTAGGTGGCGCTATAGACCCTGGCATGGGACCGGGTGGACTTGAGCCGTAAAGAATAATATCCGCCTTCTTCCTCGCACGCTGATCGAGGCGGGTCTCCGCCAATCTGGCCAGCTCAATCAGGTGGTCAAAGGAAGAAGCGGGTGGAAGGAAGCACAGCTCAATGTCCACATCATAATTGGGCCCTGATCTAAAGGGCTCCATGAGGACCGGTCCCTGCAGGCCACTCTGTGTGGCTACTGTGCAAAATTCAGCCACATATTCCTGTACCCCCCGGAAACCTTGAGTGATTTCAAAGACACTGATAGGTTCGGGGTCAGGAATAAGTGGCTGAGGGTCAAAACAGGCTATGCCGCACTGTAGTCCTGTTTGAACCCTGGGCAAACGCCGGCGGTTACGACGCCGAGGGCTGGGCAATTTGGGAGGGTCAGGATGGAAAAAATCGTCGGCATGAGGATAAGAAAAATCCCCAGCCTGAGGATAAGTGAAATCCTCAGAATGTAGATAAGAAAAATCCTCAGAATGTAGATAAGAAAAATCCTCAGCGTGAGGATGGAAAAAACCATCAGTGACATGGCCAGTGTCACTGAATTGCTCCCAAAAAGCCAGCCGTGACCCGGGTAGTGAAACCCTCCGTCTACGGCATCTGGGGACCTCCTTATGGGAGGTCCAGGAGATAACGCTGGGTCCCCTGGCTGGTTGGATCATTCTGTCACGGGGTTGCGCCATTTAGAAGAATGGCGAACCCCAAAAACTAAATAAGAAGGATGGGTCCCAAGTGCAGTTAGCTCCAGATGGTTTTATTGAACTGAAATAAAATAAAGAAATAAAACAATAAATAATAAAATACAAATAAATGAGAAACTGAATAAAGAAAGTCACCTCAGTAGCTGGGGAGCAAATCCAGGTCGACTGTGTCAATGATTAGTGGTATAACCGATCGCTCCACCAGACCACTGAGGTTAAATCAAAGAAATAACCAACAAAAGCCAATCTCCTGTGTGTGTGAGGGAAAGCACACGCACACTCACACGCGCACACACGTATGCACACGCGCACACACACACACGAGCACGCACACACACGCACACACACCCACGCACACACGTACACACAGACACACAGACGCATACATGCATGCACACGCACGCACACACACACACACACACACACGAGAGCCGGCTCGCTTTGGAAGGGGCGGAGCAAAGGCTCCGGATCTTCTAAATGAGCTGAAATGAAAATAAAACTGAATAAAGTGAACTTCTATGGCTGTGGAGAAGATAGACTGGCCCCACAGTCACACACGCACACACAGAAGCTCACACACACGCCAAGGGGAAGCGAAGGGAGGGGGCTGACGTCACCCAGAACAAGTGAGCCCAAAACAGGGGAGCGCGCTGCCCGGTGCGTGCACGATGCGCACCGCGCTTCTTAGTGGGCGCGCGCACGGGGGTGAAGCAATGCGCAACGACCGATGACGCAAAAAAATGAAACGGAAGCGATCGCTCGCCGGCGATCGTTTAAAAAAGGAAGTAAAGCCGGCAGCGCTTCCCACCCGTATGGTGAACAGCGGGAAAGGAATACCTACTCTACCAAACTAAGCCCTGGCAGAATTACCTCCAATCTCCCGATTGTACGACGGCTGAGCTTCTACAAAAGCCCAGTCACCAGCTTGTCCTAAACTCTGGCCACGGAGCGGGTAGAGGAGCGCATACCGGTAGGGAACCTGCGTGGCGGTTAAAACAGGCAATATAAACGAACGGAGCGGAGACGGATGAGGTCTCCGAAGAACACGCTTGAAGCGGCCAGAAGTGCTCTATTCAAAGAATAACGCCGTAGCGGAGATCAGGCGGCTTAAGCGGCATGTTGGAGTGGAATGATTCAACACCTACTTCCACTGGTGAGGTTCTTAAATAGCCAAAGGAAGCAGGTGAGGATCATTAACTGTAATCAGCCGCTTTACTGACGAGGCGGCCGATTACAGAAGCTGCCAGGGATGCCACCGGCAAAGGTAGCTCAATGCTACCCCTAGCGGCAAAAGGTGGCACCCCTGACACATTCTAAACCTTTCAGAAGTAGCCTATTAGTTTATGTAAATATTATCATCAATTTTAACACATAGCGAAATGATTATAACATGAATTTGGGGTTAAAATAGTTTTAATAAGGAAAACAAGTAACAGTAACGAAAAGTTTATACATCAGTAATATCAGTGTTTTTTGAGAATTACAAAGACAACTTGAATAAGACAGAAGGTTGTTAAATTCACAATGTTATATTGAAAACATATCTAAATTCTAATTCTAAGTGCACTGTTTTTCATCTCTGTCAGGTCAACAATACATTTTGAGGTGAGCTGATGTTTAAGTTTAAGTCAGTTAAGAACGTTAACGATATTCTCCGATTGTGAGACGTGACAATGTCACTTCCGGTTCATTCCCGCGGTGACAAACTAGTTTGGAAACTTTAGCTGAATCCCATTTCAGGGGCTGCATCCTTCTGAGGCTGCATTTGAAGACCGATTGCGTCACAGTGGCGCGCCTAGGCTGTCCAATTTCGAAGGCTCCTTCGTATGTGGCCGACAAATACAGCCTTCTTTTCCCTGAAAACAAAGGATACATCTGATGTATCCTTCGCGACCTAAAATATCCCGAAGTGCATTGCGCATGAGAGGGAACTTAGGGATATCAGAACGGTTGGCTGAGTAATATACGTTATTTAAATGTAAGGATTTAAAAACTCGAATAGGTAAATGTTAAACAGCATTTTTTGTTTTGTTTTAGGGAGCAAGGAGCAAACTGCTTGGGGGAAAATGAATCCCAGCGCCTGCAGTGAAGCGTCTCCTCCAATAATTGAAAAAAAACAAAAACAGCATATAAACTAAACTCAATTTCTGGCTCCATTGTTATAACGCTTATTGCTGTTTTGTGATACGGTGCAGGCGGGTGGTTCTGTGACGCAAACAGGAAATCCAATGCAGAGTAGACTGTCTTATTTTGGTTCGGCCTTCGTCGCGGTCTACCCAGCCTTCCAAGCACACACCTTCATAGACGCGTAGATCGCGTCCTTCGAAGGATGCAGCCCCTGAAATGGGATTCAGCCTTTGTCAGATGTTAGGCGCATTCGTTAAGTTAATTATCTCATTTGTAACGGGACACGTCAGCAACGCCGTAAGGTTATTTAATGTTAAATATGAGTAAATATGAATGAATTTAGAGACGTTATTAGAATTGTTATTGAATCATTATGGATAAAAAACTGTTTATTTACACCAATACAAGCTGATAAAGTATTAGTGGCTAGGATAACTGTTACAGCGCTAAATTGTAATCTTTATTCATGTGCAACCTATACAGGATGTTATTTGTATGCATTTGTGGTGTTTGTTTATAGTTTTCACTTCACAATGAATGTCAGTGAAGAAGGGTGACAGTAAAGGTTCCAGCTTACCACGACTCTGTTTACCTTCATGCTTTATGCATTACATGACTTAAATACACTTTTTAAGAGAGCATTATAATATAGTAAAGTATATTAAATTAACTGTCATAATGTCTATATTGTAACTAGATTAAGATCCAGTGAGAATTAGAATTTTATTATGTAAAAAATTAAATGTATATACATTTTTTCATGTAATAAATGAACTGTGAGAAAAGTTCATTTAAATTCTATTATATAAAATTTATTCAGAAAGTCTTCAGACCCTTTCACTTTTTTCATATTTTGTTATGTTGCGGTCTTGTGCTAAAATAAAATAAATAAATAAATAAAGATTTTCCCTATCATTCTGCTCCCAATACCCCATAATGACAAGGTTAAACCAGATTTTTTATTATTATTGCATTTTTTGGGTATGCAGTCATATTGGGTATGATGCCACAAGGTTTGGACGACTGGATTTTGGGATTTTCTGCTATTCTTCTCTGCAGATCCTTTCAAGCTCTGTCAGGATGGACAGCCATTGGTTTCAAGTCAGGGCTCTGGCTGGGCCACTCAGGAACATCCACAGAGTTGTCCCTAAGATGCTCCTGTGTTGTCTTGGCTTTGTGCTTAGGGTCATTGTTTTGTTGGAAGGTGGACCTTCGGCCCTGTCTTTGGTCTGGTTCTCTGCCATAAGCCCAGTCTTGTGGAGTGCTGCAGTGATGGTGGACCTTTTGGAAGTTGCAAACAGGATCTTTGGAGCTCAGCCATAGTGACCATTGGTTTCTTGGTCACTTCTTTTACCATTATCCTTCAACCCCTAATTACTTTGTTTGGTGGGGCGGCCAGCTCTAGGAAGAGTCCTGATTATTCCAAATTTCTTTAATTTAAGAATTATGGAAGCCACTGTACACTTGGTAACTTTCAATACAGAAGAATTGTTTGTATCCTTCCCCAGATCTGTGGCTTCACACAATCCTGTCTCTGAGCTCTACAGGCAGTTCTTTTCTCCTCATGGGTTGGCTGAGTTTTTGCTCTGATGTGCATTATACTGTATAGACAGGAGTGTGTCTTTATAAGTCATGTCCAGTCAACTGAATTGAATAAATTTAATAAATTTGCAAAAAATCATCAAATTCTGTTTTCACTTTCTCGTTTTGGGGTATTGCGTGCAGAATGATGGGGGAAACCTTCATTTTTTAGCACAAGGACGCAACATCATAAAATGTGAAAAGTGAAAGGGTCTGAATGCACTGTATTATCATGACTTGTGTGAACGTATGTGATTGATTGTTGTCTAATATTGATATAATAAATAGTTGAATTTTATTTTAGTTGTGTGATTTGTGCTTAAGAAATTAATGCATAGAGAGTTTTATTTGGTAACATTTATCAAATGAAAATTGCAACGTTTACTTAATTATTGTTAGTAATATAACTTGACAAACTAAGTAACTGAAAATGTCAAATAGAAAAAAATATATAATAATCTACTTTACTTCATAAAACATGGCAATTTACTTATTATTTTGATGACTATCTATGACAAATTTACTGAATTAATTGAAATAAATGTAACTTGTAAATTAAATATAATTTAGTACCATTTGTTTAATATTCAGTGTTTATTGTAGGATTTTTTTCAGTTGGAGCCATGAAGCCCTCCCTCCCCTCTGTTACAACATAACTATGGTTTATCACACCTGAGTTCACTGTCTCTAGCCACAACCAGGCCTGATTATTGCCACACCTGTTCTCAAACAGGACATCCCTTAAATAGGACCTGCCTGACAAAGTGAAGTACACCAAAAGATCCTTAAAATCCACACATCATGCCGAGAGCCAAAGAAATTCAGGAACAATTGAGAAAGAATGTAATTGAGATCTATCAGTTTGGAAAGGGTTACAAAACCATTTCTAAAGCTTTGGGACTGCAGCGAACCACAGTGAGAGCCATAATCCACAAATGGCAAAGACATGGAACAGTGTTGAACCTTCCCAGGAGTGGCTGGCTGACCATAATTACCCCAAGAGTGCAGCGACAACTCATCCAAAAGGTCACAAAAGACCCCACAACAACATCCAAAGAACTGCAGGCCTCACTTGCTTCAGTTAAGATCAGTGTTCATGCCTCCACCATAAGAAAGAGACTAGGCAAAAATGGCCTGCATGGCCTGAGTTCCAAGACGAAAACCACTGCTGAGCAAACAGAACATTAAAACTTGTCTCAGTTTTTCCAGAACACATCTTGATGATCACCAAGAATTTTGGGTAAACATTCTGTGGACTGATGAAACAAAAGTTGAACTCTTTGGAAGGTGTGTTCCATTACACCTGCCGTAAAAGTAACACAGCATTTCAGAAAAAGAACATTATACCAACAGTAATATATGGTGATAGTAGTGTGATGGTCTGGGGATGTTTTGGTGCTTCAGGACTTGGAAGACTTGCTGTGATAAATGGAACTATGTATTCTGCTGTCTACAAAAAAAATCCTGAAGGAGAATGTCCAGCCATCTGTTCGTGACCTCAAGCTGAAACGAACTTGGGTTCTGCAGCAGGACAATGATCCAAAACACACCAGCAAGTCCAACTCTGAATGGCTGAAGGAAAACAAAATGAAGACTTTGAAGTAGCCTAGTCAAAGTCCTGACCTGAACAATTCTTCAAAGATGAGTGGCCAATGCTGTGAAAGATTCATTGAAAGTTATCACAAACGCTTGGTTGCAGTTGTTGCTGCTAAGGGTGGCCCAACCAGTAATTAGGTTTAGGGTGCAATCACTTTTTCACACAGGGCCATGCAGGTTTGGATTTTTTTTCTCCCTTAATAATAAACACCTTCATTTAAAAACTGCATTTTGTGTTTACTTGAGTTTGACTAATATTTAAATAGGTTTGATGTTCCGAAACACTTAAGTGTGACAAACATGCAAAAAAATAGGAAATCAGGAAAGGGGAAAACACTTTTTCACACCACTGTATTTATAAGCACATTTCAAGTTAGCTATGAAGACTAGATGTAAAACAATGTAAGCCGTCTGTATAAAACATGTCAGTAAGGTATCTGAAAAATTAAATATGAGAAAAAAAATATTTTAAAAATATGTTTAAATACACAACGTTACCATAAAATGAAGTAAAAATGAAAATGGGTCACTAGATAGAAGCAATTTATTTATCTGCAAATCATCAATGTAATATGTATATTCATATTAAGGATTAATATAAAAAATATTTTAAAAATAAAAGTAGATTTGTATAAAAATAACTATTATGCATCCTACATCTTTGAGACATCTTGAGACGTTCTTATAGTCAAGATGTCTTAAGATGAGTGTCTATAGACAGGTCTTAAAGATATGCCTCAAGATGTTTTAAGACGTCTTCATAATGTGTCTTAAGACATCTCAAGACATGGTGATGGCTGGGTATGAAACTCAAAATGCAACTGAAACCCTACCTCACCAGAGATGGGATACGAACCAGAGTCTCTCAACACTGAGGGATGTAACCGGGTGTATGAACTAGTGTTGCTCTGTTGTACAGCATGGTCATGGTGCTAACCTACCCTGCTTAATATCCTACATCAGAATTGTGTTTTGAGTCATTAAGTAACCTCACGCTTTCTTTAGTCCATCCCCTCTTCTAGGGTGTTGGAATGGCAAAGACTCTCAACACTGTTCTGTCTGTGCCCAAGGTTCCTCCTGCCTGCTGGGTTCATTCTGGTCCAACGTTAAGCTTCTACTCCTCAGTTTTCAGGAGGCCACCAAGTCCCAGAGTTCCTTGCCTCATGTGGGCTGGGTCTGTGGTGTGCAAACAGAAAATGTTTGCCCCTTTTTTACTCTTAGGTTGTATTCACACTGAGCCCGGTTACCTTGAACCATGCTGGAGCACAATTGTCCCCCTCTGCATAGTTTCCTGCCCCTTTAAACTCACATTACTTTAATTAAACATGCCCCGGCAGGCTTTCATCATCATGATACTCGCTCACAGATATGCCCTATAATAAATGCATTCACTATGCAGCACACTTTTCTGACTTTTCGTGCTGCATGTATAAGACAAGCTCGCACAGCACAGCAGAATTCATGATTGTACATGCTATGTGGCTTTTCTAATTTCACTTTGGGTGCATTGACAGACAGCTCTTGATTGAAAGAGTATAATCCTTATACTGTAATAAATGCATTTTTATGCAGCACAGAATTTTTCAGCTTCTCATGTTGCATGTATAAGAAGATTTTTAGGGAGGCAGCTAGTGCTGTTTTCCATGCCCATGCATCTTTCGTGAACACACTACATGGGTGCAGTGCCCTAGTCCAGTGAACCACGCTCGAGTCCACCTCTGGAAGCGTGCCCAAGTGTGAACCACGCCCCAGCACAATTGGAGCACTCACACTAGTCAATCAAACCATACTTTAGGGGTCAATCACGCCGAGCATGGTACAGATTGCCTAGTGTGAGTAATAGATGCCCATAATAAAAGTAAATTAGGATCTTGTAATTTGCAAATGCCATGCCCACATTAAGGACCTTCTCCTAAACTTGCCACTTAAGTGCCTTCTTTAGTCTTAATATCAAGGTTTATGCGCTAAAGGGATGGTGTTTGAGTTAGGGGGTAATGCTTAGGTAAGTAGCTGTTGTTTATGTTAGAACCTAAAGCTTGATTTAGGATTAGGCTGTAAAACAGCCTAAACAATTTTTTTTAATGCTTTCACCTGCAAGTGATACAAGTCATACATTCAAACATTCACTTACCCATCTTTACTTAAATTTACATTTAATGCTCTTTATATGGCTTTTAACAATTTAACAGCAAGTAGTTGAGCTGAGTGTAACTTCAACAACATAAACACACACTGATTATTTTAATTTGACTAATTTAAATCAAGAGCTCAGTTTAAAGAGTTCAGTTTTTATTTCTATGTTACAAAGAATGTGGAAGGTCTTACAAATTATATATAATCTTTTTTGTTTAGATTCCCCCACATTGTCAGTCTGACCTACTGCTGTCACCCAAAACCTTTTGAATCAAGGCTTTCCATGT
This sequence comes from Ancistrus triradiatus, assembly GCA_025084515.1. Lineage (NCBI taxonomy): Eukaryota > Metazoa > Chordata > Actinopteri > Siluriformes > Loricariidae > Ancistrus > Ancistrus triradiatus. The sequence goes on from JAJAGP010000391.1 coordinate 63,645, forward strand.
CGTTAGTTGTGTCAAGACTCCCACAGTATTGCAAGGCTGTGGTTCAGATCACAAGCTGGCATTATTTTCCTCAGATTTTGAGGGTTTTATTTTTCAAAGAAACTTGCATGTTGCTTTAGATGTTCACTGGCTTTGAAAACTGATTTGTCATTTTAAAGTTACCAAAAATAAGAGTCAGTTATCATACTTACCTACTTTTCCTTCTTTTTCTTGATCTGTTTTGTTTTCATGTTTTAGTGTCTGTGTTATTGATAAGCTCCCATTTCATATTTATTAAATATATATATATATATATATATATATATATATATATTGGCAAGCCAAACAGGATTATTTAATGAACTATGATATATATGGAATGAATGCTGATATACAGTGGGGCAAAAAAAGTATTTTGTCAGCCACTGATTTTGCATGTTCTCCTACTTAGAAAGATGAGAGAGATCTGTAATTTATTATAGGTACACTTCAACTATGAGAGACAAAATGAGAAAAAAAAAATCAAGTATTTGGTCACCCACAAAAAAGCAAGATTTCAGGCTCTCACAGACCTGTAACTTCTTCTTTAAGAAGCTCTTCTGTCCTCCACTCATTACCTGTATTAATGGCACCTGTTTGACCTCGTTATCTGTATAAAGGACACCTGTCCACAGCCTCAAACAGTCAGACTCCAAACTCATCCATGACAAAAAAAAAAAAGAACTGTCAAAGGACACCAAGAAGAAAACTGTAGACCTGCACCAGGCTGGGAAGAGTGAATCTACAAGTAAGTTTGGTGTGAATAAATAAACTGTGGGTGCAACTGTAAGAAAATGGAAGACATACAAGACCATTGAAAATCCCTCGATCTGGGGCCCCACACAAGGTGTGAGGTCATCCAGTGGGGTCAAAATGATCATGAGAACAGTGAGCAAAAATCCCAGAACTACATGGAGGGACCTGATGAATGACCTCCAGAAAGCTAGGACCAAAGTAACCAAGGCTACCATCAGTAACACACTATGCCAAAAGAGACTCAGATCCTGCAGTGCCAGGTGTGTCCTCCTGCTCAAGCCAGTACATGTCCAGGCCTGTCTAAAGTTTGCCAGAGAGCATATGCATGATCCAGAAGAGGATTGGGAGAATATCATGTGGTCATATGAAACCAAAATAGAACTTTTTGGTAAAAACTCAACTCATAATGTTTGGAGAAAAAAAGGATGCTGAGTTGCATCCTAAGAACACCATACTTACTGTGAAGCATAGGGGTGGAAACATCATGCTTTGGGGCTGTTTTTCTGCAAAGTGGACAGGACGACTGATCCGTGTTAAGGGAAGAATGAACGGGGCCATGCATTGTGAGATTTTAAGCCAAGACCTCCTTCCATCAGTGAGTGCATTGAAGATGGAACTTGGCTGGGTCTTCCAGCATGACAATGATCCCAAACACACCACTCGGGCAACAAAGGAGTGGCTCCGTAAAAAGCATTTCAAGGTCCTGGAGTGGCCTAGCCAGTCTCCAGACCTCAACCCCATAGAAAATTTGTGGAGGGAGTTGAAAGTCTGTGTTGCCCAGCGACAGCCCCAAAACATCACTGCTCTAGAGGAGATGTGCATGGAGGAATGGGTCAAAATACCAGCTACAGTGTGTGCAAACCCGGTGAAGACTTACAGGAAACCAAATTTATCAACCAAATACTTATTTTCCACCATAATTTACAATTAAATTCTTTAAAAATTCTACAATGTGATTTCCTGGATTTTCTTTTCTCATTTTCTCTCTCATAGTTGTAGTTTAACTATGATGAAAATTACAGACCTCTCTCATTTGTCTAAGTAGGAGAACTTGCACAATCAGTGGCTGACTAAATACTTTTTTGCCCCACTGTATATATATACTGTTTAGGTGTTGGATCATTCTCAGCACTGCAGTGACACTGACGTGGTGGTTATTTGTTAGTAAATTTTGATGGTACAATTGGATCAGATACAGCAGTGCTGCTGGAATTTTTAAATACTGTGTTCACTCACTGTACACTCTATTAGGCACATCTACCATATTGCTCCACCTTGTAGATGTAAAATCCGAGACAGTAGCTCATCTGTTGTTGCACAGCAGAGAGACTAAGACGTGTGTGTTAGTCATCCTCTAATCCTTCATAAGTTCTCACATGATGCTGCCAACAGAATGCTGGTGGCTGGACATTCTTGGTAAGTGAACTATTTTCAGTCCAGCAATGACATTGCAGTGTTTAAAAACTCCAGCAGCATTGCTGTGTCTGATGCACTCATACGAGCAAAATACACACTAACATACCACCACCACGTCACCACTGCAGTGCTGAGAATGATCCACCACCCAAATTGTACCTGTTTTGATTCTAACCATTAGAGAACAGAGTAAAGGGAACTAACAATGTTTGTACAGAACAGATGGACTACAGTCTGTAATTGTACAACTACAAAGTGCATCTACATGGTAAGTGGAACTGATAAAATGAACATTGAGTGTATAAACAAGCAGGTTTACTTAAAAAAGTGATCAGTGAGTGTGCATACTCATATTTTGCCTCTTGTGTTATCCTCTTCACAATATCTCTTCTATAAATAAACCTTCTTCATTTGCGATTACATTCACTTCCCTTTCTCTTTTGAACTTATTTGAGTGCCAGCATGACAGATTTAGCTAATATGAGATAGGTCTGGACTGCAGACAGGCTGTTTCAGCACTTGCACTCTCTGACTATGAAGCCAAACTCTTATTTTGCTGGAGGCAGTAACGTTAGTGCTGTCGCCTCACAGCTCCAGGGACTCAGGTATCTGTGTGAGTACTCCGGTTTCTACCCCCATTCCAAAGACACGTTAGGTTAATTGGTGTGTCTAAATGTGCCCCAATGTGTGTGTGTGTGTGTGTGTGTGTGTGTGTGTGCACCCGCCCTGCTATAGATTGGGACCCTGCCTAGGGTTGGTTTTGAACTTGCAACTTGTTGGTTTTGCAACACTGAACTAGGTTAAGGAAAGTGAGTGAGTGAGTTATTTTGCTGAAATAAGCAAGGATGTTCTTGATATATCACTTCTGCTTTAAATAGTAGACATTTAACTTGCATTTGTAGTTACTACAATGAACTGGGTTTAATGACATTGGTTCTGAAGTGCATGTGCGTACATGTTTAATAGAGGCATGTTCTGAATACAGTGCTGGGTGAGAGCTCATGTGCATTCAATACAGGTTTTCAGCTTTGCTTGTTATGCACAGACATTTTTCCAGATTCCCTACAAACCTATTAATATTAATATTATTGAGGCTAGATGGAGAAATTGATAACTTCTGTACAATTGTGCAATAAGGTCACTTGACAAGCTGTGGGATTAAGTAACGAGCTTTGTGGATTCTCCTTTTATACCCATCTGTTTACTTGTAGGATTTTCCAGGCGTTTCTGGGACATTATGTTTCCCCATGCCACTATTTTGGAATGGGATGTAAGCATCAAATTTTTAAGTAACATATATTTACAAAAATCATAAAATATATTTAATAGTAATTAAATATTTTTTCTTTTATGATTTTGAAATAATTTTAAATATAGGTAAAAACATTTTCTTTTGTGTTTTTATCCGCATTTACATACTTTTTTTTTTTACATATTGTTTTATGTTTAATGTTGTTTGTGTTATTTATTTTACACACAGGTGACAATTTCACTAACCGCAAGTTCCCTCATCACAGCACATACATGTCCAAGAGGAACTTCATTCACTTAAGATAAGATAGCCTTTTATTATCCCACAAGTGGAAATTTGTCTTGTTATGGCAGCAAGAGGGCAGAAACAGAATAAATACAAGTTGACACAGACTTTAAAATAATGAAGTAAAAATATGGAATGAGATCACTATCTTTAATACGAGAGCGCAAAATCACTTTAAATCGAGCAAAAACAAGAACTGTACGCTTCCAACGCGGCAGCGCGTTTCAGTTCTGTGCTCGTTTCAGTTCTGTGCACGTTTCGTAGATAAAAACCGGAAATACATCATAGGTCAAGGCTTGGTAAATCATTACTAAAACTATCGATTGCAAGATGTTGCTAAAGGAAATCGGCAGAAAAGTATAATATAGAGATTTAATATAAAATGCAATAAAGAATATACTAAAAGCATTATTAAAGCTAAAATGAAGGATAAATGGCAAAATCTATGGGCACAGAACAGACTGAAAGACTGTTTTATAATATTAAAAGTAAAGTTGGAAAGGGCAGGCATACAAACTGAAGTAAGCAAGAAGAGACCATATTATCCAGAATGCGATCTGGACCTACAATGTTAAACAACACCTTGTTTTAATGAAGAAACATATTGAGGGCAACTGTGAATACTGTAATAATCAAGAAACTGTAGAATTTGTAATTCTTCATTGTCCTAAATATGATCAAGCCACACAATGATTAATTTCACATCTTGAGGGAAATCAAATTAGATTGAAATTACATGACACGTTTCAAAAGTTTGGGCACTACTTATCAAACGCTTTTCTAAGCGAAAATAAGATAGCCTAACGACTACATGAAACAATAGTATGGCAAATTTCTACAAATGTTTAATGCACAGTATTTATTTGCTGAATTTAACATGTTGGAAGAACATAATATAAAATGTGACATCTGCATTTGGACACCCTGTCAGTCAGTACTTGGCAACTCCTTGACTGAAACTACAGTGAATCAATAGCTGCCCAAATCTTTGCACTTGCAGCATTTTATGTTATTTTTTCCCCCAGTATGTTAAATTCAGCAAATCAATAATGGTATTACATTAAATTTTAGACCTGTTTCCATTTTGAATTTAGAACGATCTTCCAAATTGTCAGGCCTAGTGTGTGAACATTTGATTTCATGTAAAAATGTCTGAAATAACTATGCATTCTCAGTAGATATAATGTATTTGAGATAATGTATATCTCAGTTTATTTCTGGAAGCTGTGAAGAGAACTGGCTGGAAATCATGGTATGGTCCTTCTTTTGAATTAATTTCCCAGTTTACTTTTAATATTATAAAACATTCTTCCAGTCTGTTCTGCGCCCATAGATTTTGCCATTTATACTTCATTTTAGCTTTAATGATGCTTTTAGTATCTTCTTTACTGCATTTTGTATTAATATCTAAATTATTCTTTCCTGCTGATTTCTTATATCAACAGCTTGCAATTGATAGATGCAGTAATGATCTACCAAGCATTGACCAGGTGAAGTATCTACAACCCCAAATCAGAAAAAGTTGGGACAGTATGGAAAATGCATATAAAAAACACAGTGTTTCTTATATTTACTTTGACTTTTATTTAATTGCAGACAGTTTGAACCTGAGATATTTTAGATTTTTCTGGTCAACTTCATTTCATTTTTTAATAAACATCAATTCCTGCATTTCAGGCCTGCAACACATTCCAAAAAAAAACTGAGAAATGCATTTCACACTTTGTAATGTTGTCATTCCTTTTCACCACACTTAAAGATGTTTTGGTTGTGTGATTTAATGTTTTAGGTGTTATTTTGTCCCATTCTTCCTGCAAAGACATTTGAAGATGTGTAACACTACAGGGTCATTGTAGTCGCATTTTTTGTTTCAAAATTATCCACACATTCTCCATTCTGGACAGGTCAGGACTCTTCTTCTTCAGCCATGCCTTTGTAATGTGTGCAGCATGTGGTTTTGCATTGTCTTGTTGAAAAATGCATGGACATCTTTGGAAAAGATGATGTCTTGAAAGCAACATATGTTGCTCTAAGATCTTAGTGTACTTTTCTGCATTAATGGTGCCATCACAGAAGTGTAAATAACCTTTGCCAAGGGCACTGACACAACCACATACCATGACAGAGGCTGGCTTTTGGATTTGTAGCTGATAATAGCGTGGATGTTCCTATTTGTCTTTGGTCTGGATCCATTTTTTCCAAAAAACACCTGTAATACTGATTAATCTGACCACAGTAAACATTTCCACTGTGTGATGGTCCATCCCAGGTGCCCAGGGAAGTTTGCAGTGCTTCTGGACATGGTTAACATAAGGTTTCTTTTTTGCACAGTAAAGTTTTAAGTGTCATTTGTGAATGTAGCTCCATATTGTAGTGCTTGACAACGGTTTGCCAAATAAATCCTTGCCTATGTGTTTATATCAGCTGTTGCTGAATGGCGGTTCTTGATGTAGTGCCGTCTGAGGGATCGAATATCATGGGTATTCAGCTTAAGCTTGCACCCTTGGCCTTTACGCACCAAAATTCCTCCTAATTTATTGAATCGTTTAATGGTATTATGCACTTAATTTGCTGCGTGTAATCTGTGTTTGCTGATAATAGGTTTTGGTTTCTTATTATTGTGTTGCTTATTAGTTTCAGTTATTTTGTAAGTTATAGTTTCTGTAATTTTTTGTCTGTTACACCATTACATGGCACATTAATTTCGTTATACCTGCTATAATGACAATAAAGATATTCTGACTGTAGAGGGAGAAATATGCAAATCCCTTCCAATCTTTCTTTGAGGTACATTGTTTTTATACATTTCAATATCATTTTAATATTTCATTTTCTCATGCATTTGTTGACAAACTGGAGATCCTTTGCCCATCTTCACTCCTTAGAGACTCAGCCTTTTGTGGATACTGATGTTGTACCAAATCTTGACATTACCTGTTTGAAATCACATCATTATTTAGTTTTTTTTTTTTTTTTATCATTAGCCATAATTTGTCCCAACTGTTTTTGGAATGTGTTGCAGGCCTGAAATGCAGGATGTTTATTAACAAATGAAATGAAGCTGACTAGACAAAACATGAAATATCTCAGGTAAATACTGTCTGCAATGAAATAAAAGTCAAAATAAATGTAAGGAACACTGCATTTCTTTAAATTTGCATTTTCCATTCCGTCCCATCTTTTTCTGGTTTGGGGGTTGTAACTTTATCCATACCATAGGGTCTGGTGTTCAGTACCCAGCAGTGTCATGCCCAACCCCTGGATCAGAGATTTTGTTGTTAATGGCCTAAATATGGTCTATAAATGGCCTAAAAATTATTTTAAGAGAAAAAGCAAAAGATAGCTTTTAAGTCTTAACCATAAATAAGTGGGTTTTTATAGGATTGATCCAGGCTGCAGAACTCTAGTTGCCACCTGATGGTCTTCTGTCTTTGTGATGCTGAGCTTATATATCCTCACTGTAGATGGCTAATATTAATTGTCCCTGTGTTCCTTTCCAGGTCTTAATTAACAGGCTTCTCTTTGATCATCTTCATTACATTATTTCCATCATAAAGAAATAATAAAGAAATAATGAACACAATAGTACAGCCAATTTGTAACAATGCTGTTATTATAGATTGTGTAGTTGCTAGTTGCTGGTAGAAATCACTCCATCCTACACAGTCTCCCTCAGACAACTTCCCATAGTTGGCAGCGTATGCAGCTGGCATTTTGTCACATCTCCCTCCCCGCAGCACATAACCTGAGTTTTATGTCACAATGGCAGCACCCAGCAGAGGGCACTTCACACAGTACGGTTTCCTGTAGCCAACAGTGTATTGTGTTGCAGGCACATTCAATGGACCGGGCATTTCAATGTTTGTAGTTGTAATGCATGCATTTAGTGTCCAGTTTATTCTGTACATTTGTGTATGTATTTTACAGTTAATCAACATGAGCCAGTAGCTTGGTTCATGTATCCAAGCTTTTTACGGAGCCACTCCTTCATTGCCCGAGCAATATGTTTGGGATCATTGTCATGCTGGAAGATCCAGCCACGTTCCATCTTCAATGCATTCGCTGATGGAAGGAGGCTTTGTTTGGCTTAAAATCTCACGATAAATGGCCCTGTTCATTCTTCTCTCACCACGGAACAGTTGTCCTGTCCCCTTTACAGAAAAACAGCCCCCAAAGCATGATTCCACCCCTATGCTTCACAGTAGGTATGGTGTTCTTGGGATGCAACTCAGCATCCTTTTTCCTCCAGTTGAGTTTTTACCAAAAAGCTCTATTTTGGTTTCATCTGACCACATGATATTCTCCCATTCCTTTTCTGGATCATCCATATGCTCTCTGGCAAACTTTAGACAGGCCTGGACATGTACTGGCTTAAGCAGGGGACACGCTTGGCACTGCAGGATTTGAGTCTCTCTTGGCATAGTGTGTTACTGATGGTAGCCTTCTTACTTTGGTCCCAGCACTCTGCAGATCATTCATCAGGTCCCTCCGTGTAGTGTGTATTCTGGGATTTTTTCTCACCCTTTTCTCATTATCATTTTTGACCCATGGGATAAGATCTTGCGTTGGAGCTCCAGATCAAGGGAGGATTTTATCAATGATCTTGTAATGTCTACAATTACTCCCACAGTTGATTATTTACACCAACCTGCTTGCCTATTGTAGATTCACTCTTCCCAGCCTGCTGCAGGTCTACAATTTTCTTACTGGAGTCCTTTGACAGCTCTTTGGTCTTGGCCATGGTTGAGTTTGGAGTCTGACTGTTTGAGGCTGTGGACAGGTGTCTTTTATACAGATAATGAGATCAAACAGGTGCCATTAATACAGGTATGGAGTGGAGGACAGAAGAGCTTCCTAAAGAAGAAGTTACCGGTCTGTGCTAGCTAGAAATCTTGCTTGTTTGCGGGTGACCAAATACTTATTTTCCACCATGATTTACAATTAAATTCTTTAAAAATTCTACAATCTGATTTCCTGGATTTTTTTCTCATTTTGTCTCTCATAGTTGAAGTGTACCTATGATGAAAATTACAGACCTCTCTCATCTTTCTAAATAGGAGAACTTGCACAATCAGTGGCTGACTAAATACTTTTTTGCCCCACTGTATGGGTCCCTTCCTGTAGCACTCAGGTTTGTTCCTTTCCTCCTTCTATGTTTTGTTCCCACTTGCTTTTCACTTGCTTTGTATCCTCTTATATGTGGTCATTGTTATTGTTAACTTTAGTCTCTTGTGTATATGTGTCACCTATTTGCATTCGCTGTAGCCCCTTGTGTATATTTGCGTAATGTTAGCTTTAGCATATGTTGTGTTGGTGTGTTTCCATGAATAGCCTTATGGTCCAGCACCGTCATCACTATGTCTTTTGTAAATAAACTTGCACTTAATGTCTGTTATCCCTGTCTTTACCTGAGTGGCTGCATGACTGATAGTATAGTTTCAAGTTTTTTCAGAACAGATTTACTGGTTTATGATAGTAAATAAAAATTGCGTGGCTCCTTTTCTTATCCATAATCGCATCACTGTTACCAATTACATCCTGTTGAATTTGCTTCAGTTCTTGAACAGCTACATTATCATGTTCAGCGTTCATTATGTTTACCATGAATTTTCTGCTTGCACAAGCATAAATATGCACAGATGTCCAGATGTATCATTGTTATTTTTTCTAGTATTAAATAAAATATTAAATTGTTCAATTTTGGCTTTAGCTAGGTATAACAGTTTACACCAGCATAGCTTTTTCATTATTTAAAATAAGTTTTTTGTTGTTCTATAATAAACCATATGAAAATGTGTGTGCAGGCTGCCAAAAAAAATTCATATTATTCAGTTTTGTTTAATAATCGTGAAATTGAGCAATAAGAGATGTGTGAAGTCTGAAGTCTCCACAACTCTCCATGTTTGTCCACACTTGTCCAGTCCAGGCCACTTCAATCATTCTGAACCAGCTTATCTAGTCAATGCACATTCAAACTGCAGAAAAGGCACTGAATCCAGGCAAAGTCCAATCCAATATTGTGGATTTATTTAAGTCTATACATTGTGAGGCAGCACTGCAACAGTGGAAATAAATGATAACAGATATGAGAGAGTGTGCTACAAGGCATTCAGTTCTCATCCTAGAAATATAAAAGGGTGGTAGTCTAAAGGATTGTGGTGATTATCTATTCTCATCCTATGTTGTTCACAAAAAGACAGCCACCCGCACATATACATACAGTAGGGTCCACAAAAGCTCCTGTTAATATAAAGAAAATCTAATCATCAGTCTCATTCACAGTGGATTAATTTTTCCAGTGAAGTTGAATCCATTACATCCTGCATTCTTCAATAAAACTGCAGAGGAAAGTTAAGTCTATCAATTGAATCTTGCTTATACCAGTTAGACTACAAAGCACACTCTCAGAACTCTCACACAACTCTAATATGCATATACCTGAATAGGATGCTCCCATGTGATACACCTGTAAAAGCATTTGCCATATTGACAGGTGACTACAGTCCAATACTTGTAGTGCCTTTGCCATCAACAGCAGGGAGTATAAAAGGGTATATTTGGTCCTATTATATTAGTCAGAAGAGCAAACTCCAATTGTGCCCTGTCAATTTGAGCAACAGTAAGTAATAATAATCATTTGACCTCATGTACTGCATATATGAGTGGGCGGAAACATAATGTTCATGCTCAAATCAATTTCAATTCAGACTAAGTTTTTCTTCATGCTGTGATGAGAGATGCAATAAAAACTATTTAATGACATACTTCAATACCTTTACTGTGTTGGCATTGCTATTCAGCTACACAGAACATTAGACATCGCAGTTATGTTGAGTGAAAATTAATTGAAACTGAATTCAGTCATGGACTGAAGGACTTTGACAGAAAAATTATTGATAGTTTGCCTGGATGGAAGATTTTTGTGCATCTTTGTTTTGCAAGCACTGAATGTTACGTGTTTTGGCTGTAGAATAAGATTGATGCCATGCTTTAAAGCATTGCTTTGGAGGTGTTATTACAGTTGCAGACCATGATGCTTGTACAAAACTTCATAACCTTGAATTTTAATGTGACTACACACAGGTAATGGCTGGGTTAGGACACAAACTTGGGGTCTGTGGTGCTGTGAGGTGATGGTGCGGTGGTGAGGTGGTGGTGCATTAATCAGTGCACCACCAGGATGCCAACTTTCAATTCATACTATAAATTCATACAGAATTTAATAATATATAAAATAGGCATATACATTATTCTGTTATTTAGTAGAACTCCTTTGGATAGGGTTACTATTTAATATTTATCTATACAAAACAGGGTACACATACTTAAATATTTATTCCCTAATCAGGTCCTTGGAAGTAGAAATCTGAAAAACCAATAACAGAAGCCACCATGATAGGAAAATATGTTAAAATGTGAAATTACATCAGTATGTAGACAGACAGATTGTGTACAAATTGAGGAATTTCAAGACCACTGTTTGACCAATAAAGATCACTCCAAGAGCAAGGCATGGAATAGCTTGTGAGGTCACAAAGGAACCTAGGGTATCTAAGCAACTAAAAGCTTTCCTTACATTGTCTAAAGTTCATGAGTCCACCATGAGGATAACACCAAACAACACCGGTATGCATGATGGGGTGCAAGGAAAAAAACATTGCTCTCCAAAAAGAACACTGCTGCACATCACATGGCACATGAATTATTCAGAAGGCTTTTGGAAACATTTTGTGGATTGATGTGAACAAAATGGACCAAAATAGGGTTATTGACTGTTTTGCTGCATCTGGGCCAAGACAACTTGTCACCATGGGTAGAACAATGAATTCTGAACTATACCAACAAATTCTAAAGGAAAACCTCAGAATATCTGTCTATAAATTGACAGTGTATCTTGCAGCAAGACAACTACCCTAGGCACACAAGTCATTCTACCAAAAATTGGCTAAAGAAGAATGAAGTTAAAATTTTGGAAGTCCTGACCTTAATCCAACAGAAGTGTTGTAGAAGATGTTTATTAGACGAAACCCACCAACGTCCCAGAATTAAAGTGTGTTTTGAGTGGAGTAATTGGCTAAAATTCCTCAAATGTAATATGCAAGCAGATCAACAGTTAGAGAAACATTTAGTTGCAGTTATAGCTCCACATGGGGACACACTAGATACTGAAGGCAAAGGTTCACATATTTTTGCTATATGTAATACTGGATAATTTTCCTCAATAAAGAAATGACCAAGTGGAGCATTTTTGTATATTTTTAATTGGATTCTCTTATCTTCTGTTAAGACCTTTCTGAAAATCTAATTTGTTTAAGTTTTAATTTTGTTGTAGGTTATATTTACAGTAAAATATAGACAATTCTATGGCGTTCACAAGCTTTCAAGCACCACTGTACCTATACCTTCACCCTGACACATTAAAATGCACCTCATAAAATAATTGATAGGAAACTAAAAAATGAAAATGTGCACGCCATTAATCATTCACTAGCCGAAGCTGATAAGCACTTTTCAGGGTCATATCGTAACACTCATGGACACACGAATGCACACACCCATATACCCAGAGACACGAGGTTTAATACCCAGCATGGGAAACAGTTGACATGTAATGTGGGTTGCTGTACAATGTTAATTATGTTTTGCTACCATATTAATGAGATGTATTTGGGCTGAAGGCAAAGAATTTAAATCATACTGTTGGCAGGATGTGCCTGCTATGTCCATCACCTCACATATAGACAGCATCAATGGGCTAACCTTCAAATGCATTTAACCTAACAAGTCTCTTCATCATGTACCAGTTTTTCACTGTGATAGCACACACCCTCCACATTGTGGGTTATTTATTTCATTCAACCGTAAGAGGCATACCATATGGTCTACTTACTTTTTACGTTCGCCTCCCGTGTCCTCCCTTGCCCTAAGCGTGACACAATCCCAAACTTGGACTCCACCTGTGAGCTTTGTGCATGTCCTCCCCATGTCCACATAGGTTTACTCCGGGTCCTCTGGTTTCCTTCCACATTCCAAAGACATGCATATTAGGTTAACTTGTGTTTCTAAAGTACCCTTTGTGTGAGAGGGTGTGGATGAGCGTCTGACTGTGGATTGGCACCCTGTCTAGGGTTGATCCTGCCTTGAAGCCTGTGCGGCCATCTAGTCACTGGCTTTCCCATGACCCTGACCAGGTTTAAACATAAGAAAATGAATGAATAAATGAATACTGTCTTCATTATTATTTACTAATTCCAGTCAATAGCAACTCCTAGACCATATGTATAGTATTTATTTAGATTAGTCAGAAGTGGCTTTTCATGATTTCCTTAATTACATTTATCTATCTCATTGCAGGCCTTCTCGTTTCTATTTATCTGTTTCATACAGGTCTTGAAAAAGGACAGTTTGTGTACCTGAGCTTCAAGTGAAAGGTCAGGGATTTGATCAAGAATCAACTTGTTCATGTCTAAGGTTGTCTCAAACATTTTCACCAGCTGAATGTTCAAACATATTGATACTTTTCTTGTAACACATTTTTATTATTCAGTTTCCTATCCATAAATAACACAGCCTCAAACACTATCTGAGAAGACCAATTTGATCCAATTCTGTTAATATCGATTGCTATTAGGAGCAATGGCTATTGGGTGGCATGTATCAAGAAATCAGTTAATTTTGAATTAGTCACGTTATCAATAAGATCATCACATGCCACTTAAGCCTTCATACACCAAAGATGGCAACACCCAGGACTTTGATTTCTGAGGGACAATGTATAAATTAGTGTAACAAAAAAAAAAATCAAATAACAACAAAAAAAAACACTGATTATTTGTTATGACAACCCATGCCAAAGAGAGAAGTAGTACAACCACTGTTTAAGTGTAAACCAGTGGTGATTCTATATTTGCTTGGAGTAGCGGAACAATTAAGACAAAAAAAAAAAACCGCTGGAAAAACTGATGGCATAATATAGAAGAGCCATCTCATCATTATTTCAAGGATAAAGAGGTGCACAAGAGGTGCACGTGGAAAAAGAATGATCATCCCTGAACAGAGAAGGGGGCCCGTGAATACACCTCTCATCATCTTCACCAAGATTACATGACTGTGTCTATACTTTGTTTGCAGATATTGCCCAATACCATGTGAATAGCACACAAGGGCATTGTAATTAATGGTCATGGCAATTTGCATGTGAAACTGATCTCCAGTTACATTCTTATGCAATGGTGATTATGCTGGTCGTTATTCAAATGTAGTGTATATAAAATTTGGGAAGTTTCCCACTTGCTGAGACTGAAGAAGTCATTTAGATTACTGACAAAATGTTTCTCTCTTGAAAACCTTGTGTCCAGGTGAACTAATTCAACTCTTCTGGGACATATGAAAAATGGGTTCTTGTAGTTGAAGTGTTGAATGAAGGAGAAACATTCAGGAGTATGTGTATTGAAAGCTCCAGTATTTTAAAGCTCCAGCAGCACTGCGGGGTCTGATCCCTGTATATCAGTGCAATACATACTAACACACCAGCAGCATATCTGTGTCACAGCAGTGCTGAGAATGATCCACCACCCAAACAGTACCTGATCTGTGATGGTCCTGTGGGGGTGCTGACCTTAAAAAACGAATAAAAGAGACTAACAACAGATGGACTAAAGTCTGTAATTGTAGAACTACAAAGTGCAGTGACCACTAAAACATCATTCTGCACTCAATACCACACAATGACAACAGAAGTGATAAAGTGAAAACAGAATTTCAGATTTTGCTAATTAATTGAAAATGAAAAACTAAACTATTCCATTGATATAAGTATTCAGACGCTTTACTAACTACTTAGTTGAAGCACCTTTGGCAGTGATTGGGTGGCATGGTGTGCTCATTGGGTAGCACCGTCACCTCACAGCAAGAAGATCCTGGGTTCGATCCCAGGGTGGCAAGGGTCCGTCCTTGTAGAGTCTGTATGTTCACCATGTGTCTGAGTGGGTTTACTCTGGGTACTCCAGTTTCCTCCCACAGTCCAAAGACATGCATCAGGTTGATTGATTATGCTGAAATTGGCCCGAACTGAGTAAATATGAGTAGTCTACATAGTCTAGTCTAATCATGTGTGTGTTTGCTGAAATGGCCATTGATACTAATATCGATGTCCAGACTCCATTCAATGCCAGTGAAGCTTATTTGTCAGGGTAAGCCTCAAAATGGTGCATTATACACAACTTGATCACTAAATATCAATCTCTCTTCATATCACCAATGAGTACACAATTACACAGTAGATACCCAGAGAGGTACAGGTTTCACTGGGTGTCTATTAGCTGTGTTGGAAGCTTTAAAGGAGATTTTGCATGCTGCACTATGAAGGTTTCATTGTGAGTTTTAGTTTAATGAATGCACGGCATGATACTGTGGTGAGATACTTGATAATTTGATTTGCTTAATTAATGATTCCTCCAAATAAATAACATAGAGACATTGGTAGTCATTCCATTACTGCATTTTATTGAAATTTTGAGGTAACTGGACTTGAACCTGTGACAGGCTCATACATTATTATTTATTGCAGTAACCGAAATTTTCCTGTTTTTCCATTCTGCCTGATTTTGTCAGGAAAAAAACACTCTGTGGGTGTTAACACTTTGGCCGCTCACTAAAATGAACACAAAATTATTTCATCATTACAAAAACAAATTTTATTCATGTGAGGTTGAAGTAGCATTGGCAATGCTAGGACTGAACTTTTGAATAAAAATATAGCTGCCAGCTCTTCTAACATGACTGCTGCATAAGGTGAGAAAAGTGACTGGTGATTTTTTTTTCACTCAATCAAATGTCTAGCTGAATTCCAACAGGAAATATGACTTTGAATGTTCTGTGCTGAAAGCAACTATAGCTTGTGAGGTTTGTACATTGTGACCTTCCACTACCTGCCTGAAATGTCAGAAGTAAGCTGAAACATTTTAAAATTGGCACCATCTCAGTTACTATTCTTGAGCCATGGGAATTCTTTGTACGAAACAAATGTTTGATCACCAGGTCTGACCCCTGTGTGTGCTAAGCTGAGCCACTCTTTGACTCTTGTCTCAGACTAAGTGGATCAGCACAAAGTTCACGTTCGCTGACCTGAGGGTAGTCTGGAGGTGTGGACATGTTGATTGCCTTTTCACTTACACTCTAGCAGCTGCATTGAGTCTGCAGGTGCAGCAAACAGCAATGCATCCATCAGCTTACTTCACCATCAATCACAACCGAAATGAGGCTAGTTTTAGGGACAACAGCACAGTCATGATTGGCACAACTGTCTCCTCTAATTCTGTTTATTTACAGACAGCTCAGTGGCTAGCACCACTGCCTCACAACAAGAAGGTCCTGGCTTCAATCCCAGTGTGGATTCTGTATGTCCTCCCTGTGTCTGAGTGGGTTTACTCCAGGCACTCGTGTTTCATCCCATAGTCCAAATGTGTTAGGTTGCTTGAAAACACTAAATTGGCATCGACTTGAATGTATATACAGTGGTGCTTGAAAGTTTGTGAACCCTTTAAGCATGTGAACCCTTTATATTTCTGCATAAATATGACCTAAAACATCATCAGATTTTCACACAAGTCCTAAAAGTAGAAAAAGAGAACCCAGTTAAACAAATGAGACAAAAATAGTGTATTTGGTCATTTATGTATTGAGGAAAATGATCCAGTATTAAATATTAGTGAGTGGCAAAAGTATGTGAACCTTTGCTTTCAGTATCTGGTGTGATGGTCTGATGGTGGACTCATGAACATTAACATTAGCCAATGTGAGAGAGCCTTCAGTTACTTAGTTACCCTGGGACCCTTTGTGGCATTGCCAACTAATACACACCTTGCTCTTGGAGAGATCTTTGTTGGTCGACTACTCCTAGGGAAGGGTAACAATGGTCTTGAATTTCCTCCGTTTGTACACAATCTGCCTGGCTGTGGATTGGTGGAGTCCAAACTCTTTAGAGATGGTTTTGTAACCTTTTCCAGCCTGACAAAGATCAACAACTCTTTTTCTGAGGTCCTTAGAAATCTCCTTTGTTAATGCCATGATGCGCTTCCACAAACATGTTGTGAAGAGCAGACTTTGATAGATCCCTGTTCTTTAAATAAAACAGGGTGCCCACTCACACCTGATTGTCATCCCATGATTGAAAACATCTGACTCTAATTTTACCTTCAAATGAACTGCTAATCCTAGAGATTCACATACTTTTGCCACTCACTAATGTAATATTGGATCATTTTCCTCAATAAATAAATAACCAAGTATAATATTTTTGTCTCATTTGTTTAACAAATGATCTACTTTTAGGAGATCTGATGATGTTTTAGGTCATATTTATGCAGAAATACAGAAAATTCAAAAGGGTTCACAAACTTTCAAGCACCACTGTAGATATGACTGGTCTTGATGTAATCTAAATAAACAAAATTTGTTAAATAAACAAACTGTTTAGTTACAAGTCCATCTTCACACTGTTGTTCATTGTTTCCTTTGCCAAATGACCTGTACCATACCTTGTTACCTTTGCTGAATTTATTTATTTATTTTAGAAAAACAAAACCAAACAACACCAAACTGGTTGACTAGAATTGCTTCTGAGCAAACAGTGTTTCATTCTTCAGTCATTTTTGGTGAAACAAAGTCATAAAATGTTGGCTTCATTAGTTTTCATTTCATTAGATCCACATGTTTGTTAGCTTGATTTCACCTTAATGTAATGTAGAATTTGCTGAATTCTAAATGCCTTCCTTCACTGTGAAGAAAAAACATTACATTAGGTATAACATAATGGCATTATAGAACCTAAGTAGTGCCTTGAAACGTATGTTTGAAATAACACAATGTTGTAACGCATTGCAACACGACTTTCAAACAGTGGATTGAGTTAAACAGATACAGTGGGACAAAAAATACTTAGTCAGTCACTGATTGTGCAAGTTCTACGACTTGAAGATAAAAGCGGTCTGTAATTTTCATCATAGGTACACTTCAACTTTGAGAGAAAAAATGAGAAAATTTTGAAAAAAATCCAGGAAATCACTACTTTTAAGAGTATTTGGTCTGCAAATTTGGTTCAACTCAATACTTTGTAACATAATCTTTGTTGGCAATGACAGAGGTCAAACGCTTCCTGTAAGTCTTCACCAGGTTGGCACACACTGTAGCTGGTATTTTGGCCCATTCCTCCATGCGAATCTCCTCTAGAGCAGTGATGTTTTGGGGCAACATGGACTTTCAACTCCCTCCACAAATTTTCTATGGGGTTGAGGTCTGTAGACTAGCTAGGCCACTCCAGGACCTTGAAATGCTTTTTACGGAGCCACTCCTTCGTTGCTCGAGCAGTGTGCTTGGGATCATTGTCATGCTGGAAGACGGGCCATCCATGTCCCTGCTTCATGCTCTTCACTGATGGGAAGGTTTTGGCTTAAAAAGGGTCTCACGATACAATGCCGCGCTTTCATTCTTTCCCTTAACAAGAACCCGTCAGCCTGTCCCCTTTGCAGAAAAACAACCCCAAAGCATGATGTTTCCACCCCCATGCTTCACAGTAGGTATGACGCAACTCAGAAATCTTCTTCCTCCAAACACGGCGAGTTGAGTTTTTACCAAAAAGCTCTATTTTAGTTTTTTCTGACCCCATGATATTTTCCCAATCTTCTTCTGGATCATCCATATGCTCTCTGGCAAACTTCAGACGGGCCTGGACATGTACTGGCTTAAGCAGGGGGACACGCCTCTCACTGCAGGATCTGAGTCCCTCTCGGCATAGTGTGTTACTGATGGTAGCCTATTTACTTTGGTCCCAACTTTCTGCAGGTCATTCATCAGGTCCCTCCGTGTAGTTCTGAGATTTTTGCTCATCGTTCTCATGATCATTTTGACCCCACAGGATGAGATCTTGTGTGGAGTCCCAGATCGAGGGAGATTATTAATGGTCTTGTCTGTCTTACAATTGCTCCCACAGTTGATTTATTCACACCAACCTGCTTGCCCATTGTAGATTCACTCTTCCCAGCCTGGTGCAGGTCTACAATTTTTTTCCTGGTGTCCTTTGACAGCTCTTTGGCCATGGTTGAGTTTGGAGTTATGACTGTTTGAGGCCTGTAGACAGGTTTCTATTATCCAGATAACAAGGTCAAACAGGTGCAATTTATGCAGGTAACGAGTGGAGATGTTACAGGTCTGTGAGAGTCAGAAACCTTGCTTGTTTGTGGCTGACCAAATACTTATTTTCCACCATGATTTACAATTAAATTCTTTAAAAATCCTACAATGTGATTTCCTGGATTTTTTTTTCTAATTTTGTGTCTCATAGTTGAAGTGTACCCTACGATGAAAATTACAGACCTCTCTCATCTTTCTAAGTCGGAGAACTTACACAGTCAGTGACTGGCTAAATACTTTTTTGCCCCACTGTATAGCCCAATGATGGAGACAAAACCATGCCTTAACCATCACCTCTGTGCCATTTTTTTAATACTTTCCACTAAACAACCTCAGGACAACTTAAAATTAGGAACTGTAGCAGTGCAGCTAATAATTCAAAGCTGTCACCCCTGGTCTGCTAGGCTACCACAGACACAGTCTCTGTGACTTGAACCAGAACAGCACCTGGCAGCAAGATCACATTCCCTTCAAGCTAGGACCCAACAACAACAGCCCTCAGCAGGTGAAGCCCCTGGTAAAAACAAACATGGCCCACAAAGACATAGAGAGTGTGGTGTAACCTAGAAAGAAGGGAGTGGAACTTTTAATAACAGGACATTTTGGGGATAACTACTCAGGTGCAATAACCCAATTTGAGGACATTTTTGTTTGCTTTCTATCTTTTTTGATGTAGTATTGATTGTTTTGTAAGCAAATAAAAAAATAGTAGTCACCTGGTACTGAAATGTACCTAATAGTGTGTAATCCTTCCACAAGCACAAATACCAGCTACAATTTGATTTGGCATGGACGTGACAAGTTTCTGGATGTAAGCGACATCAATGTTCAGCCTTGCTTGCATCAAAGGATACTGCAGTTCACCCAGATTTAGTGGATGCCTTCTCTGCCATCTTAGGGTGTACTCACATTGAGCCCTGGTGCTTTGAACCGAGCTGGAACGTGATTGTCCTCAATTCTACTCCTCCTCTGGTTTATACTGACACTGGCCTTCACAAAATGCTCTCGGGCACGCTTTTATCATCACGATATTTTTAAAGATACGCTCGCACATTGACTGTTGTGGTTGTGTGTATTTTGTTCCTTTTTTTTGTTTTGGGCATGCTGACACACAGCCCTCTCTTACGCCTTATAATATATGTATTGACTATGCAATGCACTGATATTTAGCTTCTCGTGTTGCAGCGAACAGCGCCTGAGCCCACGTCTTGAAGTGTGTCCGGGCGCAGTTCATCATACCGTGTCCCAGTATGATATGGATCGATCGCACTAGTCAAACCGTACTTTGGGGATCAAACATGCCCAGGCGCATTACAGATTGCTTAATGTGAGTAGGCCCTTACTCATTATTCCAGGTAATCCCACATATTTTCAAAAGCATTTACATATGGGGATTTTGTATGCCAGTGCAGATGTGTGACTGCTCCTGAATGTTCATCATGCCAATCAGTAACATTTTTAGCCATGTGAACATGAGAATTGTCATCTTGGAGTACAGGGATAGGAATGTTATGTTCCTCAATAAGACAATGCGCAAAAGGCAAAACCTGGCTGTCCAGCAGCTCAATGTAGGCACTGTAGTTCAACCAAAGGACACCATTTCCACATAATTAAAACACCCCCATAGCATCACAGAACCTCCTCCAACTTGAACCCCACCTTGCCTACAGTCCTTATTGAAGGTTTCCTGAAGTCTTCGATGAATGCGATGCCTAGCATCATTCACATACCAGCAGCAATGAGATTCATCTGACCAGATAACATATTTCCAGTCATGAACAGTCCAATTTTTGTGTCTTTTTGCCCACTGTAACCAGGCAACTTTGTGAGTAGAAGTGAGATAAGGCCTCTTGCATCCCACCATATATTCATGGTATGTAGTTCCCTGTGGAGTGTTCTTTCAGAAAATGGTTGTGATCGACCTGTGTTGACTTATCTGGCACTCTATCAATCTATGAATCCTGTCGCATACCCCACAGGTATTAATAGCATTATCTTTCTCTGTATGCTGTATGCAGGAGACTGAAGTTACTAACACCTTAAACATGCAAGATGACGTTTTATCTAAAAGCTAAGTTGTGAATGAATCTGGAAAATAAATATTTAGCTTCCTGGACACATTGGGGTGTATTTTATGGAATTTGGGCTGCTGATCACCTTTAAATTTTCCTATGACATTCCGTTTTGTAGCGATAATAGATTTATTTTTATGATTGCCACATTATATTTTAATTCAAGTATTGAGTAATATTTAATTCATATTGCCCACAAAGCAAGCTGGTTGGTCAGTTGAAGAATGTCATTCTGTTACATCTCGGCGAGTATAAACTAAAGTTCAAAGGCACACCTGCACTTATTAAGAAAGCCTATGAGCTTTATTTCAGATGTAAAATTGGTTAACAAGGCAAACCCTGGCCTCCTCACATCTGCTGTGCAACCAAACTGGTACAAAGAGATCAATGCCATTTGCAGTCCTAATGATACGGTGATAGGCATAAATGTGAAGGATCACACGATGTATTGTTAATTCTCTCAGACCAGTGTATCTAGCAACTCTACTAAAAATTCTAAATATATTGAAAACCCCAATCTGCCTTCAGCCATAAGAACAGTGCCAGATAATGACAGATTGCCAGTATTTATCCCATCAGAGACATCAACCCACGATGAAGTAGATGAAGATGCCACGGTGCACAATTTAGATGTGAAAAACAATACTGATGCACATTATGAACACTTTATTGGCTAGTTATCCTCATCAACATTTAGATTCATTCACTTATCAGATGCCTTTATCCAGAGTGACTTGCAACTGACAACAATTACAATAGATACAGACTTACAATCCAAGCAACTGTGGGTTAAGGGCCTTGCTCAACATCTTGGAAAAGGTAAGATTTTAATTATAGGACTTCTGGTCTATACTCCGGTACCTTAACCACTAGGCTACCACAGTCCCATCATCTGTTAAAACTGGCTACTCCATAAGCGTATTGCGTTAACCGCAGTAAAGGGTTTTTTCACAGTAAAGTTTTAAGTGGCATTTGTGAATGTAACTCTGGAATGCTTATTTCTGTCTACAACTGAAATAAAACTAAAAGTAAACGTAAGACACATTGATTTTTTTTAAACTGGCATTTTACATACTCTCACAAAGGTTTTCTGATTTATGGTTATATACCGGTCCACAAGTCAGACAGGTCATCAGTGACATTAACAACATGCTTTAAATTCATTTTCTGGATGTACATTTGCAAAATGGGTCAGAGCTGTATAAAATTTCGGGTATAAATTTGTGTATATATACAGTGGGGCAAAAAAGTACACTGCTCAAAAAAATAAAGTGAACACTTGAACAACACAATATAACTCCAAGTAAATGATTTCTGTGAAATCAAACTGTCCAGTTAGGAAGCAACACTGATTGACAATCAATTTCACATGCTGTTGTGCAAATGGAATAGACAACAGGTGGAAATTATTGCCAATTAGCAAGACACACTCAATAAAGGAGTGGTTCTGCAGTAGTGATGGGATTCTGGCTCTTTTCAGGGAGCCGGCGCTTTTGGCTCGGCTCACTGAAGAGCCGGCTCTTTCGGCTCCCTAGTGGCTCTTTAGATTGTTTGTAGCTTAATTTATTATTTCTCTCTCTCTCTCTCTCTCTGCTCACAATCGGCTCCCAATCGGGAACCGGCTCCCGTCACTCATTTCAAAGAGCCGGCTCACTATTCTGCAGGTGGGGACCACAGACCACTTCTCAGTACCTATGCTTTCTGGCTGATGTTTTGGTCACTTTTGAATGTTGGTGGTGCTTTCACACTCGTGGTAGCATGAGACGGATTCTACAACCCACACAAGTGGCTCAGGTAGTGCAGCTCATCCATGATGGCACATCAATGCGAGCTGTGGCAAGAAGGTTTGCTGTGTCTGTCAGCGTAGTGTCTAGAGGCTGGAAGTGCTACCAGGAGACAGGCCAGTACACCAGAAGACGTGGAGGAGGCCATAGGAGGGCAACAACCCAGCAGCAGGACCCTTTGTGCAAGGAGGAACAGGAGGAGCACTACTAGAGCCCTGCAAAATGACTGCGGTTGGCCCTGCGGTTGGCCCTGGGTTCCTCCTAATGCAGGACAATGCTAGACCTCATGTGGCTGGAGTGTGTCAGCAGTTCCTGCAAGATGAAGGCATTGAAGCTATGGACTGGCCCGCCTGTTCCCCAGACCTGAATCCGATTGAGCACATCTGGGACATCATGTCTCGCTCCATCAACCAACGTCACGTTGCACCACAGACTGTCCAGGAATTGGCGGATGCTTCCAGGTCTGGGAGGAGATCTCTCAGGAGACCATCTGCCACCTCATCAGAAGCATGCCCAGGCATTGTAGGGAGGTCATACAGGCACGTGGAAGCCACACACAATACTGAGCCTCATTTTGACTTGTTTTAAGGACATTACATCAATGTTGGATCAGCCTGTAGTGTGGTTTTTCACTTTTATTTTGTGTGTGACTCCAGGCCTCAATTGGTTAAAAAATTTGATTTCCATTGATGATTTTTGTGTGATTTTGTTGTCGGCACATTCAACTTTGTACAGAACAAAGTATTCAATGAGAATATTTCATTCATTCAGATATAGAATGTGTTATTTGTGTGTTCCCTTTATTTTTTTTTTAGCAGTGTCTTTAGTCAGCCACTGATTGTGCAAGTTCTCCTACTTAAAAAGATGAGAGAGGTCTGTAATTTTCATCATAGGTACACTTCAACTATGAGAGACAAAATGAAAAGAAAAATCCAGGAAATAACATTGTAGGATTTTTAAAGAATTTAATTGTAAATTATGGTCGAGAATAAGTATTTGGTCAATAAACCTTGAAATGGTTTTTATGGGGCCACTCCTTCGTTGCCCCAGCGGTGTGTTTGGGATCAGTGTCATGCTGGAAGACCCAGCCATGTTCCAGCTTCAATGCTCTCACTGATGGAAGGAGGTTTTGGCTTAAAATTTCAGGATACATGGCCTCGTTCATTCTTCCCTTAACACGGATCATTCATCCTGTCCACTTTGCAGGAAAACAGCCCCAAAGTATAAGGTTCACCCCCATGCTTCACAGTAGGTGTGGTGCAACTCAGCATTCTTCTTCTTCCAAACACGACAAGTTGAGTTTTCACCAAATGGTTCTATTTTGGTTTCGTCTGACCACATGATATTCTCCCAATCTTCTTCCGGATCATCCATATGCTCTCTGGCAAACTTCAGACAGGCCTGTACTGGCTTAAGCAGGGGGACACAACTGGCAATGTAAGATCTGAGTCCCCTTTGGCGCAGTGTGTTACTGATGGTAGCCTTTGTTACTTTGGTCCCAGCTCTCTGCAGGTCATTCATTCATTTTGACCTTATGGGATGAGATCTTGCGTAGGGCCCCAGATCGAGGGAGATTATTAATGGTCTTGTATGTCTTCCATTGCTCCCTCAGTTGATTTATTCACTCCAACCTGCTTGCCTATTGTAGATTCACTCTTCCCAGCCTGCTGCAGGTCTACAATTTTCTTCCTGGCATCCTTCGACATGGTTGAGTTTGGAGTCTGGCTGTTTGAGTCTGTGGACAGGTGTCTTTTATACAGATAATGAGGTCAAACAGGTGCCATTAATACAGGTAACGAGTGAACAGAAGAGTTTCTTAAAGAAGAAGTTACAGGTCTCTGAGAGCCAGAAATCTTGCTTGTTTGTGGGTGACCAAATACTTATTTTCCAGCATGATTTACAGTTAAATTCTTTAAAAATCCTGCAATGTGATTTTCTGGATTTTTTTTTTCATTTTGTCTATCATAGTTGAAGCGTACCTGTGATGAAAATTACAAACCTTTCTCATCTTTCTTATTAGGAGAACTTATATATATATATATATATATATATATATATATATATATATATATATATATATATATTTAATATAAACTTCCTATATAAATAAACTTCCACTCCAGAGTGCCACAATAATTTTCAAAAAGTACACTAAATACATTTAAGTGTTTCTGTACTTTTATGTGAGTATCCTTATGTCCCCTTTCAAACAGGTTACAAGAGCCATTTAAAGGTCAGAGTAGCACTTTGGGAAGGGACAGTCAAGGCAATTCAGAAAAGGAAGCCACTGTCAGGTCAATGTGATACCTGCCATTGCATAGATTGGCCCGGAGTCACTTTGGTAGAGATTGATATCATTTTGATGCTGTGGTGAGATGGAGGGGAGGTTGTGTACATGTGTAATATTTCTTCAGGACAGTGGCAGTTTGACACTTTTTGATACTTTAATTTGCCTCTGTAAGTTGTCATAAGTTAACTGAAGCCCACCATCACTGAAGATGTACCAAATAGTGAGATGAATATATTGTTTGTGTGTATATTTTTTATTCTATTCCAAGATGTTTGATAATTGATGTTAATTCATTAAATCAGTGTGTGAATGACATCTTGATGTGTATATGCAGATCCAGTTACAGACAGCACAACTGGGCAACAGGCCATTAAGAAGTTACATAATTTTCCGCTATCTATCAGTAAGGCAGGTTGTCTCTATAGCAAAAATAGGGCAATTACCCAAATCTGTCTTTAACTCATAAGGTTCTTCTTGAGTGAAACATTTACACCCAGATTGACAAATGTAAAGGCAGGCACACTAACTATAGAAGCCTACAGAAGCTGCTTTTTCAGATTTTTTTATTTTAGTTATTTCGTTTTTTTATTTTTGCATTCAAATTTGCTTTATTTGAACTCTAATAAATAGACTGAGAAATAATTATGTACAGTCATTATACCTCTGCTAAAACAATGGTAACTAATGTACTCTAATGACGACTACTAATGATTTATCTAAGACTTTTGCAATATCAGAGGACAAAGTGATGAAGCCAAAGGACAAGGAAATGAAAGTGCCACCATTAAACCCATAAGCTGCATAGTTCTGACAGCTATGGTAAGCAGCACAGGGTAAACATTGAGGTAAGGCATGTATGTGACACTTTTGGCAGCCAAGGGTGTGGCAGTAAAGCACCCAAATAAATTAATAAAGGAACAATATCAGATAACCAAAGTACAAGTGAACAGAAGACAAGAGAAGACTTAGGAAGAGCCCAAAACAGTGCTGTGAATGGCAACATAACAGATGCAACAGAGGTGTAGACAGAGACAGGCCCCAGACAGGAGCAGACCAGTTCCCAATGTCTCAGTATTAAATCTCCCAGACACCAGTGAGTCCAAAATCAGGAACAGCTCAGGAACTGCAAGGAAGAGGGCTTAAGGTCCCCAAGAACCATAGACAAATACTCAATGTTGTGTGCAAGGCAAACAATAATGTGTGACGTCCAGCAAGGCACATGCCACTGGTGCAACATCCAGCAAGGCTTGAGATGCTGTCCCATTGTTTGGTGAGACTAGAGTTGCTGACACAATATCTGTCAAACCTAGAGCTGTCATCTTGGCATATGCCTCATTCCAGGCTGAGATCATGGAATAAGCAGTAAACATGGCCATTGAAACCACATACACAGGTAGCAGGTTAGCAAAGATGACAGGTTTGCTGGTAGCTGTCGCTATGGCCAGATCTTCTAGCCAGGTCAGTTGCTGTTTTTAGAAGTTAATATAGAACTTTTTTCCTTTTTCCCTACCATATATTTAGCCTAAAATAATAAAATAAAGAACATAATATGTGTAATATCAATTGCCAAAGTCTATTCTGATGTGGACTTGCATAATCAATAGTGTTAAATAGAGAAAAATTTGGAAGACAGCACACCGTATGGATTTGTACACCTATGTGGTAACACATATATGAGGGGTGTGGTATGGTGGATGTTGGCTGTTGATTACTCTTTCCTGTCAGAGGGAGGAGCTAAGTTTGCATTCATTATGAATTTAATTCTGTTAATTTTCTGAACACTAATTAGAAAAAAATCAATTTGAATGATCCTTCAAATTCCTACTGAGACAATCTGAGCTTAAGAGCTCAGATAGACTTCTCAGGACTTAAACTCAGTTTCATTTAAACAGACTTTCAATCTTCAGTTTATGAATAATGTGCTTTTAAGATCAGCAAATACAGCAGAACGTGGATAATTGAGTGATTAATTCACTTGTTTTAAGATTTTTGATCAAGCTGTGCCCATACCTTTTAGTATTAATGGTTAGCGGAACCAGGACATTTTTAAATGCTTCTAGAGCATTAAAATGTATTTGACATGCTTGTATGCCAGCGAAAAAGACAAGCAAGTGCTACTGTGAACCATTCTTTTTGCTTGGAAAGAAGTTCCTAGCAAGAAATTTATAATTTCCTAGTTATCATGAACTTGAAAGACTTTTTTTGTTTGTTAATTCATTATATGTCCTCTTAAGGAAGTTAAGATAAAACAACAGTGGAAAGTTTTGTCATTCTTACTGACTTGTATTATTTTACTTTCACTCTTCTGCTCCAAATTGCTAACCCTGCTTTTTGTCTGTAAGTGTTGCCTTTGTAGGCCTTTCAGTGCTTCTGAGTTCTGACACTACTTGTTCTTTCTTCAGCAATACTCTCAGTACCATGTTTCCAACCTTGTACATATGTGTATGTGCAGTATGTTTATGTGAATGCCCGAGTGCTAACTCGAACTAGAAAATTTGATCATATCACTCCTGTTCTATCATCACTACACTGGTTACCAGTCAAATTCCGCATTGATTACAAAATACTTCTTATAACTTATAAAGCTCTACATGGCCTGGCCCCACATTATCTGAGTGAACTCTTAGAGTTTTACAATCCAACTCGTCTACTTCGTTCGCAGGGTACAGACTTCTTTTAGTTCCTAGAATTAAAAAAGTCACAGCCGGGAGAAAGGCTTTCTCATACATGGCCCCCCAACTCTGGAATAAACTTCCCACTTTAGTTCGAGACTCAGACACTCTCCAAATTTTTAAGTCTAGGCTAAAGACATACCTATTTACACCGGCTTTTCACTAGATTTAGACCAGGATGCATGGCTTGGGTCACTGGGGCCGGAGTCTGGAGTCATGTTTGGCCTGCCTGCCTTGTCCGCTAGCCGGGAGTGTCGAGTGGGCGGTCTGGCTGAACTGGGCTTTGGTCCTCGTGATCTTGACTCGTGCTTCCTTGCCTTAGAATAAGGGCAGAGCTGGGGGTTCATAGTCAAAGAGTCTTATAGTAATCAGAGACATTGGATTGCTGTCTTCTTCCTCCTGTGGGGGTTGCCAGTGTCTCATGTGATCCCTCTTGGCTGTGTTTCCTACCAGTTCTCCTCCTCTCTTTCTAGCTATGCTGCTATAACTAATGCTGCCGGGGGTCTCATTGCTACACATGGCATCAGTGATTGACATGGCATCATCAGTGATTGTTAATAGACTCTGTGCTCTTAATCTTCTTAGTTTTCTCTCCGAGCTGTGTTCCGGTGCCAGTTTCCAGCCCCCACACATGATGTTCATCCACTGTAGCTCCACTCAAGCTGCTTCCGTCATCAGCTCCAACCCCACCATACCCGGGCCACTTAATGCCGATGTGCATACTTCACATTTTATTCGAACTTTGACTCCATGACTTTAGTTTCGCTCTTAGATTTATCATCTACGCAGCCCAAGGAGGTTGGGTCCCTTTTTGAGTCTTGGTCCTCCCAAGGTTTTCTTCTATAACACTCAGGGTGCCACTGTCGCCCTAGGCTTGCTCAATTTGGGATTGGACGTAGTTATTAGGAGATAATCTAAACTTGTAAAGTTGCTTTGAGACAATGCTCCATTGTAAAAAGCGCTATATAAATAAATCTGACTTGACTTGACTTAAATAGTGATAAGCTGAAAAGAGTGTGGTTTTGACTTCCATAACGATGGATCAGTCACATTAAGAATCAGTATTTCAAAAGAATTAGCCTTGTAATGGGATTTAGCTGTAACACCTAACTCTTTGTCAAAAATTGTGGCTATGCCTCCCCCCGCCGACCCCCCGACCATTAGGACGAGGGCGACTAGCATGACTGTATCCAGGAGGTGAGGCTTCATTTAAGGCTAAATATTCATCAGGTCTAATCCAAGTCTCAGTGAGACAGAGAGCGTGTAAACATTTATCAGTGATCATTTCATTTACAATCACTGCTTTGTTTGTAAGTGATCTAATGTTAAGTAGTCCTAGCTTTAGTCTAATGTTGTTATTTCTTTGGCAGCTATCTGTGTTTATACTAATGAGGTTATTAAAACAGACTTTTTGAGAGCGTTTACGTTTAGGGGCAGATGCGGGTAACAGACACAGTTTCAATAATGTGGGTTCTGGGTGACGGTGCATGGCTATCAGCAGACAGTTGGTTAAGCCGGTCTGTCTGCTGCCTGACCCCTGCTCTGGATAGTCAGCCCCTAACCAATCGGGCCATAAGACTATGGGCAATGTTGCAGGAGATGAGAGCAGCACCCTCTCGAGTGGGATGGACACCGTCCCATCTTAAAAGGCCAGGCTTACCCTCAAAGGCTGTCCAGTTGTCTATAAAGCCCACATTGTTTTCAGAGCACCACTTGGACAGCCAGCAGTTCAGCGACCATAAACCTGTTGTAGGCTTGGTCCCCTCGCCGCATTGGGATGGGGCCAGAGCAGACTACAGCATCGGACATCGCCTTCGCCACGCTAACCACCTCTACAAAAATTAGCCTTAGTAACCTCTGACTGACGAAGGCGTATATCATTAGCCCTTACATGAATAACTATCCTAGAGAATCTGCGGCTCTCTCGAGTTCACTAAGACTCGTTACAATGTCCGGCACTCTGGCTCCGGGGATACAGAGAAACTCTAGCTGCTGGTGTCCCTAAAGGGGTAGCAAGTTTCACGTGTCGTAAAATAGAGTCACCTATGACCAGAGCCCTTTCAACAGGCTGCTCAGTGGGTGGTTTCACTTGAGGAGGGCAAACCTGTTGGACACGTGAACAGGTAAAGAGTGGTGCTCTCGTGGACAAGCCTTACGACTACGTCGCCGAACTGTCACCCACTTGCCCTGCTGCGAGGACTCTGCCGGGGCTCTAACTTCGCCTTTGGCATCCAGATCTGCTAAGCTAGGAGCTGAGCTAGCCTTCTCTAATGTCTGGATGCGCGCCTCTAACACTACAATCTTCTCCATCAGACTGGCTACAAGCCTACACCTATCACAAGTAAAATTTACACTAATGACGGAGGAAGAATAGCTAAACCTGCCACACACTCGGCACAGGGAACAAGCACAGCAGAAGCCATGTTAGTACAATTAATGAATTAATGGTACTTAGCTTTGAGTGGTGTTGTGGGGTGCCGAGTGAAGATATGGTTCAGCTGGCAGCCGATGGTCCAATGCAATGCTCGATTAAAAGCGTTAATAACAAGTTAGTCAACACAAAACGTCACAAAAAACTAAGTCTCAGAAAGAAAGTGGGAAAAGACTGTAAAAAAGTTATAAAAACACACACTACTGCGAAGAAGACGCAACTCTGGTTATTAGCTAATGGCTAACTACTGCGAACACAAGCCAGTATACCTGTAAAGTTACTAAATAACGATTAGCGGCAAAAAAATATAATCCGCCGGTACGAGAATAAAATGATTAAGATGTTGTAAAAACCTACTATATATACGATTATATATGATACAGATGCGACAAGAATAGAGTCCAGGAAAGAATTCAGTTCAGAAGAAGTTTGCAGTTCAAGAGAAAGCAAAATGTCTGGAAGATAGAAGCACACTGAACTCTAAGTTAAGCCTCCAGACCAATTATAACTTATTTATTTGTTGGTCTTAAGAGTTCCCAAGTCTTATCTGCAGTTATGCTGTAGTTTAGAAAGTTTAGTACTGGTGGCCAACAGTGTTAGCTTTTTAAATCTAAAATGAACATGATTTTTCAAGAACATGGAAACCTCTGGTGAACCTGAAGATTGGAAGATCTGCCAAGCCTGAACTTGCTGCCTACCAAAAGAACTGTCTATAAGTATAAAATTAAACTGGTTCCCTCCTCTACCAGTCACAAAAGAATCAGGTGGCGCCCTGTTCATTAAAATTAATTAATTTGAAAATGTAGTCATATTCCGCTACACAGTTGTCAGGCACAGGTAGATGACTAAACTTTCCATGAATACATGCCAGACCTCTGAGGTGAACTAGAGTCTGTCAAGATGTCCTTTGGTAGTCAAAAGTGCCCAAAGCTGTGTTGGTAGAGGAGTTCTGTTGTTTTATTTAGAGGGATTAACTTCACAGGATAGTGGTTAATGATGGTGAGTATGTAACAAAATCAATGGCAATGTGAGACCAAGAATGTTCAGAAACCAGCAGAGGATGTAGTTTTCCTGCAGGAAGACTCTTTGGACCTTTGACTAGACATAAATGGAATAGCATGCAAAGAATTTATGAATATTCATGACCATAGTCTGCAAGAAGCTGCAGCGTCTTTCCCTGGGATGTCTGGTGCATGGGGACCCATGAGCCCAAGTGATCAGGTGGTCCCCTGAGAGGTGGAGGGACAAATGTTTGGTCAAAACTGAGCTGGAACAGCGGTTTGATGGAGAGTGGCATCCAGATTGAAGTCACACTGTATGGCATGGGAAAAGTAGAACACTAGCAGCATGGGCTTCGGCAGACTGATTGGACATCCTCAGTAGAGTGGATGCTGAGGCAGTGGCCAAGCATCAGCCTTGAGATTCTAGGAGATGATAAACTGAAACCAGCAGAACAGGGACCAAGAGTCTGATTGGGGATCAGTCTTTTCATAGATCTGAGGTACTCCAGGTTGTGGTTGTCAGTATACAGTGGGGCAAAAAAGTATTTAGTCAGCCACTGACTGTGCAAGTTCTCCTACTTAGAAAGATGAGAGAGGTCTGTAATTTTCAACATAGGTACACTTCAACTATGAGAGACAAAATGAGAAAAAATAATCCAGGAAATCACATTGTATGATATTTAAAGAATTTAATTGTAAATCACGGTGGAAAATAAGTATTTGGTCACCCACAAACAAGCAAGATTTGTGGCGCTCACAGACCTGTAACTTCTTCTTTAAGAAGCTCTTCTGTCTTTCACTCATTACCTGTATTAATGGCATCTGTTTGACCTCATTAGCTGTATAAAAGACACCTGTCCACAGCCTCAAACAGTCAGACTCCAAACTCAACCATGGTCAAGATCAAAGAGCTGTCGAAGGACACCAGGAAGAAAATTGTAGACCTGCAGCAGGCTGGGAAGAGCGAATCTACAATAGGCAAGCAGGTTGGTGTGAATAAATCAACTGTGGGAGCAATTGTAAGACATACAAGACCATTAATAATCTCCCTCAATCTGGGACTCCACGCAAGATCTCATCCCGTGGGGTCAAAATGATCATGAGAATGATGAGCAAAAATCCCTGAACTACACGGAGGGACCTGATGAATGACCTGCAGAGAGCTGGGACCAAAGTTAAAAGGCTACCATCTGTAACACACTATGCCGAGAGGGACTCAGATCCTGCAGTGCCAGGCGTGTCCCCCTGTTTAAGCCAGTACATGTTCAGGCCTGTCTGAAGTTTGTCAGAGAGCATATGACAATTAAATTCTTTAAAAATAAAACAATGTGATTTCCTGGATTTTTTTTTGTCATTTTGTCTCTCATAGTTGAAGTGTACCTATGATGAAAATTACAGACCTCAGTGGCTGACTAAATACTTTTTGCCCCTCTGTATTGCAAAATTACTGGTGGGTAATAAAATGAAATAAAAAGTTTCTTGTATGTGAATTAATTATGGCCTTGGACCTGGACTCAAAATTGAAAGTTATTTTAAGTTTAGAATTAGAAATAACCTTCTAATCCTATAACCAGGTTCTTATATGAACGTGGCTCTTCATTCTGTTACATTTAATTAAATGGGACCTTGTATTATATATTTTATTTGTATACCCTAGTCCACTGTTTGTGGTTTTATTTATAATATTGCAAAAAAGCCAAAAATTACAATATCATTAAAGAACCATGGTCTGTAAAGTGCTGCTGCTGTCAGTGTTCTTTGGTAGAAATGTAGATATAAATCATCTGGTATGCACTCTGGGGAAATGTTCTTAGCGAAATGTATAATTGTAAAGTACTCATTTAGTCCTCTTTACCTTTTAATCTAGCACTTAATATGTGAATTATTTAAATAACATGAAGTTTTTATTTATATAAAAAAGCAGTGTATCTCTGCCAGCAGAATGCAAAAAGAAAAAAAAATAAGTAATGATAAAAAAATATTTCAGTTAAATAGATTTTCTGCATAGTACTATATATTTTCTCCACCGGTTTTATATTCTTATAAATGCTTAAATTAGTTAATGTGCCTATTTATTGAATACCATCATGCCATGGCTTTGTATGGTTCTGTCTGGTTTTAGACCCTTTTCAGATATGGAGCATCAAAGTTAACAACTATAACATAGTGTAATCTTCATATACTGCTGAGCAATAGCCTGACTACAGGTTACTGAAATTGTACATTATCGGAACTACTATTCTGAAACTACTAGGAACTGGATTTGTGAAAAGTGGCCAAACATGGTTCATATTCTTCTGCAAGCTCAAGGCCAATTTGGTTTTATAGACCTCTGTGTGACAGTTTTTCAGTTAGCCACATCTCAATCTCATTAAATGTCTTATGAATTACATACTATGGTATAACTCAGTGAAAAACATTTTAAGTGCATAAAGACCACATTTTGATGATATATAACCTAATTATTTTCTTTACAGTGTTAAATATATAGTATTGCCCTTTCACACCTGTGTTATACATAGGATATATTTTTTATTTTATTTATTTATGTATTTATTTATTTATTTGCCGAATTGTGATGCAAAGCAAAGTTCATCATCACATAACCATCACACTGCTTCCCTGTAACACTATGTTGCTTTAAAAGAATCCGAGTCTTTCATGCTGAGGTAAAAATTGAAATCAGGTAAAATCTCTACCAATTACAAGAGAGTTCTATACATGATACCATGAAGTGCTGTGATGTGCATCTCATGCCACCTTGTTTTTATGACCAATGTTGCTTGAATTTCAGCCTGTCCATGTACAAAGTTGAGCAACTATTACTTAGACCTATTTTTTCTAAAATATTTAAAACCAAGGATAGAAATTAGAGGTGTAAAAGGCACAGTAAGAGACATAAAAATTCTCTCAAAACTTTGGTGGGCTCAGCCTAGAACAGTACATAAAAGCATGAAAAACTGCTTCCTTCTGGGAGCAAAAGGGACACTCTGGTGTAACCTCGGGGGTTTAAAATTGAAATAAAATAGTTAAGTGCAACAACACCATACAGGATTCTCTACTGCAAATCGGCCACATTTTATATTCTCAACGTATACTCCCAAATATTTAATACCACCCTTCATCTATGTCAGTCCTCCTGGAAGTGTAGCTTCCTTTCCATTCATCAAGCAACACAGCTTCACTTTTTCCAGTTAATTTTTACGTTCATTTAAGTTTGAAACACTAAACTCATTTAAAAGATCAGCAAAAACATCTACATCCATCTGAGTGCTGAGCAGTACAACCGCTTTGTCTGCTTATGATTAGATACATACATTAATGTTACAATTACGCAACTTAAAACCATTAATCTTTTCTTTAAGTATAGACAAGAGAGGTTCAATAGCTAAACTATAGAGCATTGTAGACACAGCAGCCCTGCTCGATACTTCCGTGAACTTTAAAAGGGTCACATAAATCACCTTTAACCTTAAGTATACTTTCAGTGTCACTTTACAGAACCTTAATCATATCTATGAAACGTGGGTTGAAACCAAAATTCTCCAAAACCCTCCATAAGAAATTATGTTGAACCCCATCAAATTCTTTTTCCTGGTCATATATGTTGAGAACAGTCTTTAGGTGCAGCATTCTGGAGATGTCTAAAATATCATGAAGTAACTACACATTGTCAAAAATGGACCTGCTGGGCACATACTACTTCTTTTTGAAACGCGCTGCGGTAAGCTAACAGAGGAAACAAAAAAGGAAGGAATCGCCAAACAGCACTCAGCTCAAAGGAGCTACGTGTACCACAGATGGCATAGCTCCGCGTATGCAAAGTGCATACCGGGGATTGGCACGTGCGGAGTGGTGCGATCCCGAGTGGAGCTGAGCTAGGCGTGAGCTGGAACATTAACCGATAACCCTACTCTGTTCCTTGCCTAGCAATCTACTAACTACTTTACCTCCGGATCTTCTGATCCACACAGTAACCTCTCCCCTAATGCGAGAGAGGTCCTTACCACTTTCCCTAGCAGCCACAGCAAGGAAAGGACGGACAAAACGACACGTGTACAGTTTCAATGCAGAAACAAGCAACGAAATATGAAAAGCGATGACTGCTGCAACACCTGACAAGGCTCAGGGACATTCTTATATACCTGAGCTTGCAGGTGTTGCTAATCTGGCAATCAATGCCACTAAAGACCAACGTCTGTATGCCACAGAATGCTGTGAGAGTGTCTGGCCGTTTCATGAGTCTACGCTGCCCTCTAGCTTCACAAGACGGGGACAGCATGGGACAGCGCGACTCATGACACCACCTGCTCCATCACCTCCCTCCTAAGGAGAGCTCCATATTATGCATTGTCACTGACTGTTGTTTGACCATTTTTAGATTCTGAAAGAACCTTTCTTCCAACGCTCAGTATTGGGGACTCTACCGTACTGTATGTCAATACTAAATTCACTGTGACACACTGCATCCCTAATGCTACTGTATCAGACATTAAAGATGAACTTCCTGCTATTCTAGCTGACTATCAGATGGCCAGTAAGATTATTGTGCATGTTGGTAAACATGACATTTGTAAGGAGCAATCAGAACTACTAAAGATGGACTTTTTAGAACTTTTTAATGCACATGCAAGTGTTCATCAGCGGGCCACTTCCAACATGGCGAACGGGGACCTTCACTCGTCTTTTATCTCTGAACACATGGCTCAACATGAACTGTATCCGTCATGGACTGAATTATATAGAAAACTTGAATTTGTTTTGGGGTTGGTAAGAGCTTTTTCACCAAAGTGACTTCAACCTAAACAGGACTGGTGTTCGGTTGTTAACGGATCATCTCTGCTTTTGTCTACACCACCCACTGGTGCCCTGTGGCCCATCACAGTCAAAACATAACCAGCGCAAGGACAAGCGCGGTGTGAAACCTTACCCACCACATAATCGAGAAGATAATGGTGGAGAAACAGCAGTACATCTGCACACTGAATCACCTGCCGAGGTTTTGCCAACCCACCCACAGGATTAAACCCAAGTGAAGTCAAAAAAGCATTGGGCAGCCCCTCCACCAAAACCATGTTTCCCTGCATGCCCACCTGGGCCAACTAACAGAACACTTAGACCGCTTCCACAGCGACAACATCATCCACATCCTCAATCACCACTGGCATCAGTCGACAGAGATCACCTTCATTTACCACAGTTCACTGGAGAACAAGAAATAACCTCCACTGCAGCCAGTGAAATAGAACACTCAGTCCTGATATGCTGGAAACCATGCTGCTTCTCAGCGTAATATCCTGGTCTTGTGTAGCAACCAGTGGCATGGCTAAACAAAACTGACAAAAACAGGATATATTCAATTTAGTTAAGCCTATGTTAATTAGAAATGGTAAACAGTATGAGCAAAAAACATCATCCACTGTTTTAAGTATTGCTATCCTCAATGTTCGGTCACTTAGCAACAAATTTATTTATTGTGGGCCAGTTAGCTGAAAACCATAAACTTGACATTATTTTTCTTACAGAAAGATGGGTTGGTAGGGATGATAGTGTTGTCCTTAATGAAGCAGCCCCACCTAATTACTGTGTTTTCAGTGTCCTGAGAGCAGACAAGAAAGGTGGGCATGTATCCTGCCTGTACTGTCATAAGATATGTTGCAAACAAGTACAGTGGGGCAAAAAAGTATTTAGTCAGCCACTGATTGTGCAAGTTCTCCTACTTAGGAAGATGAGAGAGGTCTGTAATTTTCATCATAGGTATACTTCAACTATGAGAGACAGAAGGAGAAAAAAAATCCAGGAAATCACACTGTAGGATTTTTAAAGAATTTAATTGTAAATTATGGTGGAAAATGTGTATTTGGTCAATAACAAAAGTTCAGCTCAATACTTTGTAACATAACCTTTGTTGGCAATGACAGAGGTGAAGCATTTCCTGTAAGTCTTCACCAGGTTTGCACACACTGTAGCTGGTATTTTAGTCCATTCCTCCATGCAGATCTCCTCTAGAGCAGTGATGTTTTTAGGGCTGTTGCTGGGCAACACGGACTTTCAACTCCCTCCACAAATGTTCTATGGGGTTGAGGTCTGGAGACTGGCTAGGCCACTCCAGGACCTTGAAATGCTTTTTACGGAGCCACTCCTTCATTGCCAGAGCGGTGTGTTTGGGATCATTGTTATGCTGGAAGACCCAGCCACATTCCATCTTCAACGATCTCACTGATGGAAGGAGGTTTTGGCTTAAAATCTCACGATACATGGTCCCGTTCATTCTTCCTTTAACACGGATCAATCGTCCTGTCCCCTTTGCAGAAAAACAGACCCAAAGAATTATGTTTCTTCCCCCATGCTTCACAGTAGGTATGGTGCAACTCAGCATTCTTCTTCCTCCAAACACATCGAGTTGAGTTTTTACCAAAAAGTTCTATTTTGGTTTCATCTGACCACATGATATTCTCCCAGTCCTCTTCTGGATCATTCATATGCTCTCTGGCAAACTTCAGATGAGCCTGGACATGTACTGGCTTAAGCAGGGGGACACACCTGGCACTGCAGGATCTGAGCCCCTCTTGGCATAGTGTGTTACTGATGGTAGCCTTTGTTACTTTGGTCCCAGCTCTCTGAAGGTCATTCATCAGGTCCCTCCGTGTAGTTCTGGGATTTTTGCTCACCATTCTCATGATCATTTTGACCCCACGGGATGAGATCTTGCGTGGAGCCCCAGATTGAGGGAGATTATCAATGGTCTTGTATGTCTTCCATTTTCTTGCAATTTCTTCTACAGTTGATTTATTCACATCAACATGCTTGTCTACTGTAGATTCACTCTTCCCAGCCTGGTGCAGGTCTGCAATTTTCTTCCTGGTGTCCTCCAACAGCTCTTTGTTCTTGGCCATGGTTGAGTTTGGAGTCTGACTGTTTGAGGCTGTGGACAGGTGTCTTTTATACAGATAACAAGGTCAAACAGGTGCCATCAATACAGGTAACGAGTGGAAGAAAGAAAAGTTTCTTAAAGAAGAAGTTACAGGTCTGTGAGAGCCAGAAATCTTGCTTGTTTGTGGGTGACCAAATACACATTTTTGAGTTCCTGGATTTTTTTTTCTCATTTTGTCTCCCATAGTTGAAGTGTACCTATGATGAAAATTACAGACTTCTCTCATCTTTCTAAGTAGGAGAACTTGCACAATCAGTGGCTGACTAAATACTTTTTTGCCTCACTGTACATCTTGGGGAATTCTACAAATTTTAATTTCTTGCCATTAATCTGAAGGGTACACAGTCTGTTCTTATGTTGGTTATTTATCATCCCCCAAGGCTCCACACTGGTTTTCTTGAGGAATTTGGTGAGCTATCATCAGTGATTTTAACAGACTTTGACCATGTGATCATCACTGCAGACTTCAATATCCACTTTGATATGCCCACAACTCCTATGACAAATGACTTTATGTTATTAAATGCTTTTGACCTGACTCAGCATGTATCTAGCCCTACTCATAAACATGGATATACTTTAGATTTGGTCATATCTCATGGGCTAGACATCAGGGTGTCTGCTGTCCTTGATCTTGGAATATCTGATCATTACTGTATCTTTTTCACAATGACTATGCTTACCAACTTTAACTTAAGCAAGAAGTTAATTAGCAAGCGCTATTTTACTGATGATTTTAAACCTACTTTCTCAGATCTGTTTGCCTTAACCATCCCTGTTACTGAGGCTGACTGTGATAGCTTAGTTGGAAATTTCACCACCATAATTAGTGATTGCATTAACATTCTGGCACCACTAAAAACCAAATATGTGCCATGCATTAATAAAGCCCCGTGGAAAAATTCAAACACCATAATTAAGTTAAAGAGAGAATGCAGACATGATGAAAGAAAATAGAGACAGACTAAGCTCACTATTCATTATGATATACACAAAAATTACCTTAAAAAGCTCAACAGCCAACTTAGGACTGCAAGGTCAGTGTATTTCTCTAGCCTTATCAACAATAGCAAAGATGACCCTAAATTCCTTTTTCTTACAATTACAGACTGGTTAACTGTTCCTCTCAAGCCACGTTAGAGACCTCAAATGATTAATGTGAAGAATTTGCTGATTTCTTTGGAACACAAATACGTTCAATTAGAGAAGGCATTGTTAGTAGCAGCCTCAAGCCACTGATACACTTGGCTCCCAGCAAGGCATGAAGCAATTTGTCAGCATTTGCACCGGTTACTCACTAAAGTCATCTCACGTCTGAATACCACCAGCTGCCCTCTTGACCTTCTACCAACTAAATATTTCAAATAATTATCTGATCTATTCTCTGATGATATTTGGAACATTAATAATCAGCCACTACAACAAGGAGTCTACCCCCAGAGTCTTAAAACTGCTGTTATTAGGACTCTTCTTAAGAAGAGCAATCTTAACCTATCCATTATTGGAAATTACAGACCAATTTATAATATTCCTTATCTGGGTCAAGATCACTGAAAAGGTAGTATCTATTCAACTAGGTGACTATCTCCATTCAATCCACATACATGAAGCTTTTCAGTCTGGTTTTCGGGCCCATCACAGCACAGAAACAGCACTAATTAAAGTTTTAAATGATCTTAAAATGAATCAAGATGCTGGTAATACATCTATATTAGTTCTATTAGACCTTAGAGCAGCCTTCGACACTGTCGACCAAGATTTTGCTTAATCGCCTACTCAATTGGGTTGGTCTCACTGTTGAGCACTAAACTGGTTCCAGTCCTATTTGAGTAGCCGTGAATACTATGTTACACTTGGTAGCTACTCATCCAAGCGTTACCCTCTGTCATGTGGAGTGCCACAAGGCTCAAATTCTAATACCAATGCTGTTTAATCTTTCCATGCTACCACTGGCCAGAATAATTAACAAATATAATATTTCCTTTCATCAGTATGCGGATGACACACAATTGTATATGTCCTTAGCTTCTGACCCTCGTCGATCTATCAACACCCTGTTTCAGTGTCTAGATGATATTAACTTCTGGATGTGTCATAATTTTCTGCAGATAAATAAGGATAAAACTGAAATAATTGTTATTGGTAATGGTGAAGTGAAGGCAGAGGCACTAACATGGTTAAAAGTCTGTTCTTTAGACACACAAAGCACGGTCAAAAACCTGGGGGTTACTTTTGACAGTGATTTTAGTTTTACGATTGAATGTAGAACGGCATTTTCCATCTCAGAAATATACCAAGAGTGCGTAACATGCTCTCACTGGCTGACAATGATAAACTTATACACGCCTTTATATCGTCATGCCTGCATTATTGTAATGCTTTTCTTTCTGACCTACCAAAGAGCTCCATTTCTAACTTACCAAGAGTGCAAAACATTGAAGCAAGAATACAGACTCGGAAAAAAAAGAGGGATCACATCACACCGGTCCTCAAACAGCTACACTGGTTACC
Source organism: Ancistrus triradiatus (assembly GCA_025084515.1). NCBI lineage: Eukaryota > Metazoa > Chordata > Actinopteri > Siluriformes > Loricariidae > Ancistrus > Ancistrus triradiatus. The sequence continues at coordinate 104,256 of JAJAGP010000391.1, forward strand.
AGTATCATTTAGAATTGATAAAAAAATTTTTTTTACTGGTTTTTAAATGTTTCCATGGTTTGGCTCCCCAGTACCTCAGTGACATGATTGTTAGTTACGTTCCACAGAGGGGCCCTCAGATCAGCTAACAGGAACATGCTGGTTGTACCAACCACCCAGCATAAGAGTGGAAAGGTAATCTTTGCTTATTTCGGACCCAACCTTTGGAACTCTCTTCCCGATGACTTGAGGGCTCTGGATGATCTTAGCATATTTAAGAGGAGGGTTAAGACACACGTGTTGGCTTTTTGCTAATGTTTTGTGTGTTGCATTTTTAAATATTCTATTTTATTTCATTCTATTTTTTACTGTTCTTTTACATATTCTTTTGTTTTTATCTATATTATATCATTCTATTGTTCTTTTGTGTATTTATTTGTTTTTACTTCTGCTTGTGTAAAGCACTTTGTAAAAAGTTGTTTGAAAAATTGCTATATAAATAAAGCTTATTATTATTATTATTATTATTATTATTATTATTATTATTATTATTATTATTGTGTTTCTGTTTCTTTGAGAAAAAATTGACTGTTTTCTTGTGAATTTCAGTGAACTCTGATAACAGATCCCTGATTCTGTTCTCACAGCATGTATAAACCATATATTTACTGAATACGAACTTGGAAAGAGCATCCAGTTCCATCACACTCAGGACCCGAGAGTGGACCAGTGCACCTTATGTGTTTTTGCCTAGCAGGTCACCTAATTCAGCTTTCTTTCTTCTGAGATCTTCCGCATGCCTTTTATAACTGTTGTTCTTCCCTGTGTACTGTAGCTGTAGTATTTCCATATCATCTCATCTTCTTTTCTGCTTATCCTCCTGGGTGATCCCCAACTGCTCCCAGGCCATCCAGGATATATGAAGCCTCCAATGGGTCCTGGGCCTACCTCAGGGCCTCCTCCCACTTGGCTGTGCCTGGTATACCTCCAGTGTGAGGTGTCCAGGAGGCATCCTTATGCCCAAATCACCTCAACTTTTTCCTCTAAATACGATGGAGCAGTGGTTCTACTCCAAGCTCTCCTCGATTGCCAAGCTCCTTACCTAATCACAGAAAGAATGCCCAGCAACCCTCCAGAGAAAGCTCATTTTGGCCGCTTGTATCCACAAACTTGTATCCACAAGCTTATGACCATAGGTGAGTGTGGGGATGTAGATCAACTGGTAAACTGAGAGCTTTGCTTTATGGCTCAGCTCCATCTTCACCACTACCTACACTCAACCTACAGTCAAGCTCACAATCTCACAGTAGGTTCTCATCCCCTACCTGGGGGGATCATGGCATCTTTTTTATGGGAGACAACCATTGCCAGGAGCTGATCTGCATTATGGCCACTTCACACTGGGCTGCAAAGTGCTCAAGTGCTTGCTGGAAGCTTCCATTTGAAGAAGCCAGCAACATCATCATACACGTGGCAGAGATGACAATTCCAGACCCCCCTGCTGTAATCCCTCCTGACCCAGGCTATGCCTTGCCACTCTGTCCATAAATATCAAGAACAGGAATGGAGACAAGGCACAACCCTGATGGAGTTCAACATCCACACTGAACAAGTCTGATTACTGCCAAGAACGTAAACAGAACTCAAACTCAGAATGTACAAGAATCTAACAGCTTGCCTCAGCAACCCTAATACCCCATACTCCTGGAGTACCCCCTTCAGGATGTATCAGGGAATACAGTCATATTCCTTCTTCAAATCTACAAAACACTTGTAGAGTGGAGTAGCAAACTCCTCTGCTCTCCCAACTATCTGTGAGAGGGTGAAGAGCTGATCCCTCATTCTATGGCCAGAGCAAAATTCGCATTGTTCCTTCTGCATACGAGGTTCAACTATTGGATGAATTCTCATTTACAAAACCCTGGTATAGACTTTCTCAGGTAGGCTGAGAAGTGTAATGACCTGATAATTGGCTCCAGATGCCTTGCCACTGCGGAGTCTTCCAACTACCTCAGTGACTTCAGTCAGGGAAATAGAATCTGACACCCCAGACACCTCTGGCCATATCTCCTGCAAAGGAGTCATATCTCTCAGATTTAGACCTGAGAGATATTCAATACTCTCAGATGAGTGCAGAGTTTCTCCATTGTAGCAAACTAAGACTACACTTTAATTTTATTAATTTTTAATTAAACTTTATTAATTAAATTATATTAATTAATTAAGACGTACGGGGCACCACCAAATCGATTAATTATAAATATAAATAATTCACTGGCCGATCTGGAAACCAGGAAAAAGAAACAACAAACTTGATCAGTCTAGATCTGAATAATGAATTCAAAGTATTTTCCTCGACCTTGTAGAATGAATGAAACTCTCAAACCAAGCGGCAAATTCAAAAGGTTTATAAACAACTTTATTAACTACAAGCAAGGCAATACCAACAGATTATCTAATGTAATAACGAGTGTATCACAGAGTTAAAATCAGAACATGTATATATCACAGTATTAAAAATCAAAAACAAAGACGACTCTGTATAACTTATCGGTTGCGCAATAATTACCAACGTTGCAATGCAACCTAATTACATTGAATGTGGATAGTATGGTAAAAATTACTTAGGCGTGAATAAGTCTATGTTGAAGCGTGGATTTAGATTAAATGCAAGATTCAACAAATCATGGACCCAGATAAGACCCACACCAAGCGGTACTACCTGCCTCTTTACGGGCTCACGCGAAGGAGAGAGATGGAACGGAGCCAGGCTTCGCCTGTCGTCCGAGATCGCCACGAGAAACGGCAGCAATCTTCTTCTTCCGATGGAAGGAAGGCCACGGTTTGGTGGACCGCGTGATGATCGGGCGACCTTCAGCTTTTCGTCGGCATTGTGGCCCTGAGCCAGTGGTGTGTGTGTCGCTGGCCTCGCTTCGGTTCGGCTTCTTCCCTGCGTTGGTGGTCCGGGGTCTACCAGATATAGTCTTGCGAACTTATAACTCAGATTTTCACCCTGGCCAGCAGTGAAGGTAGAGTTACAGTGTACCACGAGCTTCAACAAAGACTCGGAAAAACTTGGATTGTGCGAGAATAGTAGAGCTTAGAGTCTGGCTGGTCTTTTAACTATCTTCTAGTTCAGCGATACCGAACTACTTAAGACTGCTGTACACAGGAAACTTAAAATAAACGCAAAAACTTGAGTGAAATGAATAATCAAAAGCGCTATAAAAAGGAAAAACTACAAAAGACAAAGGAAAGACTTAAAGAACATAAAAACACAAGACATGAAGCTAGCTCATCACGTGGTCGTCCCGCGTTGCTTTTTGAATGTTCCGGCTCGGGGGCAGCTGGAGGCATAAGGAGTTGCCCTTACTTAGCCAATGAGAAGCTGACTCCTCAGTAAAGCTCTCCTATCGTGGTTGTGTATTATTTCACCATATGAGCCACAGACGTCCTAACTTGGATTAAAATATATTCTTACATATCTAAAGTGATTAAAAGTATCAAACAATAACCAAAAAATCCTCAAAGTTACAAGTTTAGATGCAGACTTCGTTGGAAGGTTCAAATGATCAAAGGCATCTTGAATTGATAACCTAGAACATCGTTAAAGCGTTCTATACTTTAACTAAACAATAATATGATTAATACAAGATGTAGGAAATGGTACATTGTAAATAACTTCCTGTTTGTTCTTTATAAGTACGAACAGTATTAAACGAGCGATCGATACATGTGGATAAAAACAGCTGTTATTTGTAACCTTAACCAATTATAGCATAACGGGACCATATTACGTATAAAAATGATCATTATATTAAAACATTAACCAAGTAGATATAAAATTACATGACAGATCAGTAACATACATATGTCTAATATATATAATTATATGTGTGGATATAACAAAATATCCTTGATCCACTCTTTGTATGAATCATCTAAATGCATATTGTGTGTCTAGACTTATGATCCAAATATCATTTGTTATGTAATTAAAAAGGTTTCGATGAAGATAATCTGTTCCCAGAAAAAGTTGAATACAATTATTAAAGTTGTGCTTCTTAGGACAAGAGCTGAGTTCTTGGTGTCATAAATCCAGGGGTGTCTTTCTGGCGCCTTTCCTGGGGTGATAAGGCTTACAAGAGGCTGTGATGAAAGGTTCACTGTGGGGGAAGGAAACCGTTATCTTCTGCAACAATTGGTTTTAAAAGGGGGAACCTGTGGTCTTGAAAGATGAAAAATGAATCCCCCTTTTAAAGTTACACATGGACTCCAGTTTATTATAGCCGAGATAATCTGAGGTTACAGGTCTTGTTTAAACAGACCTCTTTGAAACGTGTGTAGACAGAATCAACCGTTGTTGATTGAGTCCGCAAGATCCGGTCCAGATGGCCTTTTGAATTCCGAAGGTTGTACAGTTATGGCTTGGGAAGAGAGAGAGGGGGGGGGGGTAAGAGAGAGAAGAGAGGGGGGGGGGGTACGGGCCATCATGCTACATTCCCCCCTGTGGATGAAATGAAGTTGGTGCTACAGCAGACTTTGTCCATCTTCCAGGCGATGATAGCTGTGGATGACAGGTGACACAAAGCAATTACCACTTTTATGTCTTAATCTGGGTCCCCCTGAGATGATTCGAGAAAGAATGTATGTGAAAGTGGCACCTAAATTGACCTAGGTGAGTGGGGCATAGCATAACATAGAAGGTTATTCCTTTACTCTAGAGAGATTGTTGAACAACCCTCTTTAGGGCTTTCTTGAACGTTATGGTACGGCTATCATGCTACACCATCCTTACTAAGCACAGCTTGGACAGTGTCCACCCTGCCTTTCCTGAGCTTTGGGAGTATTTTTCAGAACCTCTTTGAGGCTGCCTGAAAGTTGTTCTATATAGCCAAACTCCTCCCACTCTCCTCCCATCTGCTGAAGCAGGATTTCCCTAACCAGCCATGCTAAAAAAGCCCCCGTCGTCTGCTTGACAGCTTCCACCACCAGCGGTTTCTTGGGTTGCTGCCAAAACAGACACTAACAAGCTTTTGACTGGAGCTGTAAGCATCCACTTCCACATTTAAGGGCTTGAACAGAGTCCATTCAGACTAAACTTCACCTAGCTTTTACAGAACGTGTGAGAAGTTCTCTCAGTTGAAATCAATCCAGACAGAGTCCTCTGCCAGCCTTTTCCAGCAAACCCTCACTATAAGTTTGATTCTACCAGGACTGTCTGGCTGTTTTCACCACCACCTAATCTATCTCACCACCAGATGGTGATCAGTTGAGCTCAGCCTGTCTCTTTACCTGATTATTCAAAACATACAGCACAGTCAGAAGACACAACCACAAAGTCAAACATTGGCATTCGTTATGGGCAAACCATGACTAGCACAGAAGTCTAAGACATCCCACCACTTGAGTTCAGATCAGGCAAGCCGTTCCTCCCCTTCACCCCATTCCAGTTTTCCCAGTCATTGCCAACATGAGTATTGAAGCCCCCCAGCAAAACAATGGAGTCAGAGCTTGGAATCCTCTCTGAAACTCTACCCACTAACTCCAAGAAGGCTGAATACTCTTTACTCCTTGTGATTATCTCTACACCTGCCCAGCGCTTCTCACCCTGGGCAACTCCTGAGAAGGAGAGAGTCCATCCCCTATCGAAGAGTCTGGTTCCAGAGCCCAACTATAACTAAATGGTTCTCTCAACCTCCTGTACCAGCTCCAGCTCCTTTTCCCCAGGGAGTTCCATGTGCCCAGAGTCAGTTTTTGCTGAGAAGGACCATTCTGCCTGGGGCCCCTCTGCCCCCAACCTGTGTCTGATTGGTACTGCACTGCATCTTTACTCTGGATCTTGTGGTTGGTTGGACCACACAATCCTTCTACATTGTCATTTTGTGCCAGGTTACGGGCAGGGTGGTTTTTTGTCATTTTGAGAGTATACTGTTGATAGTAATTATGTTTCTGTATTTTAGCCATGTACCTGTACCACCATTGCTGCAGTGAAGTAAAAAATTATTCATGGGATCTAAAAATATCCGAAAAGTCTCCTTAACTTTAAACAAACTAAAATTACTCAAAATTACCTGAATCTAAAAAGCAGTGGTTAAATGCCAGTGTGTACTCTGTGGTTTCAGATTACATTTGGTGACAGTACAATGAATCATGCAGTGATCTGGAAGAACGACTGCGAAAGACAAAATAAAACAATGTGAAAACTGATTTCTAAAACAAAAAAAACCTGTCCAGCTTTCCCAGTGAGAGAGCTTTGTCATGTGTCTCCAGAATCTCACACAGTTGCTGAGAAGCAGCATGTGATTCGTTATAGTTCCTATCAATGGTGTCTGCTGTACAATCAAAATTCCCACCATTAATAAAAACTCAGTAGGGCTACAGCTTGCAACCACCTTGCTCACCTTCCTCTACTAGTAATACTTAATAAAATTCTTTGCAAACAAGAAGATCAGTACCACCACTGAGAGAGAAGTTATAACTTAGAACAGCTAGTCCATCCACTCTTTGACCTAATCAGCAGCATCTCTCTGTTTCCTGCAGAAAACATATGTCCACACATCTCTGCTTTACTAACTTTTAAAGCTTTGCCCCTTTCTCAAGATCTCCAGCTTTATTTATATTTAATGTTGAAATGTTAATGTGAGCCATTAATATGCAAAAAATCATTCCAAACAAGGAAAATCTAGATACAGTAAATATCATCTGATTGCTTTGTTGAGTTTGTTCTGTACTTCTTCAAACAAGTGATCTCCAGAGGACTAAAAGTCCCTTGCTCCTGAAAAGACTGTAAAATGTTCCTTGTCCTTGTCACGCCCACGGACGGATCGACCGCTCGTGCTCGCACGCTCCCACGCTCCGCCTCTCCCGAATACTGATCCTCACACCTGAGCGTAGTTACCTGCCTCATTATAAGCGGCGTTCGAAGCCCAGCACGCCGCTTCTCAACGAGGTTCCAAGCCTGTTTAGCTCTGCCAGTCTCTGCTACAGTTCTTGAAATAAAGTTGTCTACGTCTATACCACTGAACACGCGTTTGTCTCCTGCATTCCAACCGCTCTCGTCACAGTTTGAGAAGCCTGTTATGGAGACAGCGGTTGGTGGATCCGACCTCGATCCCGCTCAGCGGATGGAACAACGGTTTGGCAGACCTCCGGGAGTCAGCTGGAGGAAGTGGCCCGCATTGTCACAGTTACTCGCCGACAACCAACGCACGCTGGGTTCTCTCCTGTTCCCAACGGTCGAGAGCTGTCTCAACGGATGTCGCAGCTGACAGCACCGCCAGCTGCTGCGGCCCTGCCTGAAACGATGCCGCTTCCTCGTAGTCCTCCACGTGCCGCTCCCTCAACCTACAAAGTCGCCCTTCCAGATAAGTACGATGGCGATCCGGATCGGTGTGAGGGCTTTCTGGTACAATGCGAACTGTACTTCACGTACTCCCCACCGGGCTCGGATGAGGCCCGAATAGCCCTGGTGATCTCTCTGCTCTCACACCGGGCACTGGATTGGGCCACCGCGGTCTGGGCCCAGCAAGGGGCGGTGGTGAAGGACTATGCTCTCTTCAAATCGGCGTTCAGAGCGGTGTTCCATCACCCCCGCGAGGGTCGATCGGCGAGCGAGTTGTTGCTGAGTTCACGTCAGGGACGTCGCTCCGCGGCTGAATACGCTCTCCACTTCCGCACCCTAGCGGCTCAAAGTGGGTGGAACACCCCTGCGCTAATCGCCGCGTTCCATCAGGGTCTGCGTCCTGGCCTCAGGAAGGAACTGGTGGGCCGGGACCTTGATCTTCCCCTGGACGACCTCATCACACTGGCTATTCGTCTGGATCAGCTTCTGGACACAAGGCCTCCGGCTGCTCCACGCTCTTCTGTTCCACGCGCGGCTCGGGAGGCTTCACCACCCACGGAGGACATGGAGGTTGCCGATGCGCGTCTCTCACCCACTGAACGCCGCCGCTGCTTCCAGCAGGGACTCTGTTGCTACTGCGGCTCTGACCGTCATCGCCGTCCCAGCTGCAACGTCGCTCCAGCCCGCAGGCCGTCCATCGAGTGTGCCCAGGCCAAGGCACGCTCAACCCGGGTGAGTTCGATTGATGTCAGTTCATCCTTTACGCTGTCTGTTCGGCTGTACCTATCTGATACCGATCTCTCATTGACAGCCATGATAGACTCCGGAGCTCAGGGGAACTTCATCGTGGAGCACCTCGTCAACAAGTGGAAGATCCCCTGTGTTCCCCTTCCCGCCGAGCGTCGGATCACCACAGCAGACGGTAAACCGTTAGGCACTGGGCGGCTCTCTCGTGTCACGGTCCCGTTGCGCCTTCGCACAAGTGCCACCCATGAAGAGTCCATCGAGCTGTTTCCAGTGGCCTCCCTGGCCCATCACATAATTCTCGGCCTCCCCTGCCTCCGGCTGCACGATCCTCTCATCTCCTGGTCTGCTCGGGAGATTCTCCGGTGGTCCCCTGGATGTCAGCTCCGCTGCCTATGCAACCCGGTACTCCAGGTCAGCTCGCTCCCCGTTCTTGGTCCTCCGCCGCTTCCTAGCAACGTGCCTCGGGAGTATTGGGATTTGGCACCGGTATTCGGAGAGGGCGTTCCGGCGCATCTCCCTCCTCATCGCAGCTATGATTGCGCTATCGACCTGCTACCCAACGCACCGCTACCCAAGGCCCGTCTGAACCCGCTTTCACCAGTGGAAGGAAAAAGCTATGCAGGACTACATCACGGAATACCTGGCCCTGGGATTTATCCGTCCGTCCACCTCTCCGGTAGCAGCCGGGCTTCTTCTTCGTCCCCAAGAAGGACTCGGGTTTTGCGTCCCACCATCTCGACTCCCGCCCAGCCTCAATCTCATCATGCGCAAGTATGCTTACCCGCTCCCGCTGGTTCCGTCCGCACTCGAACTCCTCCACAAAGCCCAGTGGTTTACCAAGTTGGACCTCCGAAACGCGTACAACCTCATCCGTGTGAGAGCGGGGGACGAGTGGAAGACAGCGTTCAGCACCAGCTCGGGTCATTACGAATACTTGGTTATGCCGTTCGGGCTGGCCAACGCACCAGCAGTCTTCCAGGCATTTGTGAACAATGTGCTACGGGACATGTTGGGACGATTCGTATTAGTGTATTTGGATGACATCCTGTTTTTTTCTCCGAACTTCGACACTCACACAGCCCACGTTCGCAAGGTCTTGGATCGACTGCACTCACATCATCTGAGGATCAAAGCCGAAAAGTCTGCGCGAACGCCTCATAACATGGGCTCATGTCTCCCTTTGTTCAGGCCATCCCGGAGAAACGCGGACGCATCAACTCCTCGCGGCCAGGTATTGGTGGAACGGTATGCGTAAAGACATTCACCGGTTTGTATCGTCCTGCAGTGTGTGTGCGCAAAGCAAGACACCACGCACTCTACCTTTCGGCCTCCTGCATCCTCTGCCGGTGCCCCAGCGTCCCTGGTCTCATGTGGTTGTGGATTTCGTGACGGACCTCCCGCTCTCCAGCGGACACACCGCCATCCTGTCGATTGTGGACCGCTTTTTCAAGGCGGTGCGCTTCGTCCCGTTTGGCAGGATTCCTTCGGCTCTACAGACAGCGGAAAGCCTCTTCAACAACGTCTTCCGCTTCTTTGGCATCCCGGAGGACATCCTTTCAGATCGGGGTCCGCAGTTCACCTCGGCGGTCTGGAAGGCGTTCATGGAGAAGCTGGGTGCCTCAGTGAGTCTTTCGTCAGGGTACCATCCGGAATCCAACGGGCAATGCGAGCGCACAAACCAAGAACTGAAAAAATTCCTGTGCGCGTATTGCGCACACAACCCCGCCGACTGGAGCCACTTCCTCCCTTGGGCAGAGATAGCACAAAACTCTCTCAGACATTCCGCCACGGGCCTCACACCTTTTCAGTGCGTTCTGGGCTACCAACCCCCCTTTGTCCCGTGGGACACCACTGCCTCTGACTCACCTGCTGTAGGCGACTGGTTTCGCCGCAGCGAAGATGTATGGACCCAAGTACACCAGCGCATCGAACGAGCCATACGACGGTACCAAAGGCACGCGGATCGTCACCGGCGTCCTGCTCCCACGTTCTGTCCAGGGGATCGGGTGTGGCTTTCGACAAGAGACCTTCGACACGCTCAGGGAAGTACCCCATTCTCACCACGGTTTTCGGGGCCCTATAAAGTGCTCAGACAGATTAACGATGTAACTTACCGTTTGGATCTGCCTCCTCATCTCAGGGTCTGCCCGACATTCCATGTCTCCCTCCTCAAGCCGTGGATCCCGGGGCCGCTGGACGTCGAGCAGCCGCTGGATCAGTCCCCGCCGTCCGAGCTGGAGGCACCTGCCACCTTCGCGGTCCGGCGTCTCTTGGATTCACAGCGAAGAGCAGCAGGTCTGCAATACCTGGTGGACTGGGAGTCCTGCACACCGGCTTGGAGAAATTTTAGCCCATTCCTCAGTACAGAACAGCTTCAACTCTGGGATGTTGGTGGGTTTCCACACATTAACTGCTCCCTTCCACAACATTTCGATTGGATTAAGGTCAGGACATTGACTTGGTCATTCCAAAACATTAACTTTATTCTTCTTTAAAATAAAGACTTCTAAAAACTTCTAAAGGTAGAACAACTTGTGTGCTTAGGGTTGTTGTCTTGCTGCATGACCCACCTTCTCTTGAGATTCAGTTCATGCACAGATGTAATGACCTTTTCCTTTAGAATTCTTTTATAAAATTCAGAATTCATTGTTCCATAAATGATGGCAAGCCGTCCTAGCCCAGATGCAGCAAAACAGGCCCAACCCATGATACTGCCACCACCATGTTTCACAGATGGGATATGGTCTTTATGCTGGAATGCTGTGTTTTCCTTTCTCGAACCAAATGCTTTTCTTTCAAACCAAAAAGTTCTATTTTGATCTCATCCGTCCATAAAACATTCTTCCAGTAACCTTCTGGCTTGTCCATGTGATCTTTAGCAAACTGCAGACGAGCAGCAATGTTCTTTTTGGAGAGCAGTGGCTTTTCCTTGCAACCCTGCTATGCACACCATTGTTGTTCAGTGTTCTTCTGATGGTGGACTCATGAACATTAACATTAGACAATGTGAGAGAGGCCTTCAGTTGCTTAGAAGTTCTTCTGGGGTCCTTTGTGACCTCGCCAACTATTACAAGCCCTGCTCTTGGAGTAATCTTTGTTGGTCGACCACTCCTGGGGAGGGTAACAATGGTCTTGAATTTCTTCCATTTGTACACAATATGTCTGCCTGTGGAATTGTTGAGTCCAAACTCTTTAGAGATGGTTTTGTAACCTTTTCCAACCCGATGAGCATCAACAACTTTTTCTGAGGTCCTCAGAAATCTCCTTTGTTCGTGCAATGATACTTTGAGGGTGCCCAGTCACCTGATTGTCATCCCATTAATTGAAAACACCTGACTCTAATTTTACCTTTAAATTAACTGTTAATCCTAAAGGTTCACAGAATTTTGCTACTCACTAATATGTAATATTGGATAATTTTCCTGAATAAATAAATAACCAAGTTTAATATTTTTGTCTCATTTGTTTAACTGGGTTCTCTTTATCTACTTTTAGGACTTGTGTGAAAATCTAATGATGTCTTAGGTCACATTTATGCAGAAATATTGAAAATTCTAAAGGGTTCACCAACTTAAGCACCACTGTAGCTGCCTGCCCGTTATTTCGCTATTCTGCCTTTGTGGATTGATATTTTCCACATTGGTTCAGTGCAGCCATGGAACTCTTTTCCATAATCACCATTGCTTCAGCAGTTGTATTCAGGTTTAGCGCTTCCCCTGAGAGTGCCAGTGTATCATTCATATGATCAGTAGGTGCCGATAAGCACTCTCAGTCCCTTCACCATAACTATTATTGATAAGTTTGCCCAAGCATGAGCAGACAAGATGTGCAATCTGCCCAAAACTGAAGCACTTCATTTCAGAGTTTGATTAAACATAAACTGCATAGTCAAAGCAATTGACCATCCTCCTGAAATATATTAGGTATTATCAGTGGTGAGTGGTGGGAAACAATCTTAATAAATCAGGACAATTCATGAGCAATCATTTCATCCTTAATGAACAGTGGTACATTTGTGATCATTTCTCCTTAGTGGGAGTGCAGGTGTAAACTGGTTGTTAAGTACTAAACCACTTTGAATTACCCGATTCCCTTCTATTTTGTTTAGGAAAAGGACACTCACGTTGCTCATCCTTGAAGCAGAGACCATGTTACCATGACCCATCACTTTCCCTACACCATAGCACAATTCTACAAATCCACCCTGTATTCTACCTTCATGCTGTGCTCGTGCATCAAACTTTCACACAGCTTACTGTCTGTTCGCATGCTTCCAATAGAGCTCCTCTAACAGAGTTAACGACATTTTTGAGATGCTTGGTGACAAATACTAAAAAAGATGTCTAACTCTTGAATACTTTAATGTATCTGTTCCAAATGTTGGATTTAACTTTACAAGTCCCTGTTGAAACATAACATGTACAGCATAGATAATTTTTCATCTCCAGCACCCACTCACACATTACAAACCCCAAAATAAAAGCTGTTTTTTGTTTCTTTGACATTTTTCCATGATCTCACATGGAACCTAAATGATGAAAAAGCCTGGAGGTATCTACTTCAATTTAAGCCCCGAGTGATCATTGTGCTATATTTAGACCTTAAAATAACTACTGTTATAATGTAATAGTGCAAATCGTTTGAAAATGAGCTTAAACTGGGATCTGCAAGAAGGGTCCCACATGCATACTACTCCTCAAACACACACACACACACACACACAATCAAAGGGCACTTCCACACAAATAAGACATGAGCCTGGCAAATTGCCAATGAGCCACACTCTCAAAAACCAAGCTCAATTTACTACTCACTACCACTCACTACCGCAGACACATAGGGAGAAAGTGAGAGAGAGAGCATATTCAGCAGGGCGTAATGCACGTGTGAAACTCCTTTATCACGTAAATTGGACCCCATACCCTTTCTCTGGGCTGCACGCTCTCAGAATCTCACATTACAAGCATCCTCGGGGACAGTTCCAGTCCATGTGACCCATTATGCCGTTATGGTGGCTCTGGCAGATGTTTCCATCTGTTTCTGTCTTCATTGGCCTTCACCTTACAATAATCATACTTAATTAATGCCAGGAGAGGTCAGCTTGGGCGTGTACCTGTTCCATCAGAGACTAGCAAAATACCCAGATACAGTGGTGCTTGAAAGTTTGTGAACCCTTTAGAATTTTTTATATTTCTGCATAAATGTGACCTAAAACATCATCAGATTTTCACACAAGTCCTAAAAATAGATAAACAGACCCCAGTTAAACAAATGACACAAAAGTAATTTACTTATTTATTGAGAAAAGTGATCCAATATCACATATTGGTGAGTGGCAAAAGTATGTGAACCTCTAGGATTAGCAGTTAAGTTGAAGGTGAAATTAGAGTCAGGTGTTTTCAATCAATGGGATTACAATCAGGTGTGAGTGAGCACCCTGTTTTATTTAAAGCACTGGGATCCATCAAAGTCTGCTCTTCACAACACATGTTTGTGGAAGTGTATCATGGCACGAACAAAGGAGATTTGTGAGGACCTCACAAAAAGAGTTGTTGATGCTCATCAGGCTGGAAATGGTTACAAAACCATCTCTAAAGAGTTTAGACTCCACCAATCACAGTCAGACATATTGTGTACAAATGGAAGAAATTCAAGACCATTGTTACCCTCCCCAGGAGTGGTCGACTAACAAAGATCACTCAGACAGCAAGGTGTGTAATAGTTGGCGAGCTCAAAAAGGACCCCAGGGTAACTTCTAAGCAACTGAAGGCCTCTCTCACATTGTCTAACGTTAATGTTCATGAGTCCACCATCACAAGAACACTGAACAACAATGGTGTATAGCCAGAAGGCTATTAGAAGAATGTTTTCTTGATGGATGAGACCAAATAGAACTTTTTGGTTTAATCAGGTGTCAATGTAGTGGTGCTTGAAAGTTTGTAAAACATTTGATTTTCACACAGGTCCTAAAAGTAGACAAAGAGATCAATCAGTGAGATGACAGTTAGGTCTGAGTGGTTGTCCTGTTGTGTTTAAAGAACAGGGATCTGTTAAAGTCTGTTCTTTACAACATGTTGTGTCATGGCATGAACAAAGGAGATTTTTGAGAAAAAGAGTTGTTGACGGTCATTATTCTAGAAAATGTTAAAGCCATCTCCAAATAGTGTAGACACCAAATCTACAGTCTAAGACAGACTGTGTACAAATAGAGGAAATAGACCACTGATACCTTCCCCAGGAGTGGTCCACCAACAAATAACACTCCAACAAGAAGACATGTAACAGTCACATGTAATGGAACACAGGGTGTCTTCTAAGCAACTAAAGGAGTCTCTCACGTTGTCTAATGTTAATGTTCATGAGTCCACCATTAGGAGAACACTGAGCAACAATGCCATCATTGGTAGGTTGCAAGGAGAAAGCCACTGCTTTTACAGTAACAATAACTTTGCAGTCATGCTCACTCATGGCTGGTCACAGTCAACCTGCATTGCTGTGTTGCTTACATTTTGCCTGTCTACCTTGGTATATGTAAGTGATTATAATATTAGTGTAAAAGGATACAGTCGTGCTTGAAAGTTTGTGAACCCTTTATAATTTTCTAAATATGACCTATAACATCATCAGATTTCACACAAGTCCTAAAAGTAGATAAAGTGTACCCAGTTAAACAAATGAGACAAACATATTATTACTTGGTCATTTATTTATTGAAAAAAAAAGATTGAATATTAAATGTCAGTGAGTGGCAAAAGTATGTAAACTTCTAGGATTAGCAGTTAATTTGAAGGTGAAATTAGAGTCAATCAGTGGGATGACAATCAGGTGTGAGTGGGCACCCTGTTTGATTTAAAGAACAGAAATCTATCAAAGTCTGCTCTTCACAACACATGTTTGTGGAAGTGTATCAGGACATGAACAAAGGAGATTTGTGATGACCTCAGAAAAAGTGTGTTGATGCTCATCAGGCTGGAAAAGTTTACAAAACCATCTCTAAAGGGTTTGGACACCACCAATCCACAGAGACTGTGTTGAAATGGAGAAAATTCAAGACCATTGTTACCCTCCCCAGTGGTCGACCAACAAAGATCACTACAAGAGCAAGGTGTGTAATAGCTCGCAAAGGACCCCAGGGTAACTTCTAAGCAACTGAAGGCCTCTCTCACATTGGTTAATGTTAATGTTCATGAGTCCACCATCAGAAGAACACTGAACAACAATGGTGTGCATGGCAGAGTTGCAAGGAAAAAGCCACTGCTCTCCAAAAAGAACATTGCTGCTTGTCTGCAGTTTGCTAAAGATCACGTGGAAAAGCCAGAAGGCTATTGGAAAAATGTTTTGTGGACGGATGACACCAAAATTTTAAAAGAAGTTTTAAAAGAAAATCGTTATG
This sequence comes from Ancistrus triradiatus, assembly GCA_025084515.1. Classification (NCBI taxonomy): domain Eukaryota; kingdom Metazoa; phylum Chordata; class Actinopteri; order Siluriformes; family Loricariidae; genus Ancistrus; species Ancistrus triradiatus. The sequence goes on from JAJAGP010000391.1 coordinate 119,720, forward strand.
TTTGGAGAAAGGAAAACTCTACATTCCAGCATAAGAACCTTATCCCATCTGTGAAACATGGTGGTGGTTGTATCATGGTTTGGGCCTGTTTTGCTTCATCTGGGCCAGGATTGATGGAACAATGCATTCTGAATTATATCAGAGAATTATAAAGGAAAATGTTATGACATCTATCCATTAACTGAATCTCAAGAAAAGGTGGGTCATGCAGCAAGACAATGACCCTAAGCATACAAGCCATTCTACCAAAGTGGTTAAAGAAGAATAAAGTTAATGTTTTGGAAAGTCCATAATCCAATTTTAAATGTTGTGGAAGGACCTGAAGTGAGCAGTTAATATGAGAAAACCCACCAACATCCCAGGGAATGGGCTAAAATTCCTACAAGCCAGTGTGCAGGACTGATCTACAGTTAGAGGAAATGTTTACTTGCAGTTATTGCTGAAGCAAAGGTTCACATACTTTTGCTACTCCCTAACATGTAATATTGGATCATTTTCCTTAATAAATAAATGACCAAGTATAATATTTTGTTTCATTTGTTTAACTGGGTTCTTTTTATCTACTTTTAGGAGTTGAGTGAAAATCTAATGATGTTTTAGGTCATATTTAAGAAAAAATATAGAAAATTCTAAAGGGTTCACAAACTTTCAAGCACCACTGTACAATTAATCCCGTGCAAAAATTTAGTTGAAAGTATTTCCATATTTATGTCCATGGCTGTCACTATGATGTTTGGTTGTCAAGTGTACATAAATCTTTGCACATACAGTGGACCACTGGAATTTAAACATTTCTTTTTTCAACCAATTCAAACATCGAATGTTCTGTTCTAAAGATTTCTGTGCCCAAGTTCAAACAAAAATTCTAACTTTCGAACACCGGTAACCTATATGCATATGACCAAGATGCGTTAAAAAAAAAACAAATTTGAATGGCCTCCCAGAACCAAATATGTTTGAAATCTGAGCTTCCACTGTATAACTTCTTCAGTTATGCTGTCCCATTTCAGTGTGTCTATAGAATTTGGTATTGTCTAGCCATTATAGTTTATATTGCATGTTACATGTTGGATGTTAGGAATGGCAGAGAGTGGAGGCGACTGCAGAGAGCTGATATAAAATAGCTGATATAAAAATACAGATAAAGACACTATGGCACATAATAAAAACAAGTCTAATGATCAAAACTGAGATCTCTCCAACCAGGCGAAGAGTTAAAAGGGCTAGGGAAAAAAACATAAGTAAAATCTGGATTTCAATGAGAAATGCTGAAAGTCATGCAGGTAGTGATAAAACTTTGCAAACTGTGTGTGGTGTTTACATGTCCAAGTGAGTAAACAGTTGATTGTCCACTGCAAATGTGGCTGGAGCATGAGGAGGAATAAACCCTGGAGAGATGGGGGCACTGATTTAGAATAGTGGACTGCTGGAGGCTGGTGTCCAGGTCCTGATTAATTGCCCAGCAGGTGGCCCAGACAAAGAAGGAGGCAGGCAGGATAGGTTGAGGTGGATCAATAGGGACATCTAAGAAGTGTTCCTGTGGGACATGGGACACTTAAGATTCTTGGACCCAGGGTTGTAAGAAATGGTGAACTGAAATCTGGAGAAAATTGATCATTTTTGTAGGTATTCAAGCGTTCTGTGGTAAGTAATGTATACACTATAAATGCATGCCTCAAGTCAGCAACTCCAACATCCTCATCTGATGCATCTGCTTCAAAGATGAAAGGAAGGCTGAGATCTGGTACTTGAGTATTGGTGCACTGGAAAAGACCATCTTCAGGGACAGGAATGCTTCTTTGGCCTGGGAGGGTTTGCCTTTACTGAGTGGCTTACCTGTGATATTTTGTGAATACCTGGACATTTTCAAGGTCCTTTGACAAAGTATAATGGGGCTACTCCATTTTGTGGGTGGCTTGGGTGAGACCCCTATATTCAAAGCATGGGCTTAGCATGCCATCCTTTTTTCTGGATAAAGAAAAAGCCTATGGCTGCTGTAGAGGGGGTGACAGAGAGGTTGTAATTTCATTGTCTGTCCGGATGAAATTTAGGATGTGCAAACAAAATCGAGGAAGGACCCAGGATGAGCGATGACCCAGGGTTGCACAGCAGATACAGAGAGGCAATGTCAGTGTGAAGGGTACTGACAGAGATATGCATTGGAATGGGTCATGTCTCCATAATAAAGAGGATGTGTTTTACAGCAGTTACATGAAGTGTAGACAACATTTGTTCCATGTGGAGGCTTCACGTCTATCCCTGGAAGGAAATTTCCCACAGAAGCATGGGAGGTATACAAGAGTACTGGATTTTGAACAAGTGAGTAGATAAACAGAAAAGCGACAATCAAAATTTGAATGTGGACTGGGGTCATTAAATAGTGGGACAAACTGGACAGGTTCTAGGAGCTGGTGACAGGGGAGTAGCCAAGGCTGTAGTTGGGCACAGAAGCTGGAACATTGCAATGAGTAGTGGTGGCAAAAAACTAAATGTTGGTCAAGTTTGATGTTCGGGTTAATGATCCTATCAAAAGTAAATACTGCAGCCATGGCATGCCAGCTCCTTCTGAAGGTCAGAACATGGAGACAAATGTCACCTTGAGAGTGGCATCCCTGGGTGAGATGGAGCAGGAGCTCTCCAATCATTTGTCCACTTTAAGGGTGGTTGAAGGCACAAGTGTGAAAAGCCTCATTGAAATAGGTCTTCTCATGTTTGCAGGACCAGAAGGCATTTGCCAAGTTGAGGGAAGAGAACAAGTAGCAGTTAAATTTCTAGAACTATGCACAAAGAGTTTGAACTCACAAGTGGGTTAGCAAAAAAAGTGAGCATCATCAGGTATCTCTGACAGCCTTCAATATCATCGTTATATTTGTCAGGAAAGGTTATTTAAAAAAAAAAAGAACTCACTAGAGCTTGGTAGGGCATCAGTGATGAATAATGAGATTCCACATCTACATGAAGCTCCATGTTGGACTAGGAAACCACTGCAATCTGCTGCTCCTGTTGTCCCTGCCCAGTGATTGGGTCCACTGAGAAACTGCTGCTGCCTCCAGATTGGTGAACTTTTCTGCCCCGAATGGCAAATAGTGGTAGTGAATGCAGAGAGCTGATAAAAAATGGTTTATTAAATAAGCAGATGAGCTCTAGATCTAAGCAGAGACATAATAAAAAACAGTCCAAAGATCAAAACAGAGATATATACAATTCAGACAAACAGTTAAGAGAGCTAGGTAAAATACAGAGTGAAATACAGAGCAGAGTTCATACTCAGGTTAAGCACAAACTCAAATGCAGGAATACAAATTCAAGAGTCATGCAAGTAGCAATGAAACTTAGCAAGGACTCTTTGTGTGTGTGGCATTTAACAGTTGATTTGGTGCATTGAGGTCTGTTCAATCACCAAGAAGAAACTGTCTGGGATTGTTTAATCCACAGCACTGCAGCTTCTCCTTGACAGAGTCCCTAAAATGTTCACCAAATAATGCCTCATTATAATATACACCTCCTATTTAAGTGTCAGATCTGCTTTGGAGCAATTGCTGGAGATGTGTGTGTGTGTGAGTCCATTTACAATTTTACAACTGTGTTTGTGTGTTTCTTCTTGGTGGGATACTGAAATGCAAATCTCGAGCAGAAGTAAAGAAAGCCCCCGCACGGAAAGCTGCTCCGTCTCCCTCTCGCCTCTCATCTGCTGTCAGTATGAGAAGTTCACGTGGTATTAAATAATGCAACACACACTCACACTGTCAAGAAGGGAGACACAGTCTGTCATTTCAGAGGGAGGGAAATATCCTTGAAAATGTTCTCACAGGGTGCAGATATATTGCTAAATAGCACAAAGTTGTACATGAACCCACAGAGACATAAGAAAACAAACATCTAAACATATGCACACAATCTCACTAACACAAAGATTCTCCCTGCTTCTATCCATCTCTATATCTCTTAACCACAAGCAGGCATGCCCTCATGTGCAAACCTACGAACTAGGAAGCTCTTTTGTTCATTTGTTACAGTTTTGCTTTGCAACTCATCTGTGCTTAGTTTTTGTGCTTGCCAGCTTTTAGCTAGTTAGCTTACTTGGATATGAAAGCTTAATGAGAATGAGAACAAGAGAAAAATAATTTTTGTTCTACAGTGCAGCAGTTGGCCACCTCTCCTAATACAATTTAAGCCTAGTTCTCAGTGACGAATCATTTTAAGGAAATAATTACAGTCATTCACACCATAACTGAGTTGACTTGCTTTCCCCTGTTACAGATACTAGGACAGTTGTGAGAATCCATCCTGTTTTCCTGCTAAAAACTTTAAACAGCCACATGATATACCGTTCTATGTTTGCTGCTAAATTTGCATTTATACCTGCATTTTGCATAAACATATCTCAAATACAGCTGAGCAATTTCGCCTGATAAGAACCCAAAGGGAATTATCTGTGTGTAGGTGTGTGCTTGTGTGTGAGTGAAAAAGAGAGAGACACGGAAAAACAGGATGGACAAACATTTGTGTGCATCATCAGCCAGTGGTAACAGGGATGCTGGGATACATAAACTGTGTGATGAGTGTGAGTTAAAGCATCCCTAAACCTCATACAACATCTCACCCATGAAAACAGAGTGGCATGCTCATATACACCAAAGATGAAAAGAACACAGTCTCATGGAGGCTAAGCCATTGGCAAACAAAAGGATAAACAAACATTTACATTCCTGAACAGAAACACATATGACCTCAGGCTGAAGTGTGGCAACTTGGAAGATTTCAAACTATTCCTGTGAGAGTGAAATAGTCAATGTATGACATATTCAGTCATTTAGAGTTTCAGTCTCAGCAGAGAAAGAATTGACTCAGGATCATGTCTGCTACCCCAAGTGGATATATTTTTAATATAGACGTCTTAATCCCCAGGGGGATATTCTTAGTTTTTCACATACTTCTTCTGTGGCCCCACTTGGCAAAATGTTATGACATAACAGTATAACTCAGCCAAATATTTTCCAATTTGCATTGCAGTTCCTATGTCCATGCTTTCAATGTTTTGTCCCTAATGTTTAACTGCTCAGATTAATAGTGGGACAGTAGTAGCAGTGGTTACAGCAATGGACTACTGGCCAATGTTAAGGGGTAGAAATTGCAGCTCTGCTGAAATATGCTGCCCTTAAATCTCAGCTGCTTGGATTGTTGTCACACCAGCTGTGAGTTCTCCACGCCACGAGATGGCGCGGTTGCCTGAGTTCTAGAAGCCGCCATTTCAGACTATTTAATGCGCCGGTTTTGGTTTACTTGTTGCAAGGTCTCGTTATTAGTGGAGCGATTCTGTGCGTAGTAGATTACTTATTTGAATGCCTTTTGAATTACGATCATTAGTCTGTGTTGTTGATTATGGTTTCTGCGCGTTGATTGGTTTACCTTCGTGGATTGGAATACCGGCTTATGAACTTTCGCTTGCTTCCACTGATTACAGCTTTGTGTATCCCTTTGGATTTGTTTGCCAATGCTGACTGTATTACTGGATTTCGACCCTGGACTGTCTCATGGTTTACGATTTCTGGTTATTCCTCAATAAACCTGCTCTTGATCTCTACAACACAACTAGTAATTAGTCACAATTGTAGCCTCTAAAATTGTATTAGTTGTTCGTCGCTCTGCATAGGGGCATCCGCTAAATGTTGCTCTAGATAAGGGTGTCTTCTAAATGTTATAATATGTGAATTTGTGGCATATATAATGTTGGCCAAATCTGAGATGACTAGTGAAAATGCTTTTTTTTTTTCTTTTTTTTTCTTGAATTTAATACAGTGTTTGTAATTACTAGTCATATATAATAACAATGTGAGTGATAAGTATAATCTTTGGAAAAAGTACATTTCATATATTTAAGTTATTAGTATTGTAGCCTCAGCATAGAGGAAGAACCAGGCTCAGGCAAGGAAACTCTGCTCATAGCACTCTTTACAGCACAGACACAATTACCAGACACTATGACCACTCAATGAATAGATATGTGCATGGTCGATGAGTAGTTGCCCAAACTACTCAACCCACTACTGTGATTCACATGTACAATGACTGTAACTATAGCACACAACCTACAACACACATTTACATTATTACATAAAGTAGAGCATGAACTATAAGCTTATTAAAAGACAAAACAGACCACAGTGACAACCAGTGTTGTGCGTGAACAAGTTCAAAAGAACGCGTTCATTGAACACGCTCATTTTTTCGTGAATGTTGAACTGAACGCAACACATTTTTTAATAAAGAACTTGAACGTGAATTAGTTCACATTATGTGTCATGAACGGCAGACATCACTGTAAATGAACGTTGGAATTTGTTTTCCATTGAAAACTGAGTGACATCTGTTTTCTCTTTTGAAACGCAACGAGAGAAAGTTCCTCCCTCCTGTATTCTCGCTGGTGCCGCTTAAATCATGTATCACCAGACAGAAATGGTTTTGACATTGTGTGCGCAATGCATTGCAGGCAACGTAGTGTCCGGCTGAGAATAGTTAACATACTGGCTAGTTAATAACATACTGGCTTCCGCACGACGTTACCCGTGACGAATTGCAGCAGAGCGAAGTAGGCATAGCAACGCCGCGTACACAATCGCAGTGTCATGGGCAAATGTCTACAATGAGCAGTTTCAAAGAACGTATAGTGATTTCTAGCTTGTAGTGTGAAAAAAGTATTTATTTTGAATATCTCATGAAAAAAGTAAAATGAACTGAACTTTGAACTAGTTCAGAATTAAAATTGTGAACTTTGAACGTGAACTGTTCACTTTGAGCATGTATGAACTGAACTTGAACTAGTTCAGAAAAGCTGTGAACTGGCACAACACTGGTGACAACATTGATCAAAACACACTGCTAACATAACACATCCACTGTTAAATAAATCCCAATATATCTCATGCATTGATGCATGCTGGGACTGAGAAACACCTCCCCCTGGGGGTCATGGATGCTACACTATTTTTTTCTCTTTTTGCTGCAGTGACAGCATGTACTGAAGCACATATGGACACAAGTTCAGGCAAAGTCTGAGGATCCATGTTATCCCAGCATTATCTTACAGTATTCCAAAAAGCATGTTCTTATGTTACTGGCTTCAAGTGCTCCCATAAATCCTCAATGGGTTTTAGGCTAGGGGAACATACCAAATACAAATAAATTGTGATTTTTTTTTAAATTCACTCAAAGTTGTAACAAAAACATTCCATACAATTACTAGTGGTAGTAATCTTATCTTCAGTTTAATGTGTTCTCATGTGATCTCATGCATAACTCTGCAATTTCTACTTGGTCTCAGTTGTGACCTGTAGTAACAGACAACAATTTGAACTTTGTACAGCACATAATCGCATATAGAAATTAAACTGCAGTAAATCACAGTATGCTTCTGTCAAACGAGACACAGTGATTAGACGAATGCAGAAAGTTATTTAACTGTTTTTTAAGAGTTCAAGCAAGCAAAGGCAGATACTTAAGGCAAGTCCAGTAATCAGGCAGAGATCAGGGACAGGGAGACAGACATTACACTAAAGGGAGCTGGTAAGCAACTAAATGATAGTCCAAGCTGGAGGTCAGGCCAGTAATTGGAAGTTCAAAGAGAAGGAACCACTTAGTAAACCAAACAGGTGAAGGACTAAACTTCCAACTAAACTGACGGAATTGCAGAACTAAATAGGCAACTAATGAACAGATGATGAGAGACAGGTGCAGAGAGTTAGAGCACAGGCGAATCAGACTGGGCAGAGTGAGCTAGTGCTGATTTTTATGGAAGCTGTTGAGCTACGAAATGGGCGAGGAGACATTTCAGAAACCTTATAAGCAAGTCTGCAAGGGTGCATAAATGTATTTTTAGTAAGGAGTGCTGTCAAATAAAATACGAGCACGTGTATGTCCACTCACACACATCCGATGACTGAGATAAAGGCAGGCTTCAGTAACACATTAATGCACTAGGACACTGTAAGTGAACAACAGAAGGGACTCACAAAAACTAACAGTGATCCACAATACACACAGTTTTTTTGGAACTTTAAGCATTTGTGTTCCCATTGATTACTTTGAATGTAAATTGTGATCTTGTTTTATATGTTGAGAAAAAGAAAGGTAGGTTGGGACAGTGTCTCAGTGGTTAGTTAGCCTTACTGCTCTAGAGACCCGAGTTTAAGTCCTGACCAGGCTGCTGTTTGTTTCGATTTTGCATGTTTTTTTCCATGTGCATAGGTTCCATGTGTGTTATTCCAGTTGCATTGGGTTCTCTCACCTTGCTCCCTGTTTTACTGATTAAGCCAAACTAGTAGGCAGATCTTAAACACTAAGCCATCAGTGTCCAAAAATAACTACAAAACGTATGCAAAAGCAAAGTGACTGTAACAAAGTGAATCTAGAAATAGAGACACAAATACAGATTTATTTACACACAGTACATATTCACACACAGTTATGAGCAGAACAATCAAAGGCAATAAATAACTAAACAAGGCTAATATGTGCTTAACAATAATCACAAGAAAAACATAATTAGCAGAGCATAATGAAGTATAATTCAAGTGCTAACAAATTTGCTAATACAAAAAGCTAAATGCCAACTAAAGTCTGATTATATGCTTGCGACCAGAACAAGGTAAGAGCACAGTGGCAATGAACAACAGCTCCACCTTGCTGTGGCATCCGGGCCAATAGAACCATTGCCTCAGACGGCTTTGGTGTCCACCACAAATGGGAACCTGGGTATAGGAAGTGCGAATATTGGCACCATGGTCAAAGCAGCACAGAGTTGCTGAAATGCCTCATCCACCTCTTCTGGCAACTGAAAGGTATCACCCTTAGCCCTGAGCCAGCTGAGGGCCGTAAATGTCAACAAATCCCCAAACCAAACACCAGTAATAAGTTGCACTACATCAACCTTAGTCAGGTCCTTGGCTACATCCTTCCCACTGATGACAAGCCCAAATAAACTCACCTTGTTCTGCAGCAAGTGGCATTTCTTGGGATGTAGTTTTAATCAAGCAGTGCAGATGGCTGAAAACATGAGTCGCAAACTATAAAGCGGATCTGAAAAGTTGGCTGTATGCACTAACAGGCCGCCTGGGTATACAAGCATCAGTCCTATCGAGTGTCTATGAGAACTCCATTCATTGCTTGGCATTGCAAAGCCAAAAAACAGCATACCTGTGAACTGCCAAAGTCCTTCTCCAATGGAAAATTCAGCTCACAATCCTCCACTAAGGCGACCTGCCAGCAGCCGTTACGTAACTCCAGTGAGCAGAACCATCTTGCCCCTGCCACCCGATCCAGCACATCCTCTATCTGCGGCAACTGCATCTCTGGTCACTGCATTTAACCATTTGATCGGGTGTCTGAGGGGCAGAGATCAAGATACACTCTGCTTAAAATGGGTAAACAAGGAAAGGGACCAACTACAGTAGAGATCACATACTTCAAGTCACATATGAAAGATTATATTTTACATTTCTTCTGTACTTTTTATCAACCATCTTATATTCACCCAGCTTATTTTATCTACCAATCAGTCATAACATTTAAACGACCCTGCCTAATATTGTGTAGGTCCCCCTCATTCCAACAAGCTTCTGACCTGTATGGGCAAGGATTCCACAAGACCTTTAAAGTTCTCCTGTCGTATGTGGTAGGCCAAGTGAACAATTTGAAACCTTTGACATGTTACTCACCTTGTAGATTAACTTTTTTTGCAGGATGCATTATCCTGCTGAGAAAGACCACTGCCATTAGTGAATATATCTAACATGGATTTACATGGGTTTACTTGGTGTGCAACAGTGTTTAGGAGTGATTTACGTGTCAAATTGACAGCCACATGAATGCCAGGACCCAAGGTTTCCCTGTAATATATCATCCAGAGCATCACATTGTCAATGCAATTCACTTCACCTGTCAGAGGTTTTATTGTCATGGCTGAATGGTGTATGCTTTTCAGTTTTAACTTTTTCTTAGCCTGTCTCTTTTTAGCCCTCCTCTCTTAGTAGCTATTTTCTATGTCACATCTCCTTTTAAGTTTAAACTTATTTCTTAACTTCTCAGCAAATTTCCTACTTCCTTTTTAGTTTTCACTTTAAAAAATAGTTCCTTTCAATTTCTTACTCACAAAGTTATAGTCTTTAGATTTCTCTTTCCTTGATATCTCCTTTTCTTTTTACAACTCTCACATACATGCCTTAGCACCCAATTGTATGCTTTTGTGGATGAATGGAGGCAAATCTCAACAGTTTTTTTCCAAAATCTATTGGAAACTCTTTCCACAGTGTTTTATCTACAAAACGTTTTTGTGTCATTGTACAAGGCGCGGACTAATCCTAGGCAGGGCAACAATCCACAGCAGGGCACACTCACACTCTAACTCACAAACACACACACACCAATTAGCCTAACAAATCTCTGATAAGTGTGAGGAAACACAAATGCAGACATAATGAGAACATGCTAATTTCTAGACAGGCAGAGTATGGCCCGGGAATCAAACTGGGGATGTCTGGAGCTGTGCAACAACTGGGCTAACCACTACACCACCATGCCAACAATTTAAAGGCAAACAAGGCAGAAAACTTTTTTAGCATTATAGTAGGCACAAACCCTGATTTCATTTTACCTGCATTTCACTATTTTATCTTCTTATAACTGTGTTTCCTAACTTTTTTTATTTTGCAACTGTTGAGACAGAATGAAGTGCAATCAGAAAATTACTGTTTGATTGACAGATAGCAAACGTGACTTGTGTTCAGCTTGGAGTTCAGGTGTGTCATTCAGCATTTATTTATATAACACCCATTAAACTACCAAAATTCCCTAGGAGCACATAGTATTAAAATATCAGGATCTATGAATATTTAAGAATATTCCAACAACGCTTCCTACACAGCCTGAAAAAAGTTACAAAAAAGAAAGGTTTGCCTATAAAATAAGTTAACAATCTGCTACACGGATTAAATGGAATAGGAAGCATACTTGTTCAGCCACATATTCTTGCATTACTCATAAGTACAAACAGCATTTCAGTATCAGAGTCACATTTTGCATATTATTTTCATTCTATTAGTGGAAAACATGACAAAACATGGCATAACTGTGATTTTGTGTAAAGGATATTAGCCCATAGTTAAGTAGTTGGCTGGTTAGCTTGCTTTACTCATGTGTAGAAAGTTTTAGAGTTTCCAAGTGTCTCATCATAAATATTCAAATAGTGACTCAACCTCCTTGGGCAGCCTTGATGATACATGTAAGAATTAAATTAATTTACATAATTAATAAAGTTATAGTAACAGTTTAAAGAAACAGAATCTAAACATGAAATTTCAAAGAGAGAACATATTTAATTAAAATATAATTCATGAAATAAAATATAATAATATATAGATTATATTACATTAAAGATAATGCAATATCTGTTAAAGGTGCCTCTAGAGGCCCTAGAGCTATTTATAGCGGTACGGTCGCGGCGCACCTCGTTGCATTGTCCACCTCGCTACCTTATCGCTCTGCGCGTTGTTCTAGGTGGTTATCTCTTTGTTATTTTGGCCCGCTAGGTCCAGTGGATGACCGGCCTCGTTAAGGAGGTCGGCCTAGTAGGGATCAGAAGACTCGAGGTAAGATAGGGATTAGACGCTATAATAGATTTGAGATCTTCCTTCCCTCGCACGTCTATTATTCCCACTTCATGCCTTTTCTGTTCAGCGATCGCTTCCACGTTTCTTACATTCAGTGATCACCCAAATGCTTTTGCTTTCATGTTCCTGGCTTGGTAGGTAATGATGGCTTTGCTTCCCCTATTTTATTAGGAGACGCGCTGCGTGTTTTTGTTCGCTCTCTATCTCTCTCTCTCTTCCCCTGGGATTCAGAGCATTACAAGCCACTTCGCCGATGCTTTGGCTCCGCCCCCTGATGTCTGCTTTCTCTTGACGCTCTCCCTCCCTGATTTGAAGCACCAAGTGCTGTTCAGCGTCATTTAAAGCATGGCTCACTGTGTTAAGCTCCCTAGTCAACACGTCGGCACTCAGAGTTTGAATCCCGGTCACTGCTACAGCTATTCCCGGGGAAGCCACCGTGTAGCAGGCTTGTTTGCCCATGCCCTTCACATGTTTTTCCCTCCTCTGTTTCTTTGAGGAGGTCCCATCTCTTTTTGAGCCCTCGTCAATGCCTGGTTTGGGATTTCCCTGCTTTTTGGATCCTGTAATTTTTCCCTTTTCCTCACTGTTTGCCTGGCGACCTGTAGCAGCACAGTGCAACCAATATTAGGGATCCAGCGAGTAATCCCCCAGTCGGACCTCACCCCATTGAAGAGGTTCTCCAGGACCAGGGTGCCACCATCGGGTGGCATGAGTCGAGACTACAAGAGCTCAATCAACAGTTGGAGTCCATGGTAGGGGCCCTCACCACTCTTACCGCCCGCTTCCTGGCTCCGACCCCTACTCTTCCTCCTTCTCCTCTTCCGTCCTCCCTCCCCATGGTCACCGACTCCCACGTAGCCCCCCCCCCCCCTGAAAGATGTGGGGAAGAGCCTGAACACTGTAGGGATAATAAAAATAAAGGGAACACTCAAATAACACATACTAGATCTGAATGAATGAAATATTCTCATTAAATACCTTGTTCTGTACAAAGTTGAATGTGCTGACAACAAAATCACACAAAAATCATCAATGGAAATGAAATTTATTAACCAATGGAGGCCTGGATTTGGTGTCACACACAAAATTAAAGTGGAAAAACACACTACAGGCTGATCCAACTTTGATGTAATGTCCTTAAAACAAGCCAAAATGAGGCTCAGTATTGTGTGTGGCCTCCACGTGCCTGTATGACCTCCCTACAATGCCTGGGCATGCTCCTGATGAGGTGGCGGACGGGATGGTCTCCTGAGAGATCTCCTCCCAGACCTGGACTAAAAAGCATCCCGCCAACTTCTGGACAGTCTGTGGTGTGCACACATTGGTGGATGGAGCGAGACAATTGATGTCCCCAGGATGTGATCAATCGGATTCAGGTCTGGGGAACAGCCGGGCCAGTTCATAGCTGCAATGCCTTCATCTTGCAGGAACTGCTGACACACTCCAGCCACATGAGGTCTAGCATTGTCTGCATTAGGAGGAACCTAGGGCAAACTGTACCAGCATATGGTCTCACATGGGGTCTGAGGATCTCATCTGGGTTACCTAATGGCAGTCAGGCTACCTCTGGTGAGCACATGGAGGGCTGTGTGGCCCTCCAAAGAAATGCCACCCCATACCAGTACTGACCCACTGGCCAAACCGGTCATGCTGAAGGATGTTGCAGGCAGCAGATCGCTCGTCTCCACGGCATCTCCAGACTCTGTCCACATCTGTCACATGTGCTCAGTGTGAACCTGCTTTCCAATCTGTGAAGAGCCCAGGGTGCCAGTGGCGAGTTTTGCCAATCCTGGTGTTCTCTCTTCTGGCAAATGCTAAGCGTCCCTGCACGGTGTTTGGGCTGTGAGCACAACCCCCCCCATCTGTGGACGTCGGGGGGGGTCCCTCATACCATCCTCATGGAGTCAGTTTTCTAACCGTTTGTGCAGGCACATGCACGTTTGTGGCCTGCTGGAGGTCATTTTGCAGGGCTCTGGCAGTGCTCCTCCTGTTCCTCCCTTGCACAAAGGCCAGACCTAGGTAGCGGTCCTGCTGCTGGGTTGGTGTCCCCCTATGGCCTCCTCCACGTCTCCTGGTATACTGGCCTGTCTCCTGGTAGCGCCTCCAGCCTCTGGACACTACGCTGACAGACACAGGCAACCTTCTTGCCACAGCTCGCATTGATGTGCCATCATGGATGAGCTGCACTACCTGAGCCACTTGAGTGGGTTGTAGATTCTGTCTCATGCTGCCACGAGTGTGAAAGCCATTCAAAAGTGACCAAGACATCAGCCAAAAAAAGCATAGGTACTGAAAAGTGGTCTGTGGTCCCCACCTGCAGAACCACTCCTTTATTGACTGTGTCTTGCTAATTGCCAATAATTTCCACCTGTTGTCTATTCCATTTGCACAAACAGCATGTGAAATTGATTGTCAATTAGTGTTTGCTTCCTAAGTGGACGGTTTGATTTCACAGAGGTTTTGATTTACTTGGAGTTATATTGTGTTTGTTTAAGTGTTCCCTTTATTTTTTTGAGCAGTGTATATATATATATATATATATATATATATATATATATATATATATATATATATATATATATATATATATATATGTGTGTGTGTGTGTGTGTATAAATATGTATATACATATATATATATGTGTGTGTGTATCTATATATACAGTGGTATAAAAATGTGTTTTCCCATTTCCTGATTTCCTATATTTTTTGCATGTTTGTCACACTTAAGTGTTTTGAACAATCAAAGCCAATTTAAATATTAGTCAAAGACAACACAAGTAAACACAAAATGCAGTTTTTAAATGAAGGTGTTTATTATGAAGGGACAAAAAAAATTCCAAACCTACATGGCCCTGTGTGAAAAAATGATTGCCCCCTAAACCTAATAACTGGTTGGGCCACCCTTAGCAGCAACAACTTTCACAGCGTTGTCGAGGAATTTTGGCCTATTTACCTTTACAGAATTGTTGTAATTCAGCCACATTGGAGGGTTTTTGAGCATGAACGGTCTTTTTAAGGCCATGCCTCAGCATCTCAATAGGATTTAGGTCAGGACTTTGACTAGGCCACTCCATTTTGTTTTTCCTCAGCCATTCAGAGGTGGACTTGCTGGTGTGTTTTGGCTCATTGTCCTGCTGCAGAATCAAAGTTTGTTTCAGCTTGAGGTCTTGAACAGATGGCCAGACATTCTCCTTCAGGATTTTTTGGTAGACAGCAGAATTCATAGAAAAAATGAGATGAGCTTTAATGTTCTTTTTGCTCAGCAGTGGTTTTCATCTTGGGCTTCTCCATGCAGGCCATTTTTGCCCAGTCTCTTTCTTATGGTGGAGGCATGAACACTGACCTTAACTGAGGCAAGTGAGGCCTGAAGTTCTTTAGATGTTGTTGAGGGGTCTTTTGTGACCTCTTGAATGAGCCGTTGCTGCGGTCTTGGGGTAATTTGTCGGCCAATCCTGGGAAGGTTCACCACTGTTCCATGTCTTCACCATTTGTGGAAAATGGCTCTCACTGTGGTTCATTGGAGTCCCAAAGCTTTAGAAATGACTTTATAACCCTTTCTAGACTAATAGATATGAATAAATATGTTAAGTCATATTTATGCAGAAATATAAGAAAATACAGCGCTTGCAATGCAGTAAATGGGAAATAAACGCAACACCCTATCACTAGTATAAGCTCAGAAATACTGAGTAAATATAAACAATGAATGTTTAGTAGTTAAGAGCGGAAGCTTGCGTTATGGTGACAAACAGAGCTGACGTCACTCAGCAGGAAAAAGGCTCAGAGAAACAAAGGAAAGCGCTGGTAAACACAGCGCAGCCACAAAGTAAACGGACAACAAAAGTGTTACCCAATTGCTAGGACAAACTCACAAATACTGAGTAGATAGGAAGGCTTCGTAGATCAAAGTGGGAGCTCGTGTCGCTGTGACGACGCCTGTGGAATCTGACCCTAACACCTGGTTACCTCATGGCAGAGTCACTACCTTTTCTCCCTCTACAAAGGAAGAAAAGTTACGAACTTTCCCTAATACCTTGCTAGATACTGAAGCCGACAATGCGAACGCCAAGTCAAGTTGAGGGTGTGACAAGAGACACCGCTCTCAAATGAACTTAAATACCTGAACGAACAGGTGTCTGTAGTCAGGTGTAATCAACACCAATTGTAGTCGGTGCATGCATGCTGGGGACTGCTGTCCTAATCCCAGCCAATTTACCACATTTGCCACTGCACTCTAGTGTCGGGCCGTTGAACTGCGTGGTTCCAAATGTTGGTGGCTAAGACTTTTGCACAGTACTGTATATAGATAGTAATATGTTACTGAATGATATATTATGGTGTGTTTACCATATATGGTAGTGTAAATCAAATCATCACAATGGCAGCATGGTTCTAGTGGTTCAGTGTTTATCTCTTTATGGAGTGAGAGTGTTAATTTTGTCAAATGTGTTGCATGGTAGTATTTCTTGAGTGTTGATTGCTTGTTATTACATATTTTTTAATAAATTTTGGCCCTTTTGTTGGGCCAGTCCTCAAATAACCTCTCAGGATGGTTATAATATGGATCTTGATCCTAAGAATGGGATCATTATAGAAGGATTCCTCTGTAAGAGGGCTGGAAATATATTGAAAACATGGCTGTTTGTAAACAGCAATCAGGGTATCTGAACATTTTTAAAGTTAAAAAATAATTACTTTTAAGACCCTTGTAATACCTCTAGCAGGATAAAATAATAACATTACTGTGGAGGGATGGGGTGGGAGGTGATGGGACTAGATGACAGCATAATATACTGTTGTTGATTTTTTAAAGTTTGAATAACAGAAATATTCAGTGCACATTAGTTAAGTTTCTCATTTATTCATTTTCTTAACCACTTAATCATGGAACAACCCTAGACGGGATGTCAACAAATCTGTACACGCACACACACACACACACACACACACACACACACACACACACACATACACACACACACACACACACACACGTGCACACTAAGACCACTTTTGAAACAACAATTGAACTAGCACACCTGTTTGGAATGTGGGAAGAAACCAGAATACTCGGAGTTAACCCGAGACATGGGTGAAAACTCTAGACAGATAGAGTCCAAGGTCAGGAGCCGTGCCACCATGCTGCCCTAACTGCCTTACCAATAATGAAGAAAACAACTGTATTTCTACAAGGCTTAACATAATTGCAGCTGAGAGCATGAAAAGGAATAAAAATAATGCTAGTAAAGGGTTTGCTTAAATTTGAAATACTGTTACTGCATAACTGACATGACTTACCTTGAAATGTTCCTGCTGTCAAATGACCCTTGAATTGTGGTCCAAAGAAACAGGACTGAATATGGTTGCCAATCTTGATAATGTCTTACATACATATCTACTTGTTTATTCTTAGTAGTCCTGTTCAGTCTCTAGTCTAACTTGAGGACAAAAAAATCTTCATTCACAGTTGAATGTTTTTGCACTTCCGGAATAGGAAAACATTTCCCTAAGACTGTGTGGATATCATCATTTGAACTATACGAGTTGTGTCGACTTATTATGCCAAACTCAAAGCACTTCTGCTGTCAGCGTGGCTATCGGAGGAAAGGTTCTGAATGCTGTCTGATTACTGGTTTCAGTCAGCCATGATACTTGTCGTCCTCCATCCTCCTACTTCTCGTTACCTGCTCATAATCTGCATTTACCCATGCCCAAGCCTGTATTGCTTGCTCAGGACCTCCTGCTCGTTTCTTACACTGCAACTCTCAAATGGGAGCTGCATGTTCATCTAGTATTTTAAAATGTGAATTACAGCCACGCGAGATGTACTACCACCAACTATCAAATGTACGCTCCCTATTTAACATACAAATACTTGAATTGGACATTGCAGAAATATTCATTGTTGTTGGATATAAAATTCTGGTAAAACAAATCAGAAACACTGAACAAAAACATACTTATTCATTCTGCCCCAGATATAATTTAATGTCTCCCCTCCTATAATTCCAGACATTCTAAGACATTTTAGACCTTGAATATGAAAAACTAAATACAAGTCATTTTAAGACTTTTTAAGAATCCTTGGGTACCCTGAGCAATAGGATAATAATTTAGCTTAGATATGAAGGCAGTTCAATCTCTCAATAATATTTTATTACAGTTATTTCAGTAACATGTATTTGTTTGGTGTTTTAGTGGTTGTATTATGGTTTCTCTGCAGGTGCTGGTTCCAGGTACAGAATAACCAGCTCGTGTACCTGAAGAGTCTCCCAGTCATCCAGCCTTCCTTTTTTTTTTGTCTCCTTTCCTCCCTACCCTTGTGTCCTTGCCCCTCTATTCATGCCCTGTTTACATCTGTATTTTGTCTTGCTCTCTTTAGGTGACATGGGTCTGTCTTGCTTCCTTGCTTTCCTTTCTATTCATATTTTTGCATTTCGGAGTTCTTGTACTGTTGTTTAACCTGTGTTTCACCATGTTCTCTGTAAATAAACTCAATACACTTGCATGTACATCTGTCTCCCTTGCCCTTCCTTGTTCTGAGCGTGACAGCTGTATAGTCACTGATCACCACAATTCTGGAATTCAGGAAGGGATCACTGCTTTACAGCATGACTTCCTGTGCAAAGTTCACCACTGAGTTGTCTTTATCTTGTCTTCTTCTGGTTATGGATGCATTAGCTAATTTTGTTTCCTATATGTGATGAGGTTGCGATTAAATACATGTACAAGCAGCCCACCATGAAGTATATCACCATTGAAAGTAACCGTAGAGTTTTAGGTTTTGATACCCTATATAGACCAGAAATAACCATGTCTATTCTAATCTTAGCCTGGTGAGGCAGATCCTCGTCCAGCAGAGGTTGCCTTGATGCTGATGGCCTCCCAGTCACCTTACTGTGACAATATTATAAAGCTGTTGGAATAGTACGATCACTCAAAGTACTTTGTGCTGGTCCTAGAGAAACCCAGCCCCTGTATGGACCGCGCCGCTTACATCAAGGAAGGGTCATTCTCTGAAGATGTGGCCCGAATTATAATGGCACAGGTGGTTCTGGTTGTCTGTCACTGCAGTGCATGGGATGTTCTCCATCAGGACATCAAGACAGAGAACATCCTCATCAATCCTGATAACCTCAAGATCAAACTGATTGATTTTGGCTATAGTGACTTGCTCCAGACCACCTCATACTGTCAGGATTCACTCTGGGTCCACCTTCACTCTGTTCTGCTTTAGTTATTTTACCCCCGTCCCTTACTCACTCAACATTTTGTTTACGCTTTACCTAGTGTGGCGTGTATGTGTTGTGTGTTTGCTTCCACAGAGATCGATTGGCTGTCATTCCTTGCATCTCGACTCCCCTCATCGCACACCTGATCCCGATTTCCACTCTTCACCTCCATGCAATAAAACACTGGCGCTGTCTGCCATAAATCGCCAGATTGTCCCATAACGTCATCTGGTACTGGCATCACCCTATAGACTTGACACAGCCCTTGTTCCTGCCTTAGCCTAGTCTAGCCTTAGCATTACAATTATCCTATTAAACTTACCTGTGGGATACCCAGATCCCCCTTAACAGAACGATCTGGCCAACATGGAATCTGTAGTTCCTCAGACAGCCAACCCGTTATCAATTGGCATGCTGCTCAACCGACAGGAGGTTTGGTTGATGCAGCATGACAAATAATTCAAAACCCTGCTCGAATCTAACTTCCACCATCGGTTCAGGGTGGTCCTTGACCTGGGGAAGCGGTGTTGAGCTGCCTCATCAGCTGTCACTAGGGCTCTCGGTAAGTAGATGACTACACGGTAGAGTTCTGGTTGTTGGCTGCGGATGCCCGCTGAGATGACCCTGCACTACACGAAGCATTCCGGAAAGGGTTTTCCGAACGCCTCAAGGATGTGTTAACCACCCATGATGAGCATCCTGACCTCCAGGCTATGGAGGACCTGGCCGCTCACCAATCCCATCTCCTCGGTCAAGACTCACTGCTCCTGAGACCTTGTTTCCACTGGCGCCTGACAAAGCCCCCTGTGGGGAGCCTGAACTGATGAAGCTGGGCCGAACTTTACCCCCCCTAGAAAGTCTAAGGCAGAGAGAGCAGGGGCTCTGCTTCTATTGTGGGAACTCTAGCCATATGATCCACACCTGTTCGTGTCGCCCAAAAGGACCAGCTTGTCAGTAAACCTGTGGGCCCTGACGAGCACCAATGAAAGTCCCCCACAACCATGGCAGACATCCCTCATGCTACCCGTGGTCCTGTAACTCCCAGTCCCTCTGTTCCTGTCAAGGAATCATCAGGAGATTGCATCCTTCTCTGTCATCCATTCACCCAAGACCCCCCTGGTCCTCGGCCATCCATGGTTAGCTTGCCACAACCCTACCATTGACTGGAACCTAAGAAAGATCTCTGGTTGGAGCGACTTCTGCCACCAGAGCTGTCTCTCAGCTATGCCGCCTTCCAAAGCCCTATCTCTCAATTCTCGGCCCAAAGAACCATCGGACATCTCCAAGATGCTCCACCACTACCACAATCTTCGAGAGGTGTTCAGCAGGGACTGCATCAAGAGCCTGCACCACGAGCTAACGTGCTTCGGGACGCTAATGGCTCAGGTACTGAGCTACGGCGCACTAACTATTCATCTACTTAGCTAATAGGCACAGCATGCTCAGCTACAGAGCTAACATGCTCAGCTAATGAGCTTTGGGATGCTAACGGCTCAGGTACTGAGCTACGGGGCACTAACTGCTCAACTATGGAGCTAACAGGTTCGGCATGCTCAGATACATGACTAACATTCTTAGCTACCAAGCTACGGGATGCTAATGGCTCATGTATTGTGCTACGGGGCACTAACTGCTCATCTATAGAGCTAACAGGCACGCCATGCTCAGATACGGAATTAGCATGCTCAAATACCGGGCTAACGGTGCTAGGCCAGTACCTTCCAGCTGCTGGTGAGCTGGGGACCCCCAAATTACAGGCATAGGCAGGCATACCTGGAGACTGGTAGTATCCTGCTTCCCATTAGCAGGGAGATCAAACCTGTTCCATAGCTCTAAAAAAGAGCTGGTCACAGGTTCCCAATTCCAAGTGGGATCAGTTGGCAACTGCAAAGTTGAGTGCTTCGCCTGTAAGGTGTCAGATCACAAACACCAGATGCTTGAATTCGGTGTAGTGAGAGAACTGGCTCAAGTAGGCTGAGCAAAAAAGTCCTCCGCATAGAAGGGAATTACCGTCAAATTTTTCCAGCAGCTCAGTCTCACATTGACCGAACTGGGGTAGTGATGGATACCATGAATCTTAAAAACTTGGTCAAACAGAATGTTAGCCGTCTCCGAGGCAGAGGGCAACTTAGGCAGGGCAACCAGGTGGACGGCCTTTGAGAAGCGATCCACGACCATGAGGATAGTGGTCTTGCCGTCGGACTCGGGAGCCCCGTGACGAAGTCAAGGGCGATGTGAGACCATGGGTGGCCTGGGAGGTTGAAGCAGACCAGCCAGGGGCTGGTGAGAGGTCTTGCAGCAGGCACAGGTGGAGCAGGCAGCCACAAATTCCACCAGAACACACCAGAAGTATCTCTTGATCAAGGACAAGGTGCGATGACAACCAGGGTGGTCCGCAAACTTGGATTCGTGCCCCCACTGGAGAATGGTGGGTCTGGCCGAAGTGGGCACTTAGAGGGCCAGGCTCCGTCTCCTGGGCCTCCCTGACCTTCTGCTCCACTTCCCAGGAGAGACGGGCAACCAAGCGATCAAGTGGAAGGATGGTGTCTTCAGGGGCCTCAGATTCCCCCGAGGAGAAGAGGCGGGAGAGAGCATCAGACTTCACGTTCCTAGAACCAGGAAGATAGGTTAACGTGAAGTTGAAATGAGAGAAAAATTATTTCCACCTGGCTTGACGTGAGTTGAGCCTCTTGGCGGACTGGATGTAAGCCAAACCACAAATGGATGCTCTACTTTCTAGAGCCAGTGACTCTACTCCTTGAGGGCCAGCTTGACGACGAGCAGCTCCTGGTTACTGACATCATAACTGGCTTCAGCGGGGGACAGGCATTGCAAGAAGAATGCATTGTTGAAGGGAAGCACAGCACAAGCATGCCGCATGCGAAAAAAAAAAAGCACGTAGACGTGTGAACAAAACGTAAACAAAAGAGGCATGCTGAAGCAAAAGGAAAACAGCGAGAAACGAGCGAGCGAGAAAAATGGACCCTGACAGTAGACACACAGTCCTAGGGCCCTAGCTTCTTCTTCTGGTACTCTGCTGTCCGGAGGAGCACTGCGAACGACGCGAGTCAGATTGCCCCTCACGGTGAGGAAGGGTGTAACTGCGAGGAGGTCTGGGGGAATCCCTGACACTGGCTACCTGGACTCTGGTTCTCTTTCACTTCGCACAGCCTGTAAGCTCAAGTATCATCTCATTTGCATTTCTGTTAGTTATTGGCTTGGTGTAAATAAATCCATTATTTTTATAGCTTGTTGTCTGTCTGTTGGTCTTCATTTGGGGTTTCTATTAAAATTACTTGTGGGGCATTTGGGCATTTGCAGGTAATTGTTGCAGCAGAATTAGTAGTTACAGCACCAGATTAGTGCTGTTGCTGATTATTTTCCATTTTACTTAGGCACCTGGTTCAACATTCCACCAGAGGCGATAATTCAACATCAGTACTACGGGTGTTCTGCAACTGTCTGGAACCTGGGCATCCTCCAGTATGAAGTACTTTGTGGTGATCTGCCTTTCAAGGACAGTGAACAGAAGGGAGATCTGTACTTTACACGCGACCTGTCTGCAGGTAAGAATATACAGGAATCCTTAAACTGACAGAAAAGAAACAATGCTTCAGATTCTGACAATATTTCTGTCTCTACCAGTCATATTACTGCACACAGTCTGTTCCCATCTGATCAGGAGCTGCCTTGCAAAAAGAGCCTGACAACCGGCCGAGCCTCGGTGAAATCCTTGATCACAAGTGGTTTGGATTTTACCAATAAGTCCAAGTGAGTCAGAAGAGACCCTAATTAGAGTGAAGAGTGCATTGCCTAGAATACATGGATTGTACTATACAAGTATTGAGTTCAACAACATGGGCTGATTATTAATTAACAACATGGCTATTATTAATTGCACTCATCAACAATCTATTTTAATATCATTATATCTATTTTTCATTCCCACAGGAAAGAGCATGGCATGTGAGAGATGGATGGGTGAGTATATTAGAGGTTTGACAATTACCATTTAATATTTACATAAGATTTCTTATAATTAGAATCTATTATCAATTAGGGTCTATGGATCGCATTGGATTTTGTGTTCCGTCACCCATTGCTCTGTTCATTTGAATTTCTTTCGTCTGACATTAGGTCTTGTAGAAAGATCTAGCTTCTGCCAAATACAAAATGCCTGGCAGAAGCAACCTAAAATCTCTACTAAAATATCCTGGCAAATGGTGAAAGTGTCATCCACAACATCCACAGGACCACTGTACACAAATCAACTCCGGAACATCAAGCCATTTAATACCCTTAAGTAATGGTCATCATCAGGAGGAGTTCCTGTTCGTAGAGAGTAATTTACCAACCATTGGGAAGATACAACTTGAGGTAATATGTCACATTAAGTTAAACAACTTAACCAACTAAATGTTTACATCTCTGCAAAGATAAAAGACCATCCTAAAATTATTATCAAGGCCTGGCAGAACAACTCATCTCAGCTAAAATATTCTGGCAAACAGGAGAATTATAACAGCTACAGGATCACTAGCTGCAAGCCAGGTCAGAAACATCAATGCACCACAATGATAGTTCCTCCATTTAATACCCCCAAGGAAGTGGGTCATCATCAAGAAGACCACAGAGTGCAATTTTCTAACCATCGATAGATTGTGAAGAACTTGAAATTAATATTATTTCACATTATTTTATACAACTTAACCAACTTGATCAGTCCTGATCAAATTTCATCTTTTGTTGGTTTTTATAAACATCTACATCATCTCTGCAAAGAAAAATATCTAAATTTGGCATTTCTGTTACATTTCATGTGCAATTAACAATTCAATTACATTCTGATGATCCAACTAATCATCTGGCAAGAAGGCCAAACCTTTACAGAGATCAATTTGTAGCGGTTGAACATCAATTTTGCAAATTGTAGACATGCAATTTGCAATATGTCAGATTTAACATACTGTTTGTTCCCTGAAAAGGCTTCATTGTGTCATTTACACCTCACCAGGGGCTTTGAGTCTCTGGAATGACAGGGACTGGCTCAGGAGCATGCATGTGACCATCTTTATGGCATCTTTATGGCACAGAATGCTGCCCACACTTCTCTTAAGAGCATACCCATCTTTTTTGTTGGTTGTGGTATGTTATTCAAAGGAAAATAATGAACACATGAATAAATATATTATTAATGTATTATACACGTATAATAAATATGTTACTGGCCTGTATAAAGAAAATATACAGCATATAAGGCACGCAAAGCAAAAATGTAGTGTAACGCGAATGGAGATGTAAGAGACACACGCTGACTGAGGATGAAAGGTAGGTTTGTTTATTAAATACGAGAACACTACTGAGCAAGCACTGAAGTGTATAGCTAAGGACCAAGTAGAAGACCACGAGGCATAGCAAGGTGGAGAGGTAACTGCTGGGCTTTTATAAGAGGTAGTGGAGAGGAGTAATGAGACACAGGTGGATCGGTAGTACTCGGGTGACGTTGAGCGTTGCTGAGTGCGGGTGCGATCGGTAGAGGCGATCTCATGTGACGTTGAGCGTCACTGAGTGCGGGTGCGATCAGTAGAGCCGGTTGCGGGCGTGACAGTACCCCCCCTCGCAGGGCTCGTGCAGGCGGAGGCCCCACAGGGGTCGACGACCCGAGGCCCCAAAGTGGACCGACGAGGAAGGCCGCGAGGCCTGGGCGCTGGGCAGTCGGGATGAGCCGAGTGAAACTCCTGGATGAGGAGGTGATCCAGAACATCCTTCGCCTCAACCCAGCATTGCTCCTCCGGGCCACACCCCTCCCAGTCGACGAGGTACTGGATGCGTGAACCCCGCCGACGAGAGTCCAGAAGTTGGCGGACCGAGAAAGTGAGGGCATCCCCTGGCCATCAGGCGAGGATTGTTCCGCCGGATCCGCATCATCCAATGGACCTAGGACCCAAGGTTTGAGAAGAGAGACATGGAAGGTAGGACATACTCGAAGGTGAGAAGGCAAGTCGAGACGATATGTCACATCATTGATTTGCTTAAGAATACGATATGGACCCAGATAGTGAGGTGAGAGTGGCGTACTTCCCTGCAAATGCCGGAGATCCCTCGCAGACAGCCACACCCGATCTCCCGGACGATACACCGGAGCTGGTGAACGACGCCGGTCCTCATGCCTCTGATAGCGATGGATAGCCTTGTCGATATGCTGATGAACCTGGCACCATACCTCCTCGCTGCGGCTGAACCAGGCGTCAACGGATGGGGCGTCGGAATCAGCGGAGTCCCATGGAACAAAGGGAGGTTGAAAACCTAGGACACACTGGAAAGGCGTGAGGCCAGTAGAAGAGTGTCGCAGGGAGTTCTGTGAGATCTCGGCCCAGGGGAGAAACCGGCACCAGTTCCTCAGATTGTGTAGACAGTAGAGGCGGAGGAATTTTTTCAATTCTTGATTGGACCTTTCACATTGACCATTGGACTCAGGATGGTATGCAGACGAGAGGCTCACCGAGACTCCCAGTTTCTCCGTAAAAGCCCGCCAGACCGCAGAGGTGAACTGAGGGCGCCGGTCCGAAACAATGTCCTCCGGGATGCCAAAGAGACGAAAGACATACTCAAGGAGTCCAGGTCATGACTGCGTGAGAGTGCATCCGCCTTGGCGTTTTTTGAACCAGGTCTGTAGGTAATAGTGAATGAAAATCTCGCAAAAAAGAGGGACCAGCGTGCTTGCCATGCGTTCAGTCGTTTGGTTGAGCGTATGTATTCCAAGTTCTTGTGATCTGTGAAAACGGTGAATGAGTGTTTTGAACCCTCTAACCAGTGTCTCCACTCTTCCAAGGCCAATTTGATGGCCAACAGCTCCCTGTCCCCGACATCATAGTTCCGCTCTGCTGGAGTAAGTTTGTGAGAGTAAAAGGCAACCGGACGCAGTTTCGGAGGGTTTCCCAGACGTTGCGAGAGAACAACCCCAATCCCCACTGAAGAAGCATCAACCTCCAAAATGAAGGGGTGTTCGGGATCTGGGTGTCCCAGGACCGGTTCTTGAGTGAATGCGCATTTGAGGGCGGTGAAGGCCTGCTCGGCCTCCTTGGACCAGCGAAGAGCCCGAGGCTTATCCCGCAAGAGAGACGTGAGAGGGGCTGTTATACGACTAAAGTTTCGGATGAACCGGCGATAGAAATTAGCAAAACCTAGAAAACGTTGGAGCTCCTTGACCGTCTTGGGTGCAGGCCATGAGAGGACAGCGGTGACCTTGGTGTCGTCCATAGCCACGCCGAATGGAGAAATGATATATCCCAGGTAGTGAATGGACGGAGTATGAAACTCACACTTTTGTGCCTTTATCCGTAGATGGTGCAACAGGAGCCTCTCCAGGACCGTGCGGACGTGGACAATGTGAGTATCTAGATCCGGTGAGAAAATCAGAATATCGTCAAGATAGACAACAATGAAATGCCCCAGCATATCACGGAGAACGTCATTTATGAACGCCTGGAAGACAGAGGGGGCGTTGGCCAGGCCAAAGGGCATTACCAGATATTCATAATGACCAGAGCTGGTGCTGAATGCGTTTTTCCACTCATCACCTTCCTTCATGCGGATCAAATTGTAGGCATTACGGAGGTCTAGTTTGGTAAACCAGTGAGCGGAACGGAGTAATTCAAGGGCTGGTGGCACCAGGGGAAGCGGATAAGCATACAGTCGTATGAAAAAGTTTGGGCACCCCTGATAATTTTCATGATTTTAGTTTATAAATCATTGGTTGTTCAGATCAGCAACTTGAGTTAAATATATCATATAGCAGATGAACACAGTGATATTTGAGAAGTGAAATGAAGTTTATAGGATTTACAGAAAGTGTGCTGTAATTATTCAAACAAAATTAGGCAGGTGCATAAATTGTGGGCACCCCGCCACAGAAAAATTACACCAATATTTAGTTAGATCCTCCTTTTGTGGTAGAAATAAACAGCCGCTAAACGCTTCCTACAGCTTCCAGTTTGGATTCCGTTGAGGTGCTTTCGACCATTCTTCTTTAGAAACATCTCCAGTTCAGTCAGGTTTGATGGTTTCCGAGAATGGACAGCCCACATTTTCAGTAATATTCATGTCTGGGGACTGAGATGGCCATTCCAGAACGTTGTACTGGTTCCTCTGCATGAATGCTTTAGTAGATTTTGAGCAGGGTTTGGGGTCGTTGGCCTCGGTGCAACTTTGTCACTGATTCTTGAACATTGTTCTCAAGAATCTGGAGATATTAACTGGAATCCATGCGACCCTCAACTTTAACAAGATTCCTAGTACCTGCACTGGCCACACAGTCCCACAGCATGATGGAACCGCCACCAAATTTTACTGTGGGTACCAGTGTTTGTCTTGGGATGCTGTGTTCTTTTTTTTTCTCGCTCCTTGTTATGTCCAAATATAACTCAATTTTAGTTCATCAGTACACAGCTCTTTATTCCAAAATGAAGCTGGATTGTCCCAAATGTGCTGTAGCACACCTCAAGTGACTCTGTTTTGTGGCGTGTCTTGCAGAAAAGGCTTCTTCTGCATTACTCTCCCATACAGCCTCTCCTTGTGCAAAGTGCGCTGTATAGTTTGAACGATGAACAGTGACACCATCTGCAGCAAGATGAGGTTGTAGGTTCTTTGGAGGTGGTCTGTGGCTTGACCAAGACTGTTCTCACCATCCTTCGCCTCTGCCTATCTGAGATTTTTCTTGGTCTGCCACTTCGGGAGTTCCTTAACTAGAACTGTGCCTGTGGTCTTCCATTGCCTCACTATGTTCCTCACAGTGGAAACTGACAGCTGAAATCTCTGAGAGAGCTTTTCCCTTTCCCTGAACCATGATGTTGAACAACCTTTGTTTTCAGGCCATTTGAGAGTTGTTTTGAGGTTCCCATGTTGCCACTCTTCAAAGAAGATGCAAAGAGGAGAAAAACTTCCAGTTGGCCACCTTAACACTTTGCTATATGATATATTTACCTGAAATTGCTGAGCTGGACAACCAATGATTTATACAGAAAAATCATGAAAATTATCAGGGGTGCCCAAACTTTTTCATACGACTGTACTTTCGAGTGATGAGGTTCAAACGCCTGTAGTTGATGGTGGGACGCAGCCCCGAGTCCTTCTTGGTGACGAAGAAGAACCTCGCCGAGACCGGTGAGGTGGATGGGCGAATGAAGCCAAGAGCCAAATACTCCGTGATGTAGTCCTGCATGGCTTTCTCTTCGGCCGGCGACAGGGGTACAACCGGGCTTTAGGCAAAGGTGCGTCATGATCAGGGGGTGAGTGGACAAAATAAAGCTTGCATTGCGACAGGAAACCTTCACATCGATCCGGGTCTCCATCGTACTTATCCGGTAGAGCAACTTTATACGGTGACAGTGTGGACACAGCACGAGGAGGGCTGGGGAGAAGCGGAACCGACGCAGGAGGAATTGCAGCGGCCGGGGACGGCGTCAGCTGAGACACGCGCTGGGAAAGCTCGTTTACAGCGGGGACCAGTGAACCCAGAGAGCGTTGGTTGTCCGCCAGAAGAGTGTCAGCATGAGCGACTTCTTCCAGTTGAGCACGCAGATCCCCAAGCTGTTGTTCCATGCTTGGTTCTGTGCCAGGATGAGATCCACCAGTCGCTGTCTCCATGTACGGCTATGCCTACTGTAATGCGAGTGGAGATGTAAGAGACACACGCTGACTGAGGATGAAAGGTAGGTTTGTTTATTAAATACGAGAACACACTACTGAGCAAGCACTGAAGTGTGGAGCTAAGGACCAGGTAGAACACCACGAGGCATAGCAAGGTGGAGAGGTAACTGCTGGGCTTTTATAAGAGGTAGTGGAGAGGAGTAATGAGACACAGGTGGATCGTTAGTACTCGGGTGACGTTGAGCGTCGCTGAGTGTGGGTGCTATCGGTAGAGCCGATGTCATGTGACATTGAGCGTCGTTGAGTGCGGGTGCTATCGGTAGAGCCGATGTCATGTGACATTGAGCGTCGCTGAGTGCGGGTGCGATCAGTAGAGCCGGTCGCGGGCGTGACATGTAGTTCTTTGAGACTTCTTATGCTGCTGGATCCTTGTCATGTGACACCACTGCAGAATGCAAAGAAAAATACAAGAAAATACCTTAATAACAGTCACGTTTGGTGTACAAAACTGAATGAGTAGCTGTAGTTCTCAATTTAAACTCTGTGTTCTCATTTTGCCAAAAAGTTGGAAGACTTTACAAATTCCTTCTTGTCAGGTTCAGATCATGGACACAAAATGATAAAATGTACTTGTTACTGACATTACACTTGTAATATTCTCACAAATTTCAATGAAATGGTACAGAAAAATGAGTACCTTTCGACAGAATGTTAGTATTAGATTGCAGAACACAGACATCCTTGTTTATTGATTATTACAGAAATGTAGGCTAAATTGTACAGTCAGAGTTTTGTCAAACAATGTTTTTTCAATCATTCCAAATCGAATTAGATTAAAACACAAACACAAGCCAGCCATGCAAACAACTATTCAGGTTAAATCATGTCTATGGCCAAATAAACAGTGTGTCATAAAATAAAACAATAAAGCAATCCAGATTTATTCACTCGTATTCAGTAAGCAATTTATACTGATCAAGGTCATGCTGGTTCCCAGTCCACTGCTCACACAATCGGTCAGTAGTCAATAAACATACTGGCATTTTGACATGAGGAAACCCACATGTGTTTTTGTGAGAACATACCAACCTTCACAACCTTCACAACCTTTTTACATACACTGCAACTTTCTTTTGAAAAACCAAGAGTCAAAAGATTAGCTTTAGGTTGCTGAGGTTAAGGTTTGGGTCAGGAGTAGGTGCAGGTGTAGCATTAATTAATTACAGTAATCATTATGTCAATGGCCAGTCCCCACAAAGACGGTGAGATGTGATGTGTGTGTGGTCATATTTATATATTATCCTGTGCACCATGGGAGGGACAATGGCTCAGCGGTTAGCACAGTTGGCTCATAGCTTCAGCATCCCCAGTTTGATCCAGACCTCAGACCCCGTCTGTGTGGAGTTTAATCTGGGTTAATTGGTGCTGCTAAAGAAGTGCCCTTAGTGTGTGAATGTATGAGTGTGTGTGCCCTATGATGGACTAGTACCCTTCCTAGGATTGTTCCTGCCTTGCCCCATGTGCCGCCAAACTAGGCACCAGCTTTCCTGCGAAATTGATCAGGATTAAGAGCATAAGAATATGAATGAATAAATGAATGAATGTTAGGTCAGTTGGTATCACTAAAGTGTCTTTGTGTGTGTATGTGTGTGTGAATGTGTCAGGCAATGAACTGGCACCCTGTCTGGCCCACCCTGTGTTGCTCCCATGAGCCTGATTTGGATTAAACAGTTATGGAAAGTGAGTGAGCAAGCTTAAGGTTAAGGATAGTTGTAAGTATAGACATTGTCACAGTGCATCCCAGTTTGTGTCATGTGACCACAGATCCAAGCACAGGTCCATTGATAATAATCTGATGAGGACCTTCAACACCTTCAGACAGATCCATTGATATGGATAGTCACCAAAGCACAAGCAGTCATGACCCTGACCAGGACAAACAGGGATGAAACCTGAAAAACAAACTCTTCTCCACATTCATTTTCTATTCCCTTAATGATTGATCAGTAGTCAAAAACACAGATGAAGCAAATTGAGAAATTATCACTCAACAAAATCAGTTAAGGTTAATAAGCTCCTCAGACAAAAAATTGTTTATGGATGTAGTAATTTCAGGCTCCTGCAGATGGTTTTGCACAAGGATGATCGGGCTATAAATACCTACGGGGTGTGCAACAGGATTCATAGATTGAGAAGAGGTGGTACAGTGCAGTGTGTGGAACATGGGTCACAAAGAAGATGTTAATTAGCAAAAATGAGTGATTGCATTTGGGTGTGCCAAAGGTCATAGCGTGAAGGAAGTGCCTCAATTTGCAGGTGTACCAAAGCGTACATGTTCATGACTGGATATGTGTTGATGAATCTTGTTTCTGCCTGTATGTGAATGATGGTAGATGTCATGCTCATCAAAGACCTCAGGAAGCCTTCAGTGTGGTTCAAGCTGGAGGAGGTTCTGTGATGTTATGAGGTGTTTTAATAAAATGGTGACAGTAAATTTGAACCACAGTGCTGGAGAGCCAGGTTTTGTCTTTTGCTCATTATCTTACTGAGGAACATAACATTCCTATCCCTGTATTCCAAGATGACAATTCTTGTGTTCACATGGCTAAAAATGCAATTGATTGGCATGATGAACATTCAGGAGAAGTCACACATCTGGATTTAAATCCCCAGATGTAAATCCTATTGAAAATCTGGAGAAAATCTGTCTGAACTGCGCAATTCTTTGATGCAAGAGTGGCTGATCATTGATGTTTCCTATAACCAGAAACATTCCCCATCCATGCCAAATCAAATCACATCTGTATTAAATGCTCATGGAAGTATTACATGCTATTAGGTCTGTTTCAGTCACAGGTGACTAACATTTTGTCTGGTGGGCTTATTTTGGGTTTGTATGTCTAGACTCGGAAAGGTCAGCCATATGCCGGTCACATGTGGAAAACTGTAGCTCTCACAGAGGAAGAGAACAATTTGTTCATATGTTTGCTCTTGAACTTCATAACATTTTACGCTATTCACGTGGAATTGGATATTACACAATCTTCTTTCACACGTCTCTCATTGAGCGTCAGGCTGAAAATCCTCTCATACATGTTGACATCAAGTAACATTTTCAAATTTAAAACCCGCTGAGAAACCAACGGCAACTAAATCAACTCAAATGTTCTTTCTCAATGTACTGCCTTGTACAATACACTGAAAGGCCTTGTTACACGGTTCTGTGACACTTATCATTAGCACTAACAATAAACAAAAAGTGAAAGATAAGCAGTTGGAAAGCCCAGCCCATCCCAGCCCAGGCTAATCCAATTTTTCACAGACCAAGAGGGGTGTCCATCTTGTTTTATTCCAATAAAGCCCTGGGAATCTGTTAGCCCTGTGAGCTGATTTCTTGCTAAATTCCACCATTGGTAACAGGTCCATGTTTCAAGATTTGCAAAAGGAGTAGTTGCTGCTTGGGGAGTGAGAGTTTGGATGGTTTGGTTTGGATACTAAACATTCCTGTATGTCTTTTACAATTGCTAACAATTTTCAATTTGCAGATGATAACAACGTGAGATTTAGGTAGAAGTACAGCACCATGTCCCAGTATCATCTATTGGTTACCATTCCAAAGTTTCATTGCTGCCTATTTCTGCCTAAGTGAGTCTTTACATAAAATATCATGTTTCTCTAGGCAGAAGCTCCAGAGCAGTGAAGTCAAGGCAGCACTTACTATTAGGTTCATGATAATATCCGATAGAACTCCTAATCGCCGTTTGGGGAAAATGGCTCCTTCTGGATTAGGTTTGACTGCGTATGTGATTTTTCAGCCCTCGTGTTAATGTTCCTCGTCTTCCCTGGCATGCCAAAATACTTTGTAACTTGGCACTTTGTGCTGTACCCTAATGCAACCTCTCAAAACTACGTGATGATTTGCAATTTTAGAATACAATATGTTTCAGGCCAAGCTGGGACTTGTAGACTGCTGTGATTTGTTTGGATTTTGGACACATGATACGTGCCTGCCAAGGATATATGTTATAGGAAAGAGGTATTGTACTCATCAGGGTTGCAAGTGATATGTTTATACTGTGTTTTGACTCTTGACCAGTACCTTGGAAGGTCTCACAGTGAGGGTTATTTACCTCCTCATAAAAAAAATGTAATATTTTAGAATTGAAACAATGTATAAAGTGGGGAGCTTCAACTTGATCTTCTATCAACTTAAGAAAGAGAATTTCTGCGAGAAACTGCCATCTCGTGCCATGTCGTGACTTTGGTAATAAAACATATTTGTTTTATTGGAAATCTATCTATTACAAATATGTCTATGCACAACAAAAACAAAAATTATATTATAGATATAAAGTTTATCTCTGAAAATTTTAATCACCAACATGACCAATATTAATAATTAAAAAGATCAATATTATTGTCTGTAATACAGGTACATTTGTCTTGGTAATAGGTATGTCTGTGTGGATTTTCCATGGGCAATATGATCCAAATGTGGTAATAATAATTTGGTTCCTTCTCAGTAACCAAAATCAAAATGTTAGGCCCTGCTGGTTGTTCCAAGAATTCTCAGTTTTTGTAGACAAGCAAATGAAATTGTGGAGACTGGCAAAATGTCCCCACGTTTGCCATATCCGAGGTTCCTAACCTTCAGGGAACATATGATCTGAACCCTTCACACACACGCCACACACAAAGTTACTGTTAGGTGAATCTGTTTGCAGCAGCAATTCTGTTTATTATACAAATCTTTGTGCTCTCACACAGAATTATCTATAGCTCAGCAGTTGACAGGTTGACAGCTCATAGGCCATCTATCACACTGCGTTTATTCGTTAATCAGGTTTCTTCACATATGAAAACTACTATGAAAACTAAAAAATATCTCAATATAAAACAAGTCTCAATTTGATGTGAATGTTTTTGTTTGTTTGGTCAACAACCAAACCAAAACAACAACAACCTAAAAAAACCCTATAAAAAAAAAAACCTGTGTTGATTATTATGAAATTTCTTTGTGTTTTTTCTACAACCCCAAATAAAAAAACATTTGGGATAGCATGGAAAATGCAAACAATAATAATAATAATAATAATAATAATAATAATAATAATAATAATAATAATAATAACTACGACAATGAGCACCCTTATGAACTCAAGAAGAAAATCACAGTGTTCCCTGCCCCGCGGGTGGCAGTGCAATGCTCCTTGGGCACAGGCAGGAGTGGAGTGGCCCCTTGTGGAAGGGATCTTCATAACAAAAACTGACTCTGGCTAGCAGAGGACTCTGTCCAGATTGATTTCAACTCTCATATAAGTTGGGCTGCTTTTGAGGAGTGTCACGACAGGACCTTACAGAAGTGACGGAGACGAACACAGGTTCAACAGAAATAACCATATTTTATTATTAACATAACATGGCCACATACGAACATTAACGGTAAATCACGGACGGACCCAAGTTAACAAAGGCAAATTGCCCCCCAGTGGTGAGGAGGGACATAACATGTGGAGGTCTGGGGGGGACACGTGACAAGGAGTTAACATAACGCTTTTTTTTTGCAAGGTAACTTTTTAAATGGTATTTGTGATTGTAACTTCATATTGTAGTGCTTGATAAAGGTTTGTCAAAGTAATCTCTTGTGTGGTTCTATCAGCTATTGATGAATCACAGTTCTTGATGCAATGCTATTTGAGGAACCAGAGATCACGTGTGCTCAGTGTAAACTTGAGCCTTGCCCTTTACACACTGAAATTCTTCCAGATTCCTTGATTGTTTAATGATATTACGTGCTGTAGTGCTAGAAATAATGTCATGATTGCAATCACCTGTTGACATCATTCATTCATTCATCATTCATTCATTCATTAACTTTCTTATCCACTTAATCCTTTACAGGGTCGTCGCAGAGCTGGTGCCTAGCCGGTGGCATAGGGCGCGAGGCAGGAAAAACCCTAGAGGGTGCCAATTCATCATAAGGCACACTCTCAGACACTCATACACACACTAGGGCCACAGTTAACCTAATGCATGTCTTTGGATTGTGGGTGGAAACCAGAGCACCCGGAGTAAACCCACCCGGACATCATTGTTTACTTTTTTAATCCTATTCATCTTCATTTTCCTGGCGCTTGTCGGAGACCACACTCAAACCAGGCCAATTTAGTGTAAATTATTAATCTAACTTGCATATCTTTGGACTGTGGGAGGAAACCGGAGTACACTCACGCAAACAGGACATGCCGACTCCACACAGAAAGGATCCAGGCCGCTCCACCCTGGGATTGAACCCAGGACCTTCTTGCTGTGAGGTGGCGATGCTACCCACTGAGCCACCGTGCCTGAATTGCAGTAATGGATGTAAACAAATGACATGAAGCTGACCTGACCAAACATGAACCATCTTGGATTCATAGTGTCGTCAATGAAATAAAAGTCAAAGTGAATCTAAGAAACACTGCAGGTTTTTTTGTGCATTTTCCATAATACCCCAACTTTTTTAAATTAGGGGTTGTATATTATACACGATGTGTGACATATAGGCCATCGTGACCTTTTACCTTTTTCTTCAGAGAGAATGGAGAACTTGCCTATGAACCTTGTCTGTATTTGCTACATTATTTTTCTGCATTATGTTGTGACATGCATGATATAATGCATAAAATGCATTATAATATAAGATGTATAAATAAATTCACGTAAAGTAGTTCAGGAATGTATTTCTCTGTATGTGTATGTGTAGCTGAGGATGTCAGGCCAAATCGGTGCACAACAGAGGTGATTCCTCAACCTAATGCCACTTCCAGTCATCCTATCCATCAGCATTTCAGCACAGAGCAAACTCTCTAACTGACTGACCTTATGCACAACTACATTTCAAATGACAGCCATATAAATTTGCCTAAATGTATCTCAGAACTACATTCAAGAATTAGAAAAACTAGAGAAGCCAAATTATCAAAACAATGTCATGACAGATTTGATGTTGAGAGAGACACATGAATGTGCCTTACCTTAGAAGATAGCTACAAGAAAGTCATAGACCATAATGGCTCCACAAGACACACTACTACATAGTCAGCTCATTGAAGCATACCCTGACAGAGATTTCCTTATAGTTGGAACAGCTGCAGGGATTAGAATAACCATCCTGATGCTCTAGTGTAGAGATTCAGAAAGTGCTATTTTTCTTTGCATTACTGCATCCAGTCAAAGGGATTATTTTGTGACCACACCACCATGCAAAAGACAGGGCAGAGTTAAATGATTTCCTTCAATTTCCGAGAGTCTCAGAGACATGTTGAACAAATAGAGCTCATGAGGGCACCTCTGAGCACTGCTGAAAGGATGATGACTTTATTCAAGAACAAACAGTAACAGCTGTATATCAGTATTCTGAAATGATTTTAGTTTATGTATTTTTTCCCATCAAGGTCTAATGTACAGTGGCAAGGTGACAAAGTGTTTTTGTAATTATGACTGGTCAAGTTATGATTAGTTAAACTGCCAGTACATTGGGTCTTTATTTATTTTAATATGTTTGGTTATTTTTTGGTACTGAGCATACAGTATTAAGATCTGCACAGCTTACTTCATATTTCCCGGGTAACAAAATAATGTAGATTAAGAATAGTAAATAAGAATTGAAAGGATCAGAGCTACATTGGTTTTGCTTTCATTTTATAGGTTACAGAAAAAAGATAAAAACAAAAACTATATAAGAATTCAGTTCTATAGCGGTGCATGAAAGTTTATGAAGCCTTTGGAATTTTCTGTATTTCTGCAAAAATATGACATAGAACCTCAGCCATTATTTACACAAGTTCTAAAAGCATACAAAGAGAAACCAATAAAAATAATTAGACAAAAATATTATACATGCTCATTTATTTATTGATTTATTGTTGTGTTAAAATCTGATGATGTTTCAGTTCATATCTTTTTAGAAATATAGAACATGCTAAATATTTTGCAACCTTTCAAGCACCACTGTATATGCTTTGCTTTATTTATAAAGGACTGCAAACAAACTGTAAAACGAATACAACTAAGGTTGAGCTATTTTTGTGTTCAGATTTTCCAACAAATGCTCCTGCATCTGAATACAGTTCCCAAGGGCAACTTTGGGGTATTCCTCAAATCCATTGTACCAATTACATGATCTAGTCCATAGTATCTGAGGAATTCAGCACAATTTCTCCTCACAATTGTCTTGTGCTGTAGACCTGGTGGTGAAGCTTAGTCCTAGCATATGTTATGCTCTGAAAATATTTGTCCAAGATCTCCCTAAAAGAATTATTTTCGGCCATGTACCATAAACCAGTTACAGGCAAATTGACTATAGTAACCTTTAAAAAGCTATCCACATGACCTGTATCAGTCAATCCATGATCCTTCAGCTCTCTGACAATCACTGTAAAAAGTATTTAATCAAGATGGAAATGCCCTTTAAACATAGTGTTGACCATGTAATAATACATCACTTTTGGGAGAGCAGCAGAAAACTTTACAGCAACCCTGAAAATAATATAAATTATTTAGAACATATGACAACCAATACTGTTTTACAAAATCTGGGTTTCAAAAATATCTACTGCACAATAGTGAAAACTAACAAAATGTAGGCAATTATCACGTTTATTAAGTACAAACATAAAATTATTCAGGATATTTGTAGACACTTTCTGTTGTCTGTTTTCTGTTGTTTGGCTTTTTTGTTTTAAACATTATACTTAACATATTTTTTCTTTAAATCTTCCAAAGTAATAATAACATTTTACTAGATACAGTAAAAGTACTTTAAAATAATGTAGACAGTGTCTAAAATAGTTAGAATAATCTCATAATTTTACAGCAATCTTAAAGTAAGAAATATAACATATATTCAAAAAAAGTTTTGTAGTTGTTAGAATATTGCGCTATTCTAATGACTAAAGTTAAGCTGAAACATGTAAAAAAACATACCTGATGCATTTCAGATCTTATTGCTCTCACAGAATTGAAACGAAGAGGTATAACTCTGCTTCTTTCACATCAAAAGAAAAAGCAGGAAGAATATTTCACACACGTTTTTTGCACATAGTGGGCAGATCTTCTTACAAGTACCCAAATGGAGTGTAGAACTCAAGTAACTTGTGAGTTGTATGACAAGAAGCCACAGTTTTGTAGAAACGCATCTCTTTATTTAAAAAGAATTAGCTGATTAGTTAATGAATTAGTTTTAATTAAAAATATAGTAAACAACCATCAATACAAAAGTATTAATTTGTTATTTCCAGATATCCATTTGTTTTTCTTGCAAATATTAAATGCGGAATACCATTCCGCATTCATCTAATGTTAGGTTAACAAATTTTGTCAACACCGTTCTTTCAGAAGAGTTTTTCTGGCTACAGCACAAAGAGCTGTAGGGGTTTTTTCACCAAGCCATTTTGCTCAAAGAGTCCTTTACCATCTCAACCTCATAGCACGGTTTCATACATTTCAATTTCAAAATTATTCTAAGTTTAAGTTTAGATTCCTAAGCTTTCTATGTTTCTAATTACAGGGAAAACATTAGCATGATTGATGTGTGATGCCACAGGGATAAGATCACTTGAGACATGAAATCTCTACAAAAAAACAGTGGCAAAAGAATACCTCAATGACAACACGGCACATTTAACACGTCACTTTGTCAACTTTCTGCACTGCCCTTCTGACACCAAGTCTATAAAGCAGTGTTTCTCACTCCTGGTTGTGGCACCCCACCGCTCTGCATGTTGTAGTGTTTTCCTGCTCCCAACACACCTGATCCAACTACTCAGCTCATTAACAAACAGGAGAAGCAGTAAACTGTGCAGAGCGGTGGGGCACCAGGACCAGGATTGAGAAACACTGCCATAAAGAAACTTGGTTGGAATAGTTGGCTGGCTTACACAGAGCCCTGACATTAACTCAAATCAGATACCTTTGAGATGAATGTGGGAAATGTAGTAAAATTAATAGGCTTCAGTATTTGTAGTGACACTGCTGTCCAACATCTCAGAAAGTCTCTCCAGAAAACATTTAGGTGTGTCCGCATACTACATTCTGAACAGCATGTCATATAGTTACAGCATCTCTGGTTAAGTATAAACCGCATATCACTTAACTAAATACTATGCAGAAATAGTAATGGCACAATTGCTGTGTGATTAGTAGAGCAGTATGTTGTTTAGGATGCAGCCATTCACAGAAACAAAGACTAAGCTATCATCTACCCACTGTAGTCATTTGTAATTGTGAAAGTGAGTGGGTGAGCTGAATCTGACTGTTCTACACTGAAATGTTTATCCAGTTCATATTCAAAAGGAAAACCAGTCTTGACACACAACAATAAATGCTGGGGTACCACTGTTTTGTCATCAAATAAAAACATCAACAATTGAATGAAACCTACCATTTGTGCTCAGCAATGCCAATAAAAACAGATTAGTGAATTTGCTTATTATTCCATATAAACCTTTTGTGCTTACACATACAGTATGTTGGAGAAAAGACAACACGTACCTAAGGTTTCAGTGAACTCCTTGTTAACATGAAAGTACATCAGTGACTAATATGCAACCAAAGTGGTTGGACATCTGCACCACCAAAGAGCACATAGCCAGTTTCTATTCCACATTCTGAATTCCTACTACTGAATTACCTGTACATACAATATATGTCTCTGTTAGTATGTGTTGGTTTTGCGAATAAATGCCAATGATAGAAAAGGTCATGTGCTCTGATTTACCCTATTGCAGAGCATTAGACATGTCAGAGTAAAGGGAGACACATGGTGTGATGTACCTATTTTGCATAGTGCCCACAATACAAGCCTATGGAGGCATATCTTATGAGCTATGGTTGCTTCAATAGGTTGGATCTAGACACCGGAATCTAGACTCAGAATTGTTTTGGACAACAATGGCAGATTGTGAAAAAGTGGTTCTGGGAGCATGAGGAATCTTTTTCATATATTACTTGGCCAACACAGAGTACTGACCTTCTTTGAAAGTTTTTGGCATGTGATGAAGAAGATTAATAAGACTTTATGGAGTGGTTTGACCCATAGTCAATACAAGATTTCCAAAACTGAATGGAAATAATGTTGTGACATTGCACAAGGTCATCAAAACAAGGTTATAATCAAAGCTCTAGAAATATTAGAGTAAACACATCTTGTTCTGAATGACACCATGACATTATATATATACGTATATACATATACGTATATATATATATATATATATATATATATATTCTATATATATATATATATATTATATATATTATATCAGGCTTAAAAAAACATAAAGATAGAATTGTAAATTTTTTTGTGAAGAATCAACAGGGGGGGGGGCAAGTGGGGACACATCATGAAGTGGAACGAAATTTGTTGGATATTTAAAAACTTTTTTTTTTAGAAATAAAAAACTGAAAAGTGGGGGTGTGCAAAATTTTTTCCGCCCCCTTACGTTAATACTTTGAAGGCGCCATCATTTGCTGCGATTACAACTGCAAGTCTATTGGGGTATGTTCTCTATCAGTTTGCACATCGAGAGAATGAAATTTATGTACCCTTCTTTCTTGCAAAATTAGCGCGAGCTCAGTGTGAGGTTGGGATGGAGAGCGTTGTGAACAGCAAGTTTTTCATTGTCTTGTTGGAAGATAATCTCCGTCCCAGTCTCAAGGTCTTTTGCCAGACTCCAACAGGTTTTCTTCCAGAATGGTCCTGCATTTGGCTCCATCCATCTTCCCATCAATTTAACCATCTTCCTTCCCTGTCCCTGCTGAAGAAAACGCAGGCCACCAACCATGATGCTGCCACCACCATGTTTGACAGTGGGGATGGTGTGTTCAGGGTGATGAGCTGTTGTGTTGCTTTTTACGACCAAACATAATGTTTTGATTTTGGCCAAAAATCTTCGTCTGACCAGAGCACCTTCTTTCAACATGTTTGGTGTGTCTTCCAGGAGGCTTGTGGCAAAATTTTTATGGATATCTTTGAGAAATGGCTTTCTTCTTGCCACTCTTCCATAAAGGCCAGATTTGTGCAGTGTACGACTGATTGTTGTCCTATGGACAGAGTCTCCCACCTCAGCTGTAGATCTCTGAAGTTCATCCAGAGTGATCATGGGCCTCTTGGCTGCATCTCTGATCAGCTCCTTGTTTGAGCTGAAAGTTTAGAGGGATGGCCAGGTCTTGGTAGATTTGCAGTGGTCTGATACTTCTTACATTTCAATATGATCGCTTGCTCAGTGCTCCTTGAGATGTTATTTATCATCATCCGTCATTTAGGTCAACATTGGATCATTCAGAGATCCTCACTGAACTTCTGGAGTGAGTTTGCTGCATTGAAAGTAAAGGGGCAGAATAATTTTGCACACCCCACTTTTCAGTTTTTCATTTCTAAAAAAAGTTTAAAATATCCAATAAATTTCGTTCCACTTCACGATTGTGTCCCACTTGTTGTTGATTGTTAACAAAAAATTACAATTTCATATCTTCATGTTTGAAGCCTGAAATGTGGCAAAAGTTTGAAAAGTTCAAGGGGGTAGAATACTTTTGCAAGGTATACTTCAGTGTAATGCTACTGAATGCTACTGAATTAGTTTCCACCTGATGTAGCTTTTTCTATAAATACCTCACTTCCTGTTCACTTCCTCACCAAGAATTTCATTCACCATGGTTGGACTTGGTGCCTGTGTTTCTCCTGTCTCTCTACATGGTTAGACTCTTAGGTCTCTGTCTCATATGTACATTGTTCCATGTCTATTTAGCATTGTTCTGTGTCTGTTAGTATTCTCAATATGTCTGTTATTATTGGCACACTGTTTGTAGGTTAGCTTTTGGTCTTTGGTTGTTAGCATTAGCATTGTTGGTTACCTCTGTTCATTATCTGTTGGTGTTGAGTACCATTTAATTAGCTTTAGTGCTTTAGCTTATTGTTTGTTTTGCACTAGGTGTTTGTGTTGTTTGTCGTTAGCTTTACCATTCTGGTTTATCCTGACTCTGTCTAGCACTGTATCTGTGTCATTTGTACCTCAATATCTGCATTGTAAATAAACCATACACTTTTGCATCTACATCTGCCTCCATCTAACGTTCAGTGTATAAATGTAACACACCATTTTTTTTTTGTGTGTGTGTGTGTGTGTGTGTGTGTGTGTGTGTGTGTGTGTCCAGACAGTGTTGCAGAATACTAAAACACCCCAGTGACAGAGGCTGGCAGGTGCCCTTCACCTGCTGTCATTCCCACCCTCCAGATACACCTGTTTGAAAATTGGTGTCTCATTTACCCACCTGCTTTA
The DNA here is from genome assembly GCA_025084515.1 of Ancistrus triradiatus. Lineage (NCBI taxonomy): Eukaryota > Metazoa > Chordata > Actinopteri > Siluriformes > Loricariidae > Ancistrus > Ancistrus triradiatus. The sequence goes on from JAJAGP010000391.1 coordinate 161,584, forward strand.
TCAAGGGATAACTGCACCATCTGCTGCAGTGAATCCTTTTACCTGGTCTCCCAGAGACCTCTATTCTTCAAGATCTGCCCTAGAAGCTGTGCTTCTTTTAAGTCACCTCTTTTATTAAGTCAAGGTTTACATTACTCTAAATATTTTGTACATTTTATTCAGTATTGCTCAGTGTCAATCACAGGATTCATACCTTTTATGAGTCTCATCGAGTTCATGATGTGTTCCTCTGGGTTTGAGTGTGAATTCACATAAGGTTTTGCTTGCAACTGTTGATTCTGGCTGATCTAGCTAATCAGTGACAATTTTGTGACATTGTTAGGGGTTAAACTGCACCATTTTCAACCAATAGGGGATGGCAGAAGTGGCATATACATATATGTGGTCAACCAACAAAGATCACTCAAAGAGAAAGGCATATAATAGTTTGGCAAGGTCACAAAGGACCCCAGCGTAACTTCTTAGCAACTGAAGACCTCTCTCACATCAGAAAAACACGCTACTACTCTCTTAAAATAACACTGCTACTCGTCTGCAGTTTGCTAAAGATCACGTGGACAAGTCAGAAGGCTATTGGAAGAATGTTATGCGGACGGATGAGACCAAAATATATATTTTTTGGTTTAAAAAATAGCGTTATGTTTGGAGAAAGGAAAACAGTGCATTCCAGAATGAGATCCTTATCTCATCTGTGAAACATGGTGGTGGTACTCTCATGGTTTGGGCCTGTTTTGCTGCATCTGGAGCAGGATGGCTTGCCATCATTGATGGAACAATGAATTTTGAATTAAATCAGAGAATTCTAAAGGAAAATATCAGGACATCTGTCCATGAACTGAATCTCAAGACAAGGTGGGTAGCAAGACAACGACCCTAAGCACACAAGTCATTCTACCAAAGAATGGTTAAGAAGAATAAAGTTCATGTTTTAGAATGGTCAAGTCAAAGTCCTGACCTTAATCCTATAAAAATGCTGTGGAAGAACTCTTATAGCAGTTAAACTTTTAAAGATTAAAGGAAGACAAGCTTCAAGACTCTTCTCCGTCCTAGCACCCACGTGGTGGAATGAACTTCCATGGATGTCCGAATGGCTGAGTCTCTTGCTGTCTTCAAGAGGCGATTGAAGACTCACCTCTTCACCCAGCACTTAAGCGAAGACTGAAGTGTGTATATTAATTGCTTATTTATATATCCTCCTTAAAAAAAAAAAAATTGGGGGTGTTTTGTTTCTCTGCACCAGCTACGAGTAGGTTGTAGTTGGATTGTGTTCTTGAGTTATTGCTTACTTGTACTAATATGAGGTTCTGTCTGCTAGGAAGAATACAAAGCAGTTCTGTAAGTCGCTCTGGATAAAGGCGTCTGCTAAATGCTGTAAATGTAAATGTAATCTGAGGAAATCCACCAACATCCCAGAGTTGAAGCTGTTCTGTATGGAGGAATGGGTGAAAATTCCTCCAAGCCAGTGTGCAAGACTGATCAACATTTACAGGAAACATTTAATTGCAGTTCTTGCTGCACAGGGGGTCACACCAGATACTGAAAGCAATGGTTCATATACTTTTGCCACTCGTCAATATGTAATATTGGATAATTTTCCTCAATAAGTAAATGACCAAGTATAATATTTTTGTCGCAGTTTTTAACTGGGTTCTCTGTATCTACTTTTAAGACTTCTGTGAAAATCTGATGATGTTTTAGGTCATATTTATGAAGAAACATAGAAAATTTTACAGGGTTCATAAACTTTCAAGTACCACTGTGTGTATATCTGTAATGCTAAGGCATTGTTTGAGAAAAAAAGCACAAACTCAGGAAAATCTCAAGGAAAATCTGACACACTAATTTCAAACTACCGGTAATTTCAAAACTAAAGCTAAGAGGTAATTGTGAAGAAGTGGAAAGCAACTACCACTCTCAAGACAGAAACAAAGCTAAAAACAGAAGAACTTAAAAAAATGAAAACCAAGACTTCAGGTTCTAGCCCTGCTCTGGGTTGTCTGTCAAAGTGCACAAAACACATTCATACACACAACAAGACTGAGTAATATCAGTCCCTATTATTTATAATTATTATAAAACATTATTTCTTTAGAAACAACCCTTGCTCACTCCCATTTGCCCCCAGAATTCCCAGCAAGAAGAGAGCATTTTGCTTTGCATTTGGTTTCCAAATCCTTCTGTAATGTGACAGTATACATGCTATATAAATAAAATGAATGCATTTAATTGTATGTAACCAGTGAAGGACTGTTCAACTGCATGACTGCCCCTCACTCTAGTCACCTATGTGCACCTTTTATAGCATAGCACTTAACTGTTACAGAGTCGCCACAGATTAAATAAAAGGAGAAATTAGCACACAGTGGATTATTTATACTGTATGTAAATTCAAATGTGTTTTCAGTTTTCCATAGAATCAAGTCTTCCATGTTCTGGAATCTGAAATGATGAAACTAAGAATTTAAACAACTGAAGGTAGTCTGTTGGATTATTCAAATTTTTTTATGAAGTACTAAAAAGGTATGGCACACTTCTTAAACATTTGTTACTTTTATAACAGTACAAACTGATTTTTGCAACCTTTACAAATTTGTCATGAGTGATTAAAAGGAGATAATCCTTGTTGTTTTCAGTGACCACTAAAATGGAACAGCAACACCATAGTATCCTAAGAAAAGAAAGTAAAATTAAATACACAGTGTAATCTCCAGAGAAACATTCAAAGTGTTCAGCACTATGCAGTGTTCTCCCTCAGATCTGCCTGAAAATAAAATAAAAGCCTAAGAAAATTAAATAAAAAAGTAACACAATAAAGAAAATAAATGGAAAACCAGCAGACCAGACCATGTTATAATGCTGCATTCTTTACCTGGCTTACATCAGGTATGGAAGAAGCTGAACTTTATTTTTTTTTTTTTAACAGCTACCTTTCAGCAGCTTGGAAATCTGCCATTGTACTGTACTTCTTCATATGCTGGTCTCACTTCATTTTATGCTTTTTTATTGCTTGTTGTCTTTCTTGCTTTTTCTACTGATATTGACATAGACATGTCACAAACTATATATAGACTCACTCTGACGTACAAGCTCACACACCCACACAAACATGCTCTGTAGGAAGGCACACATGTCGGTTTGATGTTCAGGGCCAGCCTGAGGTTTAACAATCTGCAAAGTGATTAATAAACACCTGTCTGTGTGTGGAAGTTTGTGTGACATGTATGGTCTATCTAGTATCACTAGACTTTTTCTGCTATGGCTTGATTAGGTTATCACTCACAACAGCTGAACCAGTCAGAATATATCAGCGGTTTTAAAGACATCAGCTCCAGCTTTTTAATTTTTATTTATTTACTTATTTATTTATTTTGGTTTTGGGACTTGTTTTTACTCCATAAAATTCCCATAAGAGAACCACTAATGTGCTTCTTAAAATCTGTGAAGGTAATTCAATTAGGCTGTCCAAAGCTTCTTTGATCTCTCCATGATGCAGCTCTGCAGTACTAGCTCAGGGCTGCTGATCAAAAGGTTGAGGGTTCAAGTCATGGTCCTGTCAAGCTTCCATCGCTGAACCCTTGAGCAAGGTATTTAACCCTTTTGCTGACTAGGACCTCTGCCTGGCAATTTTTCAGACAAGCTTTCCAACAAGCATGTGAAGAAAATAACTCACTGTAGAGAACAAAAACAATTGATTTAAATAAAAGAACTGAAGATGTAACTGAAATTAATCCCAAGGGAGTACTTCTGCCTGTGCCCAGTGAATTCCAGGTTAGACTCCAGACCCTGACCAGGATAAATGTGGTGAAACAGAGTGCTAACTTGATTATTGGCCATAAAGTTGTTGCTGCTTCAGAAAGGCCCTTAATCCTCAACTCTAATTTCAGTTGCAAGTTTTCAGTATAAAGGTGTCTTCTTAATACTATAAATCCAAATGTAATGGGGTTGTGAAAAGATAATTTCTTAATAATTATTTCAATCATTAATGGTGATATTTTTAATGCTGTTAATCACATGTTTGTTACTTGATTATATTAGGCAAATACTCTGTCTATAAGCATTGCTTAGCAGTAATCTAGAAACTAATGCAATTCAGAGACTACAAGCAGGATCTCAGTTTGATGTATAAATGCACCAAATCTAGTACAACCACATGGTTTGCCAACATGCTTAAAAGCTGATGTTGTTTAGATAGCATTGTAGTTAGCATGCACTAACTACACTTTGCATGCACTTACATTACATAATCAATAAAGCCTACTAAAAGTGTACTTTATACAACCCCTGGCAAAAAGTATGGAATCACCAGTCTTGGATGAGCACTCATTCAGACATTTCATTCTGTAAAACAAACTCAGATCAAAAACATGATACAATAATAAGGTCATTCCAAAGTGCAACTTGTTGGCTTTCAGGAACCTCAAAGAAATGAAGAGAAACATTTGTGGAAGTCAGTGATGTTACTTTTATTGACCAAGCACAGGGAAAAAAATATGGGAATTCACTCAATTCTGAGAAAAAATGGGGGGTTGAAAAAGAGGAGAGGCGATTTCTATTATCGCCTAAGGCGGGCGGGGAATATGTGGCAAAGAAGGTAAATGGAAATCATGAAAACCAGATAAACAAAAAACCATTCAAAATAAATCACTAGTATTTAGTTGCACCACCTTTGGCTTTTATAACGGCTTTCAGTCTCTGACGCATGGACTTGATGAGTGACAAACAGTATTCTGCATCAATTTGGTGCCAACTCTCTTTGATAACAGTTGCCAGATCAGCTTTGCAGGTCGGAGCCTTCTTGTGGACCATTTTTTTCAATTTCCACCACAGGTTTTTAATTGGGTTGAGATCTGGACTATTTGCAGGCCATGACATCGACTGAATGTGTCTTTCTCCAAGGAATGCCTTCACTGTTTTTTGCCCTATGGCACGATGCATTGTCATCTTGGAAAATTATTTCATCACCTCCAAACATCTGTTCAACTGAAGGGATGAGAAAACTGTCCAAAATCTCAATGTAAACTTACGCATCGATAGAAGAATTAACCACAGTCATCTCCCCAGTGCCTTTGCCTGACATACAGCCCCATATCATCAAGGACTGTCGAAATTTGGTTGTTTTCTTCAGGCAGGCCTCTTCATAAATCTCACTGGAACGGCACCAAACAAAAGTTCCAGCATCATCACCTTATCCAATGCAGATTCTTGACTCATCACTGAAGATAACTTTCATCCAGTCATCCACAGTCCATGATTGCCTCTCCTTAGCCCATTGCAGTCTTGTTCTTTTATGTTTAGGTGTCAATGATGGTTTTCTTTTAGCTTTCCTGTATTGAAATCCCATTTCCTTTAGGTGATTTCTAATGGTTCAGTCACATACATTGGCTCCAGCTTCCTCCCATTTATGATTCATCTGTTTAGTTGTACTTTTTCGGTTTTCAAGACAAAGGCCTTAAGTTGTTTGTCTTGACGCTTTGATGTCTTTCTTGGTCTACCAGTACGCTTGGCTTTAACAACCATTCCATGCTGTTTGTATTTGGTCCATATCTTGGATACAGCTGACTGTGAACAGCCCACATCTTTAGCAACCATGCGTGAAGAGTTACGTTCTTCAAGAAGTTTCACAATCCTCTCTTTTGTTTCAAGAGACATTTCTCTTTTTGGAGCCATGGTCTTGCCCAGTGGGGGGGGGGGTTTTTTTTTTGTTTTTTTTTTTTTTTTTTGTTTTTTTTTTTTTGTTTTTTTTTTTTTTTTTTTTTTATTTTTTTTTTTTTTTTTTGTTTTTTTTTTGTATTTGGTCCATATCTTGGATACAGCTGACTGTGAACAGCCCACATCTTTAGCAACCATGCGTGAAGAGTTACCTTCTTCAAGAAGTTTCACAATCCTCTCTTTTGTTTCAAGAGACATTTCTCTTGTTGGAGCCATGGTTCTTGCCACTCCACTTCGTCCAGCAGCCCTCCAAGGTGTCATGACTGCAGGTGTTTGTAACTACAGACTAATGAGCAGATCTACTCTGAGGCAGGTGTCCATTTAGGGAAAGGAAATTGACTGGGTGTGTCCTTATTTTCTACCTCCAATTTGAGTGATTCCATACTTTTTATCTCAGAATTGAGTGATTCCATATTTTTTTCCCTGTGCTTGGTCAATAAAAGTAACATTCACTGACTTCCACAATGTTTTCTCTTCATTTCTTTGAGTGTTCCTGAAAGCCAACAAGTTGCACTTTGGAATGACCTTATTATTGTATCATGTTTTTGATCCGAGTTTGTTTTACAGAATGAAATGTCTGAATGAGTGCTCATCCAAGACTGGTGATTCCATATTTTTTGCCAGGGGTTGTATATAGCATAAAGAGTTATGCTTAAAAATGTGTTTTTACCCCATCCTGTTGGGAAGCAATTCAAGAAAACAAGCAAACAATCTCCTAACAAGACAGGTTAACAGACAGTGTCTCACTTATAGTCAGAATAATCCATATCATCCATGATAATTAAACTTTTCAGTTTGGTAAGTTGCGTAATTACAGTACTACATAACATATATTAGCATTTGTTAGCTGACACCCCAACTGCAATGGTACATAAGTATTTTAATGGATTGTACTTTCAGATTAATTCAGTTATTTGCAAATAATTCACACTACACCCCTGAGTATATCTCTCAGAATATACAAGAGTTACAGATTGTTTCTTTAGATGGATGTGTGTGTGTATATATATGGAAAATACAGTGTGATTGTCACGGATAGCGACATGTTTAGTGCTCTATCAGACTGTGGATCACTCGAGGGAGAAGCTAGGGCACTCATACTCAGACTTTCAGGTGGTCGAGCCTGTATTTAGGCAGGGTCCTAGCTCTCTCTCGGTGCGGAGTATTACCTTGGACTTTCGTCCATCTGACTGTTACGGCGGGTAATGGCTTGTTGCCATATTCATGCTTCACGCGCTGTTCGATCATCCTTAGGGACTTTATATGCCGGGTAAGCCATGTTTGTTTCCTTAAGTCCAGTTAAAGTCTGTTATTCCTGTTTGTATTATCCCGGAAGCTGCTTTGGTTACTTTAAGTGCAGTCTAAGTCTGTTTTTCCAGTTTGTACTATGCTGGTAGCCACTTTTGGTTAGATTAAGTGCAGTTTGATTTGTAAGGCTGTTTATACCTTGCTGTGATGTTTACCTTTTATGTTATCCATTAAATATGGTTAATTATAGAACCTGCGTACGTCTCCTATCCGCCAGAAGGGCCCCATAGTGACAGAATACTCCGCCAAACTAAGGAGACGGCAGGTCATCGCACTGCCCCATTTTCGCCTGTGAGGGCCGAGCTGCCGAAAAAATTTGACGGCGATCCCCGTCAATGTGGTGAATTTTTTCGGGAGAGTTTGGTCTATTTACGCCAGTACCCTCATTACACTGATGAAGAGCGTCTAGTGTTTGTTAACTGGCATCTCACAGGCAAAGCGCTTGACTGGGCAGTGGCCAACTGGTCCCGGTTGTTTCAGGGGACTTATGACCAGCTCACTAGTGAGCTGTGAGGCCAGTTTGGTCTCTATGATAACTCTAAGCCGGAGTTTATCACCTGTCCTGTCCGGTCTGCTTTGGCTAGTCATACGCTAGATCCTCAGCTTGCCAGCAGCCGGACCATTTTAGTCAATCGTCAGCGAGCACAGGTAGCTTCTCGTTGTCCTGTTTCTGAACAAGCTAACTCAGTAATAACGCTGATAGCTTCTCGTTGTCATGTTTCTGAACAAGCTAGCTCAGTTATTGAGCCGACAGCTTCTCATTGTCATGTTTCTGTACCAGCTAGCTCAGTTATTGAGCCAATAGCTTCTCGTTGTCCTGTTTCTGAACAAGCTAGCTCAGTTATTGAGCCGATAGCTTCTTGTTGTCCTGTTTCTGAACAAGTTAGCTCAGTTATTGAGCTGATAGCTTCTCATTGTCATGCTTCTGTACAAGCTAGCTCAGTGTTAGAGCCGATAGCTTCTCATTGTCCTGTTTCTGAAGCTAGCTCAGTAATTGAGCCGATAGCTTCTCGTTGTCCTGTTTCTGAACAAGCTAGCACAGTTATTGAGCCGATAGCTTCTTGTTGTCCTGTTTCTGAACAAGCTAGCACAGTTATTGAGCCGATAGCTTCTTGTTGTCCTGTTTCTGAACAAGTTAGCTCAGTAATAGAGCCGATAGCTTCTCACTGTCCTGTTTCTGAACAAGCTAGCTCAGTTACAACACCAGGACAACGCCGCCTCTCCTCACTGCCCCCAGCGACTTGAGGATGAAGTCCTTAGATCCAGTGATGCAGCTGACAACACTGCCTTTTCTCCTCATCTGCTGAACGTACTGTAATCCTCTGGTGAGACTCTCTGTTCCAGTCCTCATACCATTACTCAGTACCCATCAGAGGGTAATAACCTCCGGGACACACAAAACTACAGTAACTCTTCCACTTGGACTACCTGTTCAAACTCCGGGACACAACTACAAGACAAAAAACAAAACTACAGTAACTCTTCCACTTGGACTACCTGTTCATTCAAACTCATTCAATCATACCTTTATATACTATAGATCTTATTCTCTATTTTTTATTAGTTCAAATCATCTTAGTCTATATATTTATTCTATTCTAAATTTAAATAGGGTATTATCTTTACATATACTCTTCAATTATTGTATTTAACAAGGCTGCCCAAGGAGGATGGGTCCCTATTTGAGTCTTGGGTCCTCCCAAGGTTTCTTCCTATAAGGGAGTTTTTCCTTGCCACTGTCGCCGCAGGCTTGCTCAACTAGGGCTTTGATCTAATATATTTGTAAAGCTGCTTTGAGACAATGCTGTGTTGTAAAAAGCGCTATATAAATAAATTTGACTTGACTTGACTTATTGAGCCGATAGCAATGCGTCATCGCAGTTCTGTGCTCGCTAGCTCAATTGTTGAGCCGATAGTGTCTCGTCAGGGTATTTCTGAACTCGCTAGCTTAGTTATTGAGGCGATAGCATCTTGTTATGGTAATTCAAAACACGCTGGCTCAGTCAAAGAGCTGATGGCGGTGGATGTTTGTGTTTCTGACCGCCCTGGCTAAGTAGTAGAGCCAATAGCAGTGGATATTCGTGTTTCTGACATCGCTGTCTCCGCATTAAAGCCGATAGCGGTGGATTTTGATGTCTCTGACTTTGCTAGCTCAGTTATTGAGCCGAGAGCATTTCGTCATGGTGTTTCTGAGCACGCTAGCTTCGAAAATGAGCCATTAGCATCAAAGATGTGTGTTTCTGAATACAGTAGCTCAGTCATTGAGCCAATAGTGTTGTATAGTTTAGTTGCCGAATCCGCTAGCTTTATGTCTGAGTACGCGGCAGCATGGACATTCGTGACAACACCAGCACCACGGACATTAGTCCTGATTCCCGCTCCACAGACATTCGTGACGACACCAGCACCACGGACATTAGTCCCGATTCCGCTCCACGGAATATTTGCATCACAGACATTCGCGCAAACTCCCGTGCCACAGACATTAGCGCCGACTCCCGTGCCATGGACACTAGTGCCAGTGCCAGCATTGAGGGCGGCAGTTCCAGTGCCAGCACCAAGGGTGATGGATCCAGTAGCCGTGCCGAGGGCGAGGCTTCCTGTGCCAGCACCGAGGGTGACGGATCCAGTAGCCGTACCAAGGGCGAGTGTTCCTGTGCCAGCACAGAGGGTGATGGATCCAGTAGCCATGTCGAGGGCAAGTGTTCCTGTGCCAGCACCGAGGGTGACGGATCCAGTGGCCGTGCCAAGGGCGAGTGTTGCTGTGCCAGCACCGAGGGCAACAGCGGATCCAGTAGCTGTGCCGAGGTCGAGTGTTCCTGTGTAGGCACCGAGGGTGAGAGCGGATCCAGTAGCCATGCCGAGAGTGAGTGTTCCTGTGCCAGCACCGAGGGCGACAGCGGATCCAGTAGCCATGCCGAGGGCGAGTGTCCCTGTGCCAGCACCGAGGGCAACTGATCCTGTAGCTGTGCCGAGGGCAAGTGATCCTGTGGTCGTGCCAAAGGCCGTGTGTCTGAAAGAGGCCTTGTCAGAGGCCATGCGTTCCAGAGAGACCTTGCCAGAGGCCGTGAGTTCCTGAGAGGACCTGCAGGAGGCCATGCATTCCCGAGCAGACCAGCAGGAGACCGTCAGTTCCCATGAGGCCCAGCAGGAGGCTGTCAGTTCCCGAGAGGCCGGGTGTATGATGAGGGCCTCTGTCGCGGAAAATGGGCTGTTTTCCTCACTCCCCCCCAGGCTCCGCCCAGAGAGGAAGCCCCCTGACAGGACAAGTGGGTCCAAGGGGCCTGTTAAGGAGCCCTGGCTTTGTCAGGGGCTCCTTGGGGGTGGGGTGGGGGGGGGGGGGGTTATGGGGATACTGTCACGGATCGCCAGGGACTTGGACTTCATGTGCTCCTGGCTGCCTGGGGCGATTTAGGCAGGGTCCTAGCTCTCCCTCAGTGCGGAGTATTACCTTGGACTTTCGTCCTTATGACTGTTACGGCGGGTAATGACTTGCTGCCATATTCATGCTTCACGCGTGCTCTTCGTTCGTCCTTAGGGACTTTATATGCCGGGTAAGCCGCGCTTGTTTCCTTAAGTCCGGTTAAAGTCTGTTATTCCTGTTTGTATTATCCCGGAAGCTGCTTTGGTTACTTTAAGTGCAGTCTAAGTCTGTTTTTCCAGTTTGTACTATGCTGGTAGCCACTTTTGGTTATATTAAGTGCAGTTTGATTTGTAAGGCTGTTCATACCCCGCCAGTTTGTCCTTCGTGATGCTTACCTTTTATGTTATCCATTAAATATGGTTATAATTATAGAACCTGCGTACGTCTCCTATCCGCCAGTAGGACCCCATCGTGACAGTGATATTGCTGATCATATTTTACAGATATAATGCTGTGAACTTGTAGCAATGTGAATACCAACAATAATACCAGTAAGCATAAAGCAAAAGGTTTGATACATAGACACCAAATTATACTGTCGGTTTTTGGGAAATGAACGATATTATTGGAACCAAATGATAATGGATTATTACATATACACATTATACAGTGGGGCAAAAAAGTGTTTAGTCAGCCACTGATTGTACAAGTTCTCCTACTTAGAAAGATGAGAGAGGTCTGTAATTTTCATCATAGGTACACTTCAACTTTGAAAAACAAAATGAGAAAAAAAAATGATCCAAGAAATCACACTGTAGAATTTTTAAATAATATAATTGTAAATCATGGAGAAAAATAAGTATTTGGTCACTCACAAGCAAGCAAGACTCTAATTTCAGCTTCAAATTAACTGCTAATCCTAGAGTTTCACATACTTCTGCCACTCACTAATATGTAATATTGGATCATTTTCCTCAATAAATAAATGGCCAAATATAATATTTTTGTCTCATTTCTCTTTATCTATTTTTAGGACTTGTGTGCAAATCTGATAATGTTTTAGTTTATGTTTATGCAGAATTGTAGAAAATTCAAAAGGGTTCACTAACTTTCAAGCGCCACTGTATTTAAAGCCCTGCGTTGGAGGTTTGTGTCTAAAACAATTCTGCTGTATATTTATTCAGTTTCACCACTTAAGAAATAAGTAGAGATTTTAAATTAAATCTTAATTAGATGTTCTAATGCTGATGCTTAAATAAAGCTGAAATAAATGTAGGTAATATGAAATGCATGAATGTGTTATTTAAAAAAGATACCACAATTAAAAAAAAAAGCTTTGTTGTGTGATGAAACTCTTCATATAATTTATGCTGCCATCAAATAGCATGTGTTTTATTGTTAGTACATTAGTACAGAGGTATGGCTGTCCACTGATTAGAGATGTACATAATTTTAGTATTGACTCAGTTTGCAGACATCATTACACTAGATATTATATTCACACGAGACATAGTATTTACAGTATATTTTGATAACTGTCAGGATCCATGCCCTGCACCCATTCTGTGTTTGTTTTTGCGGTTGTGGGCGAGCAGGCTACATCGTCCACAACCACTTGCGGGACTAAAGATGCCGTGGCTGATATTTGCGGTTGCTCCTTGTTTAGTTTTATGTCTTTTTATTGGTTCATGGAATAATTGCTACCGCACGCAGCTGGGATTCTTTCTACTTAAGCTCCTCGTTTTCCTAGTTGCGGTGCGATAGCATTATCTCGGTTCTGCCACATGTTCGGATGCATTTCCGCAGTCGTTTTCAGTCTAGTCAAGTCATGTCATGGTATATTTATGTTATATTCAGTCTCGTCTTGCCCCGCCAAGTCCTAGTTAATTTGTATTTGTCTTTGTTTCTGTTCCCATGCCAGGTTTTATTTGTTAGCTGTGTTTTGATCTCAGTTCAGTTGTTTGTTTATTTCCTGTTCTTTTGGATAATTATTAATAAATGTTTTACTTTTGTGCTGGAACCTTGCATCTTCGTCTGCCCTCTTTAGCCTGCATCCTAACAGAATGCTACCGCGAATGCTCTCCTGTTTTCCAGACTTTTTTGATGGGGACCCTAATCAATGCTGCCACTATGTGGACCAGTGCTGGACCTATTTTTCCTGTTTCCCAGATTCCCCTCTGGAAGACTTGTGTTTTGTGGTGACTCCCTGCCTCGGGGACGTCGCCCTGGACTGGACTTATTGGTGGTGTTTATGGTATGTGCATGGAACCAGGGAACGGTTCCTAAAAGACTATGAATCCCAGTTTGGTTCCCATCCTACCAAGCACCAGGTTTCCAGTCGGGTGGCGAGGTCGGGGTCCTCGCTCTCTGCCCATCTCCGCCGGTCCTGCCCAGTTTGCAGCCTCACCGACACTCCAGAGCGCCACTCTGCTCGCTGAGGATGTCCAGAGCGCGGTACCTGACCAGGTCTGTTCCGTTTTTTAACTGCTAGAATTACATAACCTGGTTTCTGGGCACGCTAGTCTCGTTTCCAAGCTTGTTGCGTCGTTTAACTTAGTAGATGAGCCACTAGTGCCATGTTACCCCATTTTTAAGCACAATGGCTCCATTTCTAAGTATGCTAGCCCCGTGTCAGTGTACACCGTGCCCGTTAGCTATGCTGATGAGATATTAGCGCCCCGTAGCACTGTACCCGAGCCGCTAGCGCCCTGTAATCCTGTACTAGAGTGTGTTAGCCCCGTTTTTGAACATGCTAGCCCTGTATCAATGCAGGCCACGCCACATAGCTCAGTAGATGAGCAGTTAGCACCCGGTAGCTCAGTAGATGAGCAGTTAGTTCCCTGTAGTTCAGTACCTGAGCTGCTAGCGCCTGATAGCCCAGTAGTTAAATGTGCTAGCTCCGTTCCCAAGCATGCTGCACCTGTTGACTCAGTTTCCAGACTGTTAGCACTGCCTATCTCAGTACCTGAGCCATTAGTGCACAACAGCCCTGTAGTTGAGCATGTTATCTCCACAGTAGAGCCCATTTGCCCCATGTTTGAGCCTGTTGGTTCTGTTTCTGAGCTGTTAGCGCCTTCCAGATCCGCTTCCGAGCACGCTGCATCCATTAGCTCTATACCTGAGCCGCTAGCGCCCCTTAGCCCTGGGTTTGAGCATGTTGGCTCCATATGTGAGCCGTTGGGGCCCCGTAGCTTGGTACCTGAGCCAGTGGGCTCCATTTCCGAGCCATTAGCGCCGTACCGGACCAAGTCTGTCTCACTCCTGAACCTTTCGCACCACTTCGCTCCTTGTCTAAGTCATTAGCATTGCCCCATAGCTCCATAACTAAGCATGCTGGCTCCGTATCCGATTTCATTCACTCCATTTCTTCATATGCCGCCTATGTTCGTAGCGCCCTGTGGTTTCAGACCTGGTCACGTTAGCTCGGTATCGGAGCACTATGTGCCGCGGACGTTTGTACCAGTCCCCGTGCCATGGACATTAGCACCGAGGACGACAGCGCCCATGCCAGCAACGAGGTTGTCTGTTCCACTGCCAGTGTCGAGGCCGCCCGCCAAAGTGAGGCATTCTCAGAGGCTGCCTGCCACAGTGAGGCCTTCCCAGAGGTCGCCCGCTCCAGAGAGGCATTCCCAAAGGTCCTCCGTTCCGGCGCCAATGCAGAGGTCCTCCGTTCTTCTGCCAGTGCCGAGGTTGTCCACCCCAGTGACGCCTTGCCTGAGGCCACCTTCCCCTGTGAGGACTGCCTTGAGGATGTCGGAAATGCACTGCTTCACCTTGTCGCCAGGCTGGACCCTTAGCTGTGTTTTGTTCTCAGTTCAGTTGTTTGTTTATTTCCTGTTCTTTTGGATTATTATTAATAAATGTTTTATATTTGTGCTGGAACCCTGCATCTTTGTCTGCCTCTTTATCTCGCATCCTAACAATAACACATAGTCATCCACTTTGTTATATGTTTTTGGCAAAAAATTAACTCGTAGTCATCAATATAGAAACTGCATCACAACACATGCTGTTTAAACTCCCAATCTTTATCCTTCTTCATTCTTAATGACAGCTTGCTAACACTAAAAAAAATCTTTTACACACACACACACACACACACACACACAAACCCCCCCCCCCCCAAAAAATGCACACACAATCCATGACATGAATGACATCAATCATCTTCTATATGTCATAAATCACACAAGTCCATCCCTAATGGACTTGGCTCGACCCATGAGTGAGGGTTATTTTTCCTCCATGTTCCTACGAAAAGTAAGTTGGTGTATATGTTTGTGAGTTCACTTGATCATCAAAAATGTGTGGGAGTCGATGTGTGTACCTGCATACTAACTTATGCATTAGGCTTCACGGCATCATTATTGAATATGTTCCTCCTTGAGGCACCGCAGCTGAACCCATAATACTTGAACATACATATTCTTATAATAAAACTACAGGGTTTCACAAAGTTGCCCATATAGACAGAGAGTGTCATGTGCTTCATACACGCACACACAGAGGAATGTTAAAGCCACTTGAAAAGTAAGGGGCACATGATGCATTCTTAGTACTGTAGTTACATGCCCCTGCCCCCTAAACTTATTGATTTATGTAAATTCTTAGATATATTGATCTATTGATTTATGTGTACACATGGCTCTGAATTTTAGATAATTACTGAACTAAATAACTGTATATGAAGGTTGTGTTTTAAGTACCTTTAAATAGGTTTCTGGTACAAGACAGACATCTATACAATGTTTACAGTAGCTACGAACTTACCAACTAACGTACTGCAAGGTGGGAATCAACCCTAGACAGAGTGCCAGTCCAGGGGTGTCAGGCAAGCACACGCACTTACACTGAAATGCCATTTGACCTAGCGCATTTCTTTGGAGTCTTGGATGAATGGGGAGTACACAGAAAAATAATCTACACAAGCACAGGGATAACATGCAAACAACACATAGGCAGCAGCCTGGTCTGGACTCAAATCAGTGTATCTGGATCAGTGAGACACAGTGTGCTAACCACTGTGCCACCCTGCATTGACAAAAGGCACCCTCAGTTTAGCTTTTTGAATTGTAACATTCATTTAACCTTCAATTTATGTTTACTATAGTTAAAGTGCTGTAAAATATACCTACCGTATATACCAATATAACAATATACCTAGTCTAACTAGTCAAAAGTCCATAAAAGTGGGATGTATTCCCACTGTGAACCTAGTGCAGTATCTCTGTAAGTCAGGCATCTAATAAAGTGAATCTTACTGGATGTGAAGCAGGGAAGAGGGAAGGGGAAGTGGTGAACCTGTGATTGGCTGCCTTTATGGCTTACAGCAGTGATCAAGTGGGAAAAGTAAGAATGGCAGAAGGGTGAAACCATGAAATTACTAGAAGGCTAAAATCACTTATGCCTGTAGGCTTCACAAAGGGTTAGTAAAATAGTACAACTGTTCCTGTCACACTAGTCACTAAATGGTTTGGAGCATCTCAAGCAGCAAGGCCTCTGGAATGAACAGCATTGTATACCTGGTGACAATGGTCCAAAGATGGACAAACCACAAACTGCTGGCAGGTGTGTTAGGAACCCAAGGTTCATCAATGTAAAAAAACGATCAGAAAAAATACTGTACACATCAAAAATTTTTCAATGCTGGTTATGGAAGAAATGTGTCACAACCATAGACTGTATACAGTGGGGCAAAAAAGTATTTAGTCAGCCACTGATTGTGCAACATCTCCTACTTTGAAAGATGAGAGAGGTCTGTAATAACGACTGTATGAATTGTAAGTCGCTCTGGATAAGGGCGTCTGCTAAATGCTGTAAATGTAAATGTAATTTTCATCATAGGTACACTTCAAATATGAGAGACAAAACGAGGAAAGAAAATCCAGGAAATCACATAGTAGGATTTTTAAAGAATTTAATTGTAAATCATGGTGAAAAATAAGTATTTGGTCACCCACAAACAAGCAAGATTTCTGGCTCTCACAGACCTGTAACTTCTTCTTCTTCCTCTTCTGTCCTCCACTCGTTACCTTTATTAAAGGCACCTGTTTGACCTCGTTGTCTGTATAAAAGACACCTGTCCACAGCCTCAAACAGTCAGACTCCAAACTCAACCATGGCCAAGACCAAAGAGCTGTCAAAGGACACCAGGAAGAAAATTGAAGTGTTATGGTTCACCATAATAAAACGAGGGTGAACCATGAAAACAAAAGAATAACGGGATTGAGGACCCAAGTGCAGTTAGCTCCAGATGGAATTAATGAACCAAAAATAAAAAATTAATTAAATAAACTAAATAAATAAATGAAAAAGACCAGACCACGGAGATGGAAACGCAAAAATAACAAACAAAAACACGCTTTTATGTGTGAAGGGAAGATACACTAGCCCACACACACAGAGAAGTAGAGAGTAGCTGCGCCAATACTGGCCTCTAGCGTGACAGCTTGGCAGAATTCCCACAGTGCTGGGGGGGGGTCCTAATATGTACACCTACACCAGGCTGGGAAGAGTGAATCTACAATAGGCAAGCAGGTTGGTCTGAATAAATCAACTGTGGGAGCACTTGTAATAAAATGGAAGACCAAAACCAAAAACTAAATGATCATGAGAACGGTGAGCAAAAATCCCAGAACTACACGAAGGGACCTGATGAATGACCTGCAGAGAGCTGGGACCAACGTAACAAAGGCTACCATCAGTAACACACTATGCCGAGAAGGACTCAGATCCTGCAGTGCCATGCATGTCCCCCTGCTTAAGCCAGTACATCCAGGCCTGTCTGAAGTTTTCCAGAGAACATAAAGATGATCCAGAAGAGGATTGGGAGATTATAATGTGGTCAGATGAAACCAAAATATAACTTTTTTGTAAAAATTCAACTCATCGTGTTTGGAGGCAGAAAAGAATGCTCAGTTGCATCCCACGAACACCATAACTACTTTGAAGCATGGTGGTGGAAACATCATGCTTTGAGGTTGCTTTTCTGCAAAGAGGACAGGTCGACTGATCCATGTTAAGGGAGGCAGGAACGGGGCCATGTATCGTGAGATTTTAAGACAAAACCTCCTTCCATCAGTGAGAGCATTGAAGATGGAACATGGCTGGGTCTTCCAGCATGACAATGATCCCAAACACACCGCTCAGGCAATGAAGGAGTGGCTCTGTAAAAAGCGTTTCAAGGTCCTGGAGTGGCCTAGCCTGTCTGTAGACCTCAATGTCATAGAAAATTTACAGGAGGAAAGGAGACGAGTGCAGGTATAAATAATAACCAGGGTTTATTAAACCACATGGAGCCACAACACAAACGAAAATACAAAATCCCGGCCAGTAACAAAAGGCAGCGTGGCATGCGGCACGGTAATAAACAGAACCTAAGGAAACCCATGCCAGCTATGCTAAGCTAACGCTGGCGTGGTGCTACAATCGGAAACTAATAAGGAGAACCGTGGACGAGACTGTAAACAATGAAGACCTTAAGTATAACTAAAAGTTTGCTAACCGGTGCACCTGTAGTCCAGGCTGAACTTGAGCTGAAAATGAGATCAAGGTGCAGTCACAACCTCAAACGTGTGTAATACAAAATGAACAAGAGTTGACATGGGTCATACGAGGAGAACGAGAGTTAACAGGAGTAATACAATGCAAACCAGAGTAAACCTGAGTCATACGAGGTAAACAAGAGTTAGCAGGAGTAATACAATATAAAAAAGGCAAACCAGAGCAAACAGGAGTCCCCAGAAGTGACGATGCTGGCCAACATAATGTCAATTACCTGCTTAAATACAGCCTGACAAAGCTGTCCTAGGGCCCTAGCTTCTTCTGGTGCCCCACTGTCCGGCGAAGCATTGGCTGAGACAGTGCTGGCACCAGGATGCACTGTGAAAAGATGACAAGACAGTGGAGAGAGTGCGATAGTGGACACACACACACTGACACACACATGCCCTAAAACCCAACACCCCATACCCCCCACACCACCACCACATGCATACAAAACACTGAGAGTGTGCTCAGAGGCACAAACTCTGATTAATTATCACAGTAATATAATGTCATTGCCAGAGGGATAACTTTTTACATCCCAGTGTAATGTAAGAAGCATGCCTGCAGGAACTAGAACACATTTTACATAGTTTATTTTTGCATTTTTTTAAGTACATGCTCAACAAGATGTTCTCTGATGTTTAACCACTTTTTACCTAATTGCTTCAAAGCTATTTATTTAACACCTAGTTAGTCTGCTGCTATCTATAGATGCCAGAATCAACACGTTTTTTTGGTAGTACCCGAGATATTTTCTGCTATTTGGAAAACAAAAGTCACCACTGAATCACTTTGAGGGTTAATTTGTAATCGTTTTTAATTGTTAAGTAGTCTGACTATATACAGTATCTCTGTCTTTCTGAACTGGTTTTCACGGCAAAATTAATAGCCTTCACAGAGATAATGTCATTTTGCCATAGTTACAACAGAGACTTTTCAAGTACAGTACTTTACACTCATTGTGTTACACTTTAGATTTAGAGTCAAAAGTAACACAAGAAAAATCACATCTGGGGCAGTATTCATAAAGATTCTAAGACTCCTCTTAGAGAACCCCCAAGTTAGCTTAAAAACTCCTAGTTATGAGTTTTAGCTTAAGAGTGATTCAGAAGCGATCTGAGAGCAACTCTGAGCAAGGAGAACAAAAAAACTTTTGTCTCAATGAGGAGGCGGGGTTAACCCGGTTGCTAGGTATGACGCATTATTTTGAAGATTGTGATTGGTTGTCACCCCCATCACTCACTCTCTCTCTCATGCACGCGCACACACACACACACACACACACACACACAC
Organism: Ancistrus triradiatus; assembly: GCA_025084515.1. NCBI lineage: Eukaryota > Metazoa > Chordata > Actinopteri > Siluriformes > Loricariidae > Ancistrus > Ancistrus triradiatus. The sequence continues at coordinate 180,806 of JAJAGP010000391.1, forward strand.
ACACACAGAAAGACACTCTTAATTAGCGAAATACTGTATAGCCTATTACAAGCCTTTGAAATAACAGGAATTGGCTATTTTCGAATGTTTTACACTAATTACAAACACACACCACACACACACACACACACACACACACACACACACCTTTATTTGCTTTATTTTATTAACAGTTTATTTACCATGCTGGTAATTTTTGTTGCCTGTTTATTCTATTGAATAGCCTATGAACTGGAGAAAATGCGATTCTTTTCAGCTATAAAGATTCTGTATCTAATCTGTTCTGAACATTAATTTCTGGTGTTGCACCATTGTTGCGGTGGGTAGGAGATGTGAACACATTTCTAATAAACCACAAACATTATTCCTTCACAATCTAATCGGTAGTGTTTGCTTAACTTATTCAGCATTTGGAAAATGTTTCTTCTGCCTTGTCATCTTTCTGCCACTTTCTCCCCTGTTTAAGAGAACTCCTAAAGCCTCCTGCCAGTCCCTACTCCTAACAGTTTTTCACCCTAGGAGCTATTTTAAGATGCTTTATGAATAACTTTTATCTCTACTATGATATACTCTTAACTTTGACAGAGATTGACCATTTTAAGATTTTCTATAGAATTTCATCACTACAAGCTATTCTTAGCACTAAGAATCTTGATGAATACGGCCCCTGATTTTTAAACATTTAGATGATGATGAAGTCCACATAAACATGCCAGCTAGTTTAGCAGCTAGTTAGCCAGTTTCTTTCTTGCTGCTTGAAGCACACATACTATCTCACACTGGGACACATTAAACACACCAGTTGGCCTGTTCCATGTTGTTGCAATATGAGCAGAGACTCATAGATACTCAGATACTGGAGATACTCAGACATGGAGAAAACATGGTAGCTCCACACAGGCAGCTATGGCTGTGTGGAGCAAGTCTGCCTATGAAGCTATGGCGGGCTAGCGTGGAGCTACAATGACCTAGCGTGAAGCTCCGCCATGCTAGCATGATACGGTGGGCTAGCATGAGACCTGGGAGGCAAATGTGAACCAGAATCTAGATGGGTATCCTCAGAATTGGAACCAGGCAAGATGTACTCAGGGCGAGGCGACGCACTCTGGATGTCCTCAGGGCAAGGCAACGCACTCTGAATGCCCTCACGGCAAGGCGACGAGCTCTGGATGTCCTCAGGGCGAGGCGACGTGCTCTAGATGTCCTCAGGGCGAGGCGACGCACTCTGGACGGCCTCTGGGCAGGCCTCTCAGGAACAGATGGCCTCTGGGCAGGCTTCTTGGGAACAGACGGCCTCTGGGCAGGTCTCTTAGGAGCAGGCAGCCTCTGGGAAGGCCTCACAGGAGCAGGTGGTCTCTGGGAAAGCCTCACAGGAGCAGGTGGTCTCTGGGAAGGCCTCATGGGAACAGGTGGCCTCTGGGAAGGCCTCACAGGAGCAGGTGGTCTCTGGGAAGGCCTCACGGGAACAGGTGGCCTCTGGGAAAGCCTCACAGGAACAGGTGGCCTCTGGGAAGATCTACGAGAACAGGCAACCTCTGGGAAGACCTCACAGGAACAGACTACCTCCGTTCTGGACGTCTTCAGTTTGGAAACTAGGCTAGATGTCCTCAGGGAGCGGAGAAATGCTCTGGAAGGCCTCAGGGCATGGCGAGACTCTCTGAACGTCCTCAGGGTGTGGCGAGACACTCTGGACGTCCTCAATGGGTGACAGTATGCTCTGGAGGGTCTACAGAGGGAGCAAGGTGCTCGGGACAGTCTCCGGAGGGAGCATGCTCTGAATGTGCTTAGTCCTGGTGCCAACACAAATCCTTCGACAGTCCATGAGCGGAGGATCTAGTAGATGGCGAACAGGCTGGGGCCGGTGCAGATTGTCAGAGAGCGAGGGTCCTGACCTCACACCCTGACTGCAAACCTGGAGCTTGGTCATGCGAGGAAAAAATTCGGACTCAAAGGCCTCCAGGAATTGGTCGCAGGTACCCAGTAAAAACTGCGGCCAAGCCTAATAGGTCCAGTCCAAGTCCTATCCGTGAGCCATCATGCCACCGCGAGCAACTGGTTGTCCTCCGAACAAACAGGGAAGAATGACAAGTTCTGCACTAGTACAGGAACTGCCAGCAATGATTCGGGTTCCCATTTAAATTGGTCCAGCACAGTTGGCATGGGACTGGAACCCACCGTGTGCATTTGTGGTGGTAGCATTCTGTTACGGGGTGTCACAGATTGCCCATCTGTGTTTCGCTGTTTACGCCTGCTATTGCCTCTGTTTCGCGCTTTAAGCCCGCTATTGCCTCTGTTTCGCAGTTTAAGCCTGCTATTGTCTGTTTTTTTTGTGGTTTAAGCCCGCTATTGCCTCCATTTCGCAGTTTAAACCCGCTAGTGTCTCAGTTTCACGGTTTAAGCCCGCTATTGTCTCTGTTTTGCGGCAAACTGTTTAATTAGGTTTTGTTGTTAAGCCTGCCATTCATTATAATAAAAACAAACATGGTCATGACCTTAGAACCTGCACACGTCTCCTACCTGTCAGTAGGGCCCCGTCATGACAGAATTCCCAGCCCAACAATGGAGATGGCAGGTTCCCTAGCTTCTTTGTACCTCCCAGAACGCTTTGACAGTAATGCAGCCTTTTGCCGGCCATTTATAGGCCAGTATGCTCGTTGTTTTGAGGAGTTTTTTTTTAGTACTGAGTATGCCAAAATATCTTTTGTTTTTCATAAAACCCCCCACGGGGTTTTATGGACATCACACCAATGCAGGCCGGCTTTCGCCCACAAGAGCCATCATTCGTCCGTAACGGGACGGGATCCTCCTTTTGTTAATTGCAGAAAGGGGTTGGCCAGGTACAGACCAGTGTCCCACAGTCTGGTATCGGGGCCCATTAGCTCTGTAGCTGAGCACGTCATGCCTCTTAGCTCCACAAATGAGCAGTTAGTGCTTTATAGCTCAGTACCTGAATCGCTAGTGTTTGCTAACCTAGTAGTGAATCCAGTTAGCCATGTAGCTGACCACACTGCAACTGTTGGCTTCATTAACAAGCCATTGGCGCCCCATGGCTCAGTATCTGAGTGGCTTGCGCCCGATAGCTCTATTATTTAAAGGGTTGACCCTGCTTCTGAGTACACTAGCTGCATATTTGAGCATGCTAGCTCTCTAGATGAGCAGTTAGCACCCCGTAGCTCTGTTGATGAGCTGGTAGCATCCCGTAGCTCAGTGCCTAAATCGCTAACGTTTGCTAACCCGGTCGTTAATCCCGTTGGCCTCGGTTCTGAGCACGCTTGCCCTGTAGCTGAGCAGTTAGTGCACCGTAGCCACGTGTGTATGCTCCGTTGTGGAGCAATTAGCGCCCCGTGGCTCAATATCAGAGCAGTTAAACCTTGATAACCCAGTATCTGGGTCCAGCAGCTCCGTATCTCAGCACGCCGCACTTGTAAGTTCCAAAGATGAGCAAGTAGTGCCCCGTAGCTCAATACCCAAGCAACTAAAGCCTATCATCCTAGTTCTATCATCCAGTAGCTGTGCCCGCTAGCTCCGTGTCTGAGTATGCCGTGTCTGTTAGCTCAGTCTCCGAACACGGTAGATTAATACCCGACTTGTTTGTTTCGCATAGTTTGGTTTGTGAGTGCTTGGCTCCTTCGATTCTCATGTGCGAACCTGCTGATGCAGCATCCGAGTTCACTGACCCCAATTCTGAGCCGGTCCCTGTGCCCGTGCCGAGGTCTGTTCCTGTTCCTAGGTCCATTCCTGTACCAGCACAGAAGTCTGTTCCAGTTCCTCTGCCAACGTCTATTCCTTTGCCAGCACCAAGGTCTGTTCCAGTTCCTGTGCCAGTGCCAAGGTCTGTTCCAGTTCCTGCGCCAAGGTCTGTTCCAGTTCCTGTGCCAGCGACGAGGTCCGTTGAGGTTCCTGTGCCAGCACCAAGGAGGTCTGTTCCTGTGCCAGCACCAAGGAGGTCTGTTACGGTCCCACTGCCAGCACCGAGGAGGGTTGTTCTGGTTCCAGTGTCTGCGGAGGCCGTTTATTTGTTGGAGGTCGAGAATCTAAGGGACAGTTGGAGTACCTCACTTCGCCCAGAGAGAAGGCCCCCTGATGAGAGGATAGGGCTCAAGGGGCCCATTATTAAGGAGCCCTGGCTCTGTCTCTGTTTCCTTTGGGGTGGGGTAATGTCACAGATTGCTCGGAACTTGTTGTGCCCCTGCTCACCGCCTGGGGGCAATCTGAACAAGGACATTTGCGGTGCTCTGCCAGGTTGTGCAGCACCCAAAGGAGAAGCTAGGGCCCTGAAGAGGTTTGCTTTCAGGTATGGATGACTGTATTTAGGCAGCGCCCTAGCTCTCCAACAACGCCGGGAATTGTCTGTTAAGATGTGTTTTGGGAAGAGCTCCCTTCGGATGTTTACGATGGTTTGTGCGGTTTAAGCCCGCTGCTGCCTCTGCTTCACGGTTTAAGCCCGCTATTGCCTCTGTTTTGTCGTTAAGCCTGCCATTCATTATAATAAAAACAAACAAGGTCATGACCTTAGAACCTGCGCACATCTCCTACCTGCCAGTAGGGCCCCATCGTGACACGGGGTGATGATGATGAAGAAACGGGGGCAGGCAAAAATGCATGTTCCAGTTGAAGTTAAACAGTTTATTTATAAAATCCAAAACCCAACCAAGATATCCAGGCAATCACAAAAAGTCCAGCATAACGAAAAATGTGAAAACCAAAATGAGAAAACGGCAGACAAACTATGACAATGACAATAATAACAATAATGATAATAATAATTAGAATAATAATAGTAATAACAGAACAAATAACTAAATAACCGAAACAACCATAGGTGAAATTAAACGGGAATAAACAGGACCAAGGTGTACAAGGCTAACATGATAGGGACTGTGGTAGCCTAGCGGTTAATGTACTGAACTATGCACCAAAAGGTCCAGAGTTCAAATCCCACCTCTGCCAAGCTGCCACTGTTGGGTCCTTGAGCAAGGCCCTTAACCCACAATTGCATGGATTGGAAGACTGTATCATTTCTAAGTCGCTCTGAATAAGGGCGTTTGCTAAATGCTGTAAATGTAAATGCAAATGTGATACCATGGCGGTTGTGTGAAGCTACGGTGGGAAAGCGTGAAGCTACAGTGGCTAACCTGAAACCTTGAAGGTAAACGTGAAGCAGCAGCGATGAACATAAACCCTGGAGGGTCAGCGCAAAGCCGCCGAAACTAATGTGAAGCCGCGGAAACTAACATGAGACTTGGGAGGTAAACATGAAGCCGCTGAAACTAATATGAGACCCAGGAGGTTAACATGAAGCCACAGGAACTAACAAGTTGGAAAGGAGGGAAGGAAGCTATGCCGGCTGCTAAGCTAATGCCAGCCTGAAACGAAAACACAAGTGGACGGTGCCGCAAACAAAACAATAAACACAGTGGATCCTGCCTCGTGAATGGAAAAAGCAGCAGACGCAGCCTTGCACAACCCAAGCCGACAAAGCCGCAATTCAAAGTCCTGGTAAATTCAGTAATCCAGCGGACAGGACCGTAACAGAAGGTAATCCATGGATAAACAAAGAAGGTCCCCACCAACACTCTGGAATACCGAGACAATGCTACCACCACGCAACTGCAGAAACGTGGAGTTTATATAGGCAAAATCCCAGCTGCATGCAGTTAGCAATTAAATCCTCAACAAATCATAGTCAGAGTCAAAAAGCAAGAAACAGAGTATCAGATGTGATCCGCTGCCATATTAGTCCCACAGGGGATTGTGGGCGATGTAGTCCGGGTCACCCACAACCACAAAAAGCGGGCAGGACACAGATCCTAACATATCCATACACAGTTCAAATAACTATATAACTATTAGAACAGTCCAAATGATTTAACTGATGACCAGTGGATGAGTCTGGATACATTTGATGGGATGATTTAATTGACTTTGGTGATATTCACACGTATAATTAATTCTGGACTTCAAACTGTATGCAGTGAGACACAAGCACTGATAGACTATTCATCAGTGTTCAGATAGCACTAACAATTATTGCTTAGAAATAGAATTTATTTAATTGAAAACTAATTATAACCTTATATGCAGCTGAGACAGGAATCTGTGGACTCTGAAAAATCATTAAAACCATTAGAGCCTAGTGAGAAAAATACTTATTGAATATCATTAAGCCAGTACCACTATTCTACTAAGTCTATTTACTGACTGTAAATGGAGGTCAAGGGCAGGTGTCAGGACAGTGAATAAATGCTTATATGAAACATTTTGTGGGATCGTTTTCTGAATTCTGCAGTCAATAGTGTTTGAATAAGTCAATAAATGTGTATAATTCTTCCTTCAAATAAAATAAAACTTTAATAAAAAATAAGGAATATGTTTGTGGTTACGCATGGGTGTAACTTCTTGTGGAATCCATAAAACTTAAAGAAAGTGTATGTTACATTTTTTGAGTATTCTTATGTGCTACACAAGAAGAGCTTTATAAGAAGCAGCATTCATGTACAAAACCAGGGCATTACTGGGTTACTGGTAATATCCTGGGTTTGCATCATTCACACTTTAATTTACTGGGTTGCAGCCATTTACACACTTGCCATTAAAGTCCTATTTCACCCAGTGTAACATAATTCCCACATACAACAGATTGGGTAAAAATTACAAGAATGCATAGGTTTGTTAGTCATCTGTGTCTTTTACTCCTTAGTTCCTAGTTTTGAAATTATCTACAGCAGACAGCCCAACAAATTAAGATAGGTGGCATTATTTCTGAGCACAAATGGTAAACATCTAATGTGCTCATATTTCATTAACCTGCAACCCATTTAAGACATGTGCTATTTAGCTGCAGTGCACATTTTAGCATATGAGGCTTATTGTTGGGCGACGCGGGGGCTCTGTGGGTAACACTGTCACCTCACAGGGGCCAGATGGAGTGTTCTGGGTCCTTTCTGTGTGGAATCTGCATGTTTTCCCAGTGTCCATGTGGTTGGACTCTGTGCACTCCCACAGTCCAAAGATATGCTTTAGGTTAATTGATTATGCCAATGTGTACGCTAATTAGTGTTTGTATGAGTGTGTGGGTGTATGTTCCCTACAATGGATTTGCACCCTGGATTGGCACCCTGTCTAGGGCTAGGCACCGGCTCTCCTGCGACCCTGTCCAGGATTAAGTGGATAAGAAAGTTAATGAATGAACGAATCTTTGGAGTCCCAATGTTTGTGAGTCAGTGTGTGATTGGGGGGCTAGGGATGTGTATTTGTGCCCGATGATGAATTAGCAGCCTTCATAGTGTTGGTTCCCATTTTCCACCCTATGCTGCTGGTTAGGTTCTGACTCTGTGACCCTGAGTTAGATTAAGCAGGTATGCAAATTAATGAATGATAAATTGCATTAGGGAGAGGCTTTAAATTCAAAGACCAGGACATCTTTCTATTCTTACATTTACTCACACAGAGCAGAAAATCCAACATAGCCCATTCTAAAATCCATTCAGTTTTCTGTACAGCAAAGTTCAATGTTTCTGATCCCTCAATATTCCCCAACAATATTTTCATTTTTCCTCTTGAGGACTGCTGTGGAATAGAGAGCACCAATCAGTTTCTCTCCTCCTGTTCAACATTTTGTTGGAGCCTAAAATGTAGTGAGCTTTAGCTCTTAAACCTGGGGAATAGAAGTGAAAGTGAAAAAAGGTGAGGTATAAAAAACTGGATTGCACTTTAAGAGAGAATGGAAAGTTAAATAAGTGGATGGGATTTCATTTTTTGAGGCTGAGACAGAGTGAAATAAGCAGATCGAGAAAAAGTACCTTCATTCTTAAACTTGTGCACAGTAGGCTACACACACACATACACACAAATAATACGCTATTAGGTGTACGCTGCTTTGCCACAGTCTTTATTACACATTTATCTCATGAGTGACAACACAACCAACAGCAGCCAGTTTGATCATGTACCCCTTTGATGGAAGAGTCTTGGCACATGCAGTACCAAAAACCTACTGATGTATCACAGTTGTTGGAAAATGAGATGAAAAAGATTCCACAGTGCCAACAAAATCTCTAATTCCTCCTCACTCAACTCATTTTTAGGAGACCTTTCGAACAACCCATTGTGAAACATGGTCAATCAGCCCCTGCTTTGCGTTGGAATGTAATAATATATGTAGAATAAATTTTTTCATGTTTTAACTCCATCTCTTCCTAGTCAGAATCACGAGGGCTTCATCACCTATCTCTGGAGAGCACACTGTTAAGGTGCAAGCATATACCAGGTAGGACACCTGCTGTAACAAACTCCAGCGCCAGTCTTCCTATACTTGCACATTCTCATTCACCAGCATTTTAATGCTCCACCTCCACTCCCCACACCAGATTCTTCTTATGTTAATTGATCACACACCTGTTTCTCTTCACAGCCCTCTTGACAGCCACTATTTAAGCAACATTCACATACTTCACCGCACAAATTATTGTTCGTTCACATGCGCACATACTGAGCTCTTAATTCATGAATGATTTTTCCCCTCATTATTTTCTCATCTTCACGTCCCATGCTTCCTCCAGTTTTTGCCTCCTTCTGTGTTTTTAGCATTTTTTCTTTCACATTTTCTTCACAATTTTATCTCTTCCTCTACATCACTATTTCCTTCAGTGTACATGTTCCAGTATGGCACTCTCTATCATATCCAGCAGGAATTGCACCTCTTTCTGTGCCACCAGGATTTTCAGTGACTGGATAAGTACCTGAGGCGTTTTACTTTAGTTGGTTAAATGCCACTTGTACAATGTTAGCTACTCTCTCCTTATCAATATAAATTCAGTTAGTCGACTCTCTCATTGCGGTGACCTAAAGCTCAGTCTCTGGGATCCAGCACTTATCAAGTCAGGGCCACAGGGGGACATTGTCAACAAAGCCTGGGCCGTTTGAGAGAACCTTCCCTTAGAGGACCAGTGCAGCTGCTGTAGATGGAAGACCATTGGGTTCAGATTGTGTTACTCACCAAACCAAGCCTCTTAAGTTCAGTAACAGAATCATGCATTCTGAGGAACGGACCTTTTACTTCGTCCCATCTCCTACTGTGACTGATATCCCGGGTTAACTCTGGCTCCAACAATATAATGCTACTATCTCCTGGAGTGCAACCAAGTCCCTATTTGGTCTTCTTACTTTACCCAGCACTACCTCCATTACCCTCTACACACCGTTAGAGTGACCAGCACCTCCTCTCAACTTGAATTCTTATCTCCCAAAGTGCCACCAGAGTATGAAGATCTGGTCACATCACTAAGAGACATACTACATCACATTCAGTAAGAGGCATGCCACTACATTAGCTCCTCGTAGCATATATGACTGTGCCATTGAATTAGCTGAGGGGGTGTAATTCCATGTACTAGCCCTTATCAATTATGATCTACAGGACCTCAAGCCATGGAGGAGTAATTACAGAAGGCTTTCGCTCCAGGATTTATTTGACCACCTTTATCTCCAGAAAAAGTGGGGTTCTTATTTGTGCCCAAAAAGGACTCTTCTCTGTGTCCCTGCATTGATCATCACAATCAATAAAATGATCAAATGTTGTACTAAGGGCAGCACAATGGCTCGGATGTCCTCCCCTTGTCTGTGTGGGTTTACTCCAGTTGCTCCAGTTTCTACTCACAGTCCAAAGACATGCAGTAGGTGAATTGATTATGCTAAATTGGCCATAATGTTGATGAGTGATTGTGCTCTATGATAGATTGGTGCCATGCCTAAGGTTGTTCCTGCCTGGAGCCTTGTGCTGTCAGTTAGGCACCAGCTCTCCTGCTGAGTGGTATCCATGTTGGGAGTCAGCTCTTCACTCGGGTGTAATCCAGGGAGCGCTGAAGATCCGCGGCACGGCATGATCCCAGCGCACACAGCAGCTTAGAGGAGAAACAAAAAGTAAAAATGAGGGAACAGCAGAAAGAAAGCAATAGAATAATCCACAAAGCCAAGCGGCTTAGCAAAACAATGGGAAATGGACGAAATACCCGACGTTAACCAGCAATCAGCCACGTTCTGAACCACTATTTTTAAATGAGCATGCTGATTGCTGTAACGCCTCTCCATCACTATTTCCTTCACTGTAGGTACATGTTCCAGCATGCCACCCTATAGTATCTAGAGGACACTGGTGTGTTCTTGTGCCGGTATCACACTGGTTGTTTTCGGGGGATCACCAGCACTTGTTTGGGTCTGGGATTGTAAAGTCTTGCATTGTGCATGCTCTAAAGGATGGCACTGCTTCAAATAGTAAAAAGATTAGTGGTATTACCTGTCTTTGTAGGAACATGCTTTTGGCACAATATTCAGTGCACACCAAGGAGACGACTGGTTTGACCTGCAAAATTTGGAAAGGAAAATACTGACGATTAGATGGTCCGCCCCCGGGGTCGGGTTCGGTCCCCTAAGCCTCCTGGGTGGCCTTCGCTGAACTTCCCAGGTGAGGTGGGCTATGAGGCAATCGGAAGGCAGGATGGTGCTGGCGGGTTCCTCGGGGCTCTCGGAGGCAAACTGGCGGAACAGGGCATCAGGCTTGAGATTCCATGAATCTGGTCGGTAAGTCAGGGAAAAGTTAAAACTTTCAAAGAACAGGGCCCATCGGGCCTGCCGGGAGTTGAGGTGCTTAGCCGATCGGATGTATTCGAGGTTCCAGTGGTCTGTCCAAATGATAAAGGGCTGTTCTGCTACCTATAACCATTGCCTCCATTCCTTGAGGGCCAGTTTGACTGCCAGTAATTCTTGGTTGCCCATGTCATATTTATGTTTAGCGGGCAAGAGACGACTGAAGAAGAAGGCACAGTGGTGCAGCTTGTTGTCCGGGGGTACGCGCTGGGAAAGGACGGCCCCCATGCCCAGGCCCCCAAGACGTCAACCTCCACTATCAACTGCCGGCTGGAATCTGGTTGAGCGAGCACGGGAGCAGTGGTGAATAGTTTCTTGAGCTGGAGGAATGCCTGGTTGGCTTTGGTTGTCCACCTGAAGGCAGTCTTAGTGGAGGTGAGGCTGGTGAGGGGGGGAGCCACCTTTCTGTAATCCTGGATAAAGTGGCGATAGAAATTGGCGAACCTGAACAAAACATTGTAGATCTTACCACTCCGAGGGCTTGGGCCACTCTGTAATTGCACAGACCTTAGCTGGGTCAGCCTTGAAACTCCCCCTCTGAATAATGAAGCTGAGGAAGCCGACAGTGTACACGTGGAACTCACACTTCTCAGCCTTGATGAAGAGCCTGTTCTAGAGAAGGCGGTTTAGCACCTATCGGATGTGCGGGAGAAGATAAGTATCGTCCAGGTAGACGAACATGAACCAGTTGAGGAAGTCCCAAAGCACGTCATTGACTAGGGCTTGGAAGACTGCCGGGGCATTGGTTAGGGGGAGAAGCGACAGGGGGTAATGATCTCGACTGGAAATCAAGACCCGATAGTCAATACACAGCGAAAGGGAGCCGTCTTTCTTGGCAACAAAAAAGAATCCTGCCTCCAGAGGTGACATAGGTCCATGACATAGGTCTCCATAGCCTCCCTTTCATCATGGGAGAGTTGGAGGAGGCGACTGATGGGAAGGGTGGCTCTCGGGAGCAGGTCAATGGCACAGTCATAGGGACTTTGGGGAGGCAATGACTCGGCACAGTCCTTACTGAACACCTGCCACAGGTCTCGATACTGCCTGGGCAGTTGGGAGAGATCCAGGGAGTCTTCTGGCTGAGAAGCGTGAGGGGAAGCCTTGGATGTCGGGGCAGCCAAGAGGAGACAATCCTGGTGACAGCGGTCACTCCAGCCAGTGATCCTGCCCTCCTCCCAGTTGACCTGCCATGGAAGGCCAAGAACCAGCAGCGTCCGGGGTAACCGGCGGATGGGAAATGAGAGGGCCTCGTGGTGGTTCCCAGATAGGATGAGGGGAATGGGCTGTGCATGATGGGTAATTTTCTCCAAAAGACTGCCATCCAGGGCTCCCATGCCTATGCTGAGCTGGGCCGACAAATCCTGATCGAGAAGGTTCTCCTCAGCTCCAGAGTCCATGAGGACCTTGACCGTGTGAGAGGCCACTGGCAGGCGTAGAGTGGCTGGCAGAATGAGGAATCCCTTGCTGGTGTGTGGGGAATTAGTGTAAGCGCTTGCAAGGAGATTCACTGTCAAGCCGGGTCTTTTGGCCGGACCGAGCAGGAGTCGATGTTACGTAGTCGCCTGGACTTCTCCAACTTGCGTGCATGCATGCATCGGCAAACAGCTAGATCCACAATCGCGTGCCGGTCAAGGGTTCGTCATGACTCGCCAATTCGTCCTTGAGGCGCTTGGATAACCCCGACCGGAAAGCCTCAAGCAAAGCGAGGTCATTCCAATCGGAGTCCACAGGCAGTGACCAGACCTCCACTGTCAGAGACCGTAAGGGAGCCTTGTCGGAGGCCGATGAGGCGAGTCGATGTCGCTTCGACATGGCTAGGGTGGTTGAACACCGCCCTGAACCGACGAACAAAGTCGTTGTACGAGAGGTCCTCAAAGCCCCTCTGGGAGAGCATGCCCCGGAGGAGGCCAATAACATATGAGACCTTGCTGGCATTGGAGTAAAAAGCAGAGGATTGCTGCTGGAACACCAGACCACACTACAGAAAAAAACCCTGGCATTTGGCTAGGTCGCCAGTGTACGGCTCAGGATGAGTGGAGGAGTCATCGCGGGTGAGGGCGGCCCAGCCGAGGCATTCAGAGGAGGGGGCGAGTCCTGGGTGCCACTGGCAGATGACGATGTCTGGCTTCCGGCAGCAAATGAAGAGACCTGAGAGGGATTGACAAGCAAACGGTTAAGTTTAAAATTAAAACTGGTGATTTGTTGATTGAGCAGACGGTTGACTCCAACAGCGTATTTAACAGCTTGTCATGCTGTTGGAGCGAAGCTTGCTGATCTATAGCCATCCTGACGGGAAGCGGACTAGCTGCCTGTTGATCTGTGGGTTCCATGATGGTCAAAATTTTCTGCTACGTGGGATCTAGGAACCCACACTAGGACTGAGGAGCCCAATATGCGGCTCAACAGACAGACTAGAACCACAAGGTCATACGGCAGAGCGTTTATTAAACAAGGCTCCACTGAGCAGAGTGTGTGCGTGAGTGCGTGAAGAATGAACCAACTGGTGAATTGCGGAACTCCAGAACAGAAATAAACCACGGCATGGGAGCTGGAGAAAAGCTACCAAATGAGGAGGAAACCTGACGTTAAGCAAGGGCTGGATGGAACCAGTACTATAGATGTTAGCAAAATAAATCAGCATGAGAGCTGGAAAAACAAGAGAGAATCAAGGCTTGGAATAGCCACAGGCTAAGGAGATAGCAATGCTAACGCTAAGATAAATGTTAAGCTAATAGCGAGTGAGAAAACGGAGCCAGGTACCGGACAAGAAGCGGAAAAATTCTGGCGAAGTTGTGGAGATCGATCGGCAACTTTAACTGGATGACTGATGAGGTGAAATGTGGAACTGGTGTGAGCAGGGAGGAGATGAAGAGAGCAGAAGCCAATCGATCTCTGTGAATGCAAGAACAAACACATACACGCCACACACTGGAATGTAAACAGAGCAAAAGGAAGAGAGGGTCGGAAAATTATAACCCTAACAACTAATGCAGTATGTCATGACATTTATCCCAAACAATAGTTATCACTGACTTTTTGAAACGTCACTGCATCCTAACAAGCCTCAAAATGTAATGATTAAAAACTACTGATTTTCTTTTGAAATGTAGTAAGTAAAAGTACAAAGTACATGGTGTCTGTCAAAATTTTGATGGAACAGGTTCCATCGATGTTGCATTGACCATCTTATCGTTATATTGCATTGACCGTCTTATTGTTATATTGAGGAAATTATCCTGCGTTAGTTATCGTTATCATTTTATCACCTAGCCCTAGTTTCCAATGTATTTTGGGTAGCTGATTTTCTTGCTGCAAAAAATGCTGCTTGCATTATTCTGCATCTATGTGTTACGTGCCCACAATCCCGCGCGCAGGCAATACGGCCACGGCCGTACATCGAAACTCATGTTCTGGACCATGCGCTACAATTTGGAAATACATTCTGGTTGTGTGCCGAACGTACCACTGTATGGATTTTTGTGCTGTGTTTTTGTAAGGATGCCTTTGTTAAGTGCTGCGGCCGCACCTGAAACGCATTCATCCTCATCATGAACAGTATTTAGCTGCACGCAATCACGATGACTTCGTGGGAGCATTGCGTATATGAATATGCGTCTCCGTGGGCGCTCGTTTGCATTTCATGGCGGCTTCACGTTCCAGTTCATTTCACGGATTACTGGCCGTCACCATTGCCTCCAAGAGACTGCCTGCTACAGCATCTCTCTCTCCTGGACTTTGCCGTTCGCGGTATCATTGGGTCTCGTTTCCTACCTTGTTTTCCATGTAGTAGCCTAGCTTCCCTTGATTTCCATGACATGTAGTATCCTAGCTTACCTTGTTTTCCATGCCATGTAGTAGCCTAGCTACCTTGTTTTCCAGGTCACGTAGTAGCCTAGCTTACCTTGTTTTCCATGCCATGTAGTAGCCTAGCTACCTTGTTTTCCAGGCCATGTAGCAGCCTAGCTTACTTTGTTTTCCATGCCATGGTTTCTCTGCGGTGTATTCGTTTTTTTAACCTTGGTTATCCCATGCTATGTTTTTGATGTCCTAGGTTCTCCAGTTCTGTCTAGCCCTTTTGCTTAGTCACCCTGCCTGGTTTATTGGTCCTGTAGTGATACCTGTCCATTGCAGGTATATTTTATATACATTAAGTGGTTGTACTATAATTCATCCATTTGAAAACATGCCCTCAGACCAAGCCCTCAAAGTCCTTTTTGATATCTTACAATAGCAGGCCAGCAATGTTAACTTCAAATGTTTTTTTTTTTTTTGGTCATAGATAGATTTGAGAGAGAATTAAATATATCATTCTAGTTAGGTAGAATCATTGCATGCATTCATTTGAACTAAATCTAATTAGGAAACTGTAATCAGTTACTTAATCAGTAACCTGCTAGCGATGCTATTGTGATACCTGAGTTATTTACCCTGTTAAATTTGGTTATAGACATGGCTTGAATTATAGCTTCAATTATAGCATTATTCATTCTGTTTTTAGTCCTATGAATTTCATTCCCTAGACAAAGTGACTTTCTTCTTACTGTGCAGTTACATGTTCCATGTGCAGCTATGTTTGTATTTGTCTTACAACTTCAAAATAAAAATTTATTCATCTAGCTCTATTTGCAAAAGAACATTGTCTCAAAACAGATTTACAAACATCTACAACATCTACAAAAGCCCACAAACCCAATAAGCAAGTCTAGTATGAGAGTGGCAAGTAAAAAAACCCTATACATTGATAAGGAAAAAAACAGACCCTGGGTCTAAAAGTGTAAAAGTGTTTCACCTGCTGCTCTATAATAATTCTCTCAGAGGCTACTATTGGATAGAATACCTCTGGGTGAGAGATCATTGCCTGCCCGACATGCCTCTATGATGCACTCAGACAATTTGCCCAGTTGACAGACTGTGAGAGGGGTCTGAGAGATATTGGACTGAGAGAAGCAGGTCTTTTTGTTGAATTGCCTGCCATCTTGGCTGTTCTGACCTAGGTGTTTTGTAGGTATTGGGAACTGTGGTTCTGTGAGGGCACACACACATGGCGAACATTGTTTATTCCAAGCATGGGCAGTTCCCACATTTTCGTTGTCCACCATCAAGACACATTTGGCACCTTCACTACACATCTCTGTCTCTGCACGAAATATTTTCAGGCACTGAGCAGAATGAAATTTGTTGTCACAGTGCCCATTACATGCCCTGCCATTGACAGTCAACCACCATCACCTTCATTTGCAGTGGTGTCGTGAACTAGAAACCTGGACTGCTATGGACTACAACTGTATCATATTTAGTGATGAATTCAAGATCTGACGACCAGGGCCTGATGCAGCCTCAATGCAGTGAAATTTCCTGGGGGGTATCATGTGATGGTACACAAGGGGCTCTAGTTTTATTTAATGGAATTACCAAATCTGGCTGCGGTGATACCCTAGTAAATCAGGTGGTGGGGGTGTAGCAAACCCTGCACCCCTCTGAATCCGGCCATGCCAATGATGGTTGGGTTCAAGTATGAAACATCTTCATTAAATGTAATGACAAATATATGTGAGGCAGGCGTCGGGTCAGCACGTGTGCAGCACAACGTATGCGAAGCGAAGGACGAGGCTGATAATAGCAGTCGCAAGTGCACGTTGACCAACACACTGTAAGCAGTGAGCGACATCGATGAATGAGGCGAGCCTGGTGTCACCCAGTTTGGGTGAGTGTCAGAAAAGTGGAGGCAGCGCAGTCTGCAAAACAGCGAGAAGTGGAGGGATCTGACCCTAGCCTAGCACACTAAGCCCTGACCTTACCTCCGGCCTCCTGACCATACTTGGCCCTCCTCCTAAATTGGAATCTAAGGGATGCAGTAGAACGCATAAGATGCGCGTTGTCAGGGATAATGCGAGGGTACGAATAGCTGAACAAACCACCGGCGAGGCAGTCGTACACCTTAAGATATGCTAAGGGTGCGACAGCTCGCATCACTTTGGGACAACCTTATATCACCAGCAGAGCAGGTGGGCATAATTACAGTTGCTGGGGAGCGCACCGGTTGAGCACTGTTGACATGTGTGTGCTGGGACCGCTGTCTCGGTCCCCATGCATTTGCTGAGCTGACACTGTCCTCTAGCGTTGGGCCATGAGGGAGCGTGGCGCCTAATATAAAGAACTTGCGTACTTTGGCCACCTCTGGTAAGTGCAGTCACTGCAGTTTCTCATATCATCTAGGGGGTAATAATTGTGGTGTATGGAGGGAGGGAGCAGGGAGGTAGGTTTCTGTGACATCTGACTATAAATGTTAGGGCTGGAACTGGTGCCAGAGAATGTCTCTGACAAAAGCAATTAGTTAGGGATGTTAAAGTGACATTGTCAGTAGGTGATTCCTTTGGACCCAGACAAAGAGTTAACCTGGTTTCTACCTCTTCGAACATTAGAGGTGAAACCAGTGTAGGTTGTCATCCCAAAAATGAGAATTCTCCCTTATTATTATAAAGACATCATGTACTTAATGTAAACAAATTCAGGCTAAGATGGTATTCTCTATCTCACAAACTCGAATAAAATATTTGTTCTCTTGTTCTGATAAAAACTTAAATGTTCTCTTTATGGTCAGACTGTTTTATTTTACTTTCTTCAGTTCACCACTAAAATATTGACTTTCTTCAGTTTAACTTAAACTCCTCTCTTAACATATCTTCACAGTTTGACTTTCACACTTTCAGTGTTATATTTTACATTCTCATTTATCCATTCATTTCAGTCAAGTTCCCACTCTAACACTTGATTTGTTCTCTGAGTTTTGACATTGTGCCTTCACTTGCTTCTGTCCAGTTTAAATAGAGCATCAGTCAACTGCTGCCGCCTTAAAATGCTGCTTGGTAACACCATGTGCCCGTGTCATGGCTTCTGGACAAGATTGTTCACACAGACTTCATTTTAGACCATGCAGTGCACAGCCGCGGCCCTCTAGTGGTGGCTGAGGATGCCGCTGGTGATCTGACAGACATATTAAGTAAAACTCACAGTACTTGTGGACAATACATTTATTTATCTGGACTGCAACCCACTAACTTTGAAATAAGACAACCCTATTTCAGAAAACATCAGATTCAACAAGACCTTTAGATTATGGTCTCATACTGTCATGCTGAATTCCAAATAGTAGTGTTTAGCTTATTTTATGTCTTTGGGGTCATCTGTGAGAATGCCCTTCCCCGTGTCTTCAAGGCATCTTTCAAAATGTTGAATATTGGCTCATTTGTGAAGCTTAAAATGTTTCATTACTAAGTTAGAACGTCTAAAAAGTCATGTTACAAAACCTGTGATGCCCAAGTTGACTAACATATTTATATTTATATATATATATATATATATATATATATATATATATACACACATATACATATACATACACATATATACGTATATGTATACGTATATACTACAAACTATTTAAAGTACAAAGAACAAAGTATATACATACACACACATATACGTATATATATACGTATATACTACAAACTATTTAAATATCATGTTTTTAGTTCAGAGTTACTTTAAAAGTCTTTGTGAAGACATTATTTTGCATATGCAGCTCAAATTAATTCCTGGGCACACTGTGTCTGTGCTGCAACCATGTTGTGCTGTATCCATGTTTTAAGGTAACAGTAACTGAGGCTCAGACAGTGGCAGGATGAAGTAAATACTTAATAATTTAAAAGGCATCAAATCTCACTCCATCTCTCTTGCTCTCAGTGAAGATTGTAGTTGTCACCACTGAAACTCCAACATCTGTCTGCACTATGAAAGTCGATCTCCATTAATTTGCATTAAATCTGTACACACATAGGTCGACACACATATATGAAAATACACAACTGCCTCCCTGCAACAAATTCCATCATGTAAAATCAGTGGCTAGCACGCAAGTGATGGAATGACCAGAGAAAAAATGAAAATTTGTTCCTGAACAGAAGTGTCCACAGGCACCACTGTGCACACCCACACAGACACACACACACACACACACACACACACACACACACACACACACACACACACACACACATATGCACACATTCTCACAAGCTATTTAAAGGCTGCAGTCATAGTTCATGATCTTTCCTGACTCTTTGTCCTTTGCGAAGAAGTTGAATATTATTCCCAGAGTAATGACTGCAGCTGGTATGCTAGCACTGAAAGCAGGTCATTGTGGACAGAGGCCATCATGGATTTCTCTCTGGGGCCAGCAATGACATGTCAGGAAAGTCTCCATATGACATTTTTCTCATTGTACATTGAAAACCAGAACTGTCTGGAACAGAAGCAAACAGAACTTGGAGTTCAAGTTGCATATCATTTTCCACCAGCTTGGAGTGTCTCTCTTCATTTTGGTGTCCGACAACACCATCATTAAGTTTAACACATAAAAACTGCTTGTATTAATACTCTTTTGACTTCTGGTTACAATAATGTTACAGACTTTTACACAGTTTATTAAGCTGTTACTGAAGAACACAGCAACAGCATGGGAATTAGTGAGCTAAAATGGATTGGGATGGATTACTTCTCATTAGACAGTTATCAGAAATTCTACTCTGGGTATGAATCCCACAGAAAAAATAAGTAGCATTCATTATCAATAAAACAGTGGCAGAGGCAAAGATCAAATGCACTTAAGTATATGCCCCAAACACACACATAGAGGAAGCTGAAACTGAGCAGTTCCATGAGGCACTGCAGCATCTCCTGGACACAACGTCAAAAATGTGAGGTGATACTTATCACAGGAGGCTGGAAAGCTAAAGTCGCCAATCAAGGGATGACAGAAATTACAGACAGGTAAGGACTTTGATTATAAAATGAATCATGCCATAGGCTAGTAGAAGCCAGCCAAGAGCCACGGCTCATAACAAACAACTCTTTTCAGGAACATGGAAAGATGACACAATGTCATTATGATCAAAACTGAATTGTCATCCCAAAACTAAAAGTGGCCAGAAGGCAAAATGTTTGTGTGCTGAGGCTTTATAAACAGCTGAAGAAAGAAGGGATGTGAAGAGCAGTGGAAATAAGGAAATATATGCCCAACTTAACACAGTATTTCAGAGAATAGCAAGAAGAGACAAGGAGATGTTCACTAATGAACAATGCAAAGAAACAAGAAACTAATAGAAAGGGAGTGACAAGTGACCTCTTCAAAAAATAGAGACATCAAAGGACCCTTCATTGTTAAATGGTATGATTAGTGATAAAGAGGGCAGGGATCTAACAGAAGCAATATGAATTAAGAAGAGATGGCAAGAGGATGTGTAGATGTGTAGAGGAACCCTACAGGTGGAATCCTATTATCACAGATATCCATGATGAGTTATCCCTGGAACTAGAACTAGACATCCTGGGGATATAAGATAAATAGGTCCTAGAGACATTTGTTAATAATAAGGATGGAGGTAGTGATGGAAATCCTAAATAGCTGACCTATCTAAAGTTTTGCAAGACAATGATATCAAGGTGTTGATTAAGCCTGCGAATTTGGGAAAGACTGTAGTTTCCACTTTACAAAAATATCCATTTATATCCAATTACCCAAATAGAGTAGTGTCAAAGAGTGCTAAAATTACTGAACAATTGCGCTCATTTCACATCCCAGCAAAGTAATGCTCAATAACCAGCAAGCTGCCAACTGTACAAGTTGGATTCAGAAGATGCAGAAGCACCAGAGATCAATTTGCTAACATCTGCTGGATAATGGAGAAAGTAAGGTAAATCCAGAAAAATATATTCTGCTACATTGACTACTTCAGTTACTTTTGTGTAGATAACAACAAATTGTGTCCTATTTCACCTATCTATTTATGTTAGAAACAAAATATACTGAATTATGCAGCAGGCTGAGCTAGACAAATCATAAGCTGGTGTCAAAATCAATACAAAATCCCCAGGATGAACATCAACAACCTGGGATATGCGGATGACACTTCTTTGATGGCTGAAAATAAGTAGGATTTAAGGAGATGTATGAAAAGATGTTTTCTACATGGGAGGAAAACTATGGTCAATATTAATAAGATAATATGAACTAAAGACCTCACAATATAGACAAAGGCCTGTATAGTAGAAACAGTGTTTTTTCCAACAGTAACATATGACTGTGAGGATCGACTCATTTGACCTGTGGTGCTGGAGAAAGTTGCTGAGAGTTCATTGAACAGCAAAAAAAGACCAAACAAGTCAATACTTGAAGAGATAAGACCAGACTGCTCACTGGAAGGACAGATAGCAAACCTAAGACTGTGAATATATAGCGAGAAGATATGAATCAATTGAGAAGTCATTGATGCTAGGAAAGACGTAGGGTAGATGGAGGGGGATGCGGCAAAAGATGAGATGGACAGATGGGATAAAAGCAATGAACATGAATCTGCAAAATGCTAGAGAGGCAATTTCTGACAGAAGGGTCCTGCCTCTCCATAAGGTCTTTGACAAACCATTTGCTAAGCAGGTGAAGGAAAAGGGTGTCAAACACTGGCAAATTTTAGGAGCTGAGATTTTAACTTTATTTTGAAATTGAACCATTGGAACCTTTCAGTGCTTGTGCTCATAAGGATGTAGTGGTGATTTAATTTTTGTAAACCCTTTAAAATTTTCAGTATTTCTGCGTAAATATGGCTGAAAACATCATCTGATTTTCACACAAGTCCTAAAAGAAGATGGTGTTGAGGATTTATTGGACACATGTGCCTTTGTGGCTGCGGAGGCCACACATTTTTGTACACATATAATTATTTACATCTGATATATTTGCATTTCTAATTGTGGTGATGTCACTCGTTTAGAATACGTCTCTTTAAGACATGATTTGCAGGTGCGTCTCAGCCTAACTGAGAAAGTACCCAAATGTTCTTTGGCCTTGAAAGTGTTCACCAGTTTTGTGAAGTGTGGGTATGTGTGTGTGCGTAAGATTTTTTATACAGAGGCTTGCTGTACACTCCAGTAACTTGGGTTATTTCACATGTTCATGTGTATAATTACTCAGTTATTTGTAATTTGATTAATAAGTAAATTTATTGTGATCCTTTTATTCTGTAAGTGCATATGATGAATAACTATATTTTTGATGTTAAAGTGTTAGTTTAAAGCTTTTACATGGTCACAGAGAGTAATCATGATCTGGATTTAATATAATTATGTAAGAATTGAATACAATTTATATGTAGAAATTAGAGATTTGATGCTGAAACTAAAAACTGGGATAAGTTCACTTGTCAGGCAGGTCAGGATGACCCGAGGGGGGAGACAATGGAGGAATACGGGTGGGGCGCCTGGGCAGCAAGTGTTCTAAAAGTTGGAAAACAATGATGACATATGTCTGACCTTGACTGAGTTGTATATAAGGGCCAGAGATTTGTGGCTCTTTGGCTTCTTCGCACCTCTGCTGTGGTGTGAGGATGTCCCTTATTGCTTGCAATAAACTTGTCTGCCTCTCCTCTGAAACTTTGATTCTGCTTGAGTGTGATTTTTTGATTAAGTGATCAGCATGCATTCTGTCAAAAAACCACGACAATGGCACATCAGTTCTCGACCACCTTGGAACTCATCGAATTCAGTTCTCGACACATTTTGACTAGAAAAATTCGGAGCACTTGCATAAACTTGAATGAGTCAAGCTGCACGACTCATTTCAGCCAAAACTTGATTCACCATTCATGACTCATGAAACACCTAATCATTGCCCTAGCTCTCCACAATGTCATCAGCATCATCCTGTCAAATCATTTGGGGACAGTGAATATTCTGTGAGTGAATACTGTGTGCAATGGCCACTCTTGCTCTCTCTCATTCCTGTGGTACTCCAGCCTCATTTCCTCTCCTCAGTCCTCAAAGAGACAAGCACAGCCTTGGGGCAATCATACTCTACACAAGCTTGAACACACACACACACACACACACACACACACACACACACAAGCATGTAACTGCTGCATAGGGACAAAGAATGGCTATTAATTTCACTTTATGAATAATTTTAGGTTTTAGGGCTGTCCAGTCAACAGTGAGTGGGGTCTCTGCTGGAGTGAATACATTACAATTAGCAGTGAAGCAGCAACAAAAACTCTGTTAAGGTACATGCGCGTGCGCGCGCGCACACACACACACACACACACACACACACACACACACACACACACACACACACACACACACACACACACACACACACACACACTGATCCTTTCAGTTTGACCAACATGGAATGGGCTATTCCAGGGTAGACTGCACAGCTGAGTAGGGGAAAGACACAACCTCATGGCCATTATATTTGTCATTACATTTAATGAAGGTGCCTGGATTAGAATTACACAGCTTGAGCATTGTGTGCCGTCCTATTAGTAGTGACTTCACTCCAAAGTAAGACAGAAGACTTGACATGTCTGGTTTAAACTAAACAAATGTTTAATTGAAAAGTAGGTAAAATATTTTCTCATGATTTAAAATTCTTCGTATGGCTACTGTGCATTCACACTGACATGTATTTGCAAACAAGCATGCAAAGTAAATTAAAGTTTGCACATAATCTTACTCTAGATTACCAGAGTAATCTACATTAAAGCTATATCCAAGATATCTTAATCAGTACTAAATACATGATTAGGAAGTAAATAATTGCCAGCTTTCCCCAAAAACCTCAGGTCAATTCTGTTTCCTTTTTATTCTGCCAGTAGTATACAGTGGGGCAAAAAATGTAATTAAGTCTGTAATTTTCATCATAGGTACACTTCAACTAGAGACCTCTCCAAATAGAAAGCTGTGCACAGCCTCAAACAGTCAGACTCCAAGCTCAACCATGGCCAAGACCAAAGAGCTGTCAAAGGACACCAGGAAGAAAATTGTAGACCTGCACCTGGCTGGCAAGAGTGAATCTACAATAGGCAAGCAGGTTGGTGTGAATAAATCAACTGTGGAAGCAATTGTAAGACATACAAGACCATTGATAATCTCCCTTGATATGGGGCTCCACGTAAGATCTCATCCCGTGGGGTCAAAATGATCATGAGAATGGTGAGCAAAAATCCCAGAACAACACAGAGGGACCTGACGAATGACCTGCAGAGAGCTGGGATCAAAGTAACAAGGCTACCATCAGTAACACACTATGCCGAGAGAGACTCAGATCCTGCAGTACCAGGCGTGTCCCTCTGCTTAAGCCAGTACATGTCCAGGCCCGTCTGAAGTTTGCCAGAGAGCATATGGATGATCCAGAAGAAAATTGGGAGTCAGATGAAACTAAAATAGAACTTTTTGGTAAAAACTCAACTCGCCGTATTTGGAGGAAGAAGAATTCTGAGTTGTGCCCTCATGAGTGGAAACCTCATGCTTTGGAGCTGTTTTTCTGCATAGGGGACAGGACGACTGATCCGTGTTAAGGGAAGAATGAACGAGGCCATGTATCATGAGATTTTAAGCCAAAACCTCCTTCTATCAGTGAGAGCATTGAAGATGGAACATGGCTGGGTCTTCCATCATGACAATGATCCCAAACACACTGTTCGGGCAACAAAGTAGCGGCTCCGTAAGAAGCATTTCAAGGTCCGTGAGTGGCCTAGCCAGTCTCCAGACCTTAGCCCCATAGAACATTTGTGGAGGGAGTTGAAAGTCCATGTTGCCCAAAACATCACTGCTCTAGAGGAGATCTGCATGGAGGAATGAGCCAAAATACCAGCTACTGTGTGTGCAAACCTGGTGAAGACTTACAGGAAACATTTGATCTCTGTCATTGCCAACAAAGGTTATGTTACAAAGTATTGAGTTGAACCAAATTTATTGACCAAATACTTATTTTCCACCATGATTTACAATTACATTCTTTAAAAATACTACAATGTGATTCCCTGAATTTTTTTCCTCATTTTGTCTCTCATAGTTGAAGTGTACATATGATGAAAATTACAGACCTCTCACATCTTTCTAAGTAAGAGAACTTGCACAATCAGTTGTTGACTAAATACTTTTTTGCCCCACTGTATATCCAATAAGATACCTAACAACAAAAGAAAGCACTAGAAAGACAAACTGAAAATGGATTGTGTCTTGATGAAGTTTGTTAGATAAACTGAGATAAGGAAAAGTGGGCAAATCGTGAATGTATCACGTACTGAAAAATAAATACACTTGGATTTAAATTATAGCAAACTCTGTCTAAGTATCTTTTAAGTGTGCTTGCAAATGTATGTACTTAATTAACATACGCTAAAATATATTGAATAAAAAAAACCCACAGCACTAGGCATGGCAAACAGGACTATGTACAATAAGGTGTGGCATAATGGTACAATGATGGGACAGGACAACGGTGCAGCTGGCAAACAATACTGATTTGTATTGTACAAACCCAGATGCCTTTGAGCCTAGAGAAGTCAACAACGCTTCTGGACATGGTTATCATAAAGCTTCTTTTTTGCACAGTAAAGATTTAAGTAGATTTATGTATAAATGTAATTCTGTATTGTAGTGCTTGACAAAGGTTTGCCAAAGTAATCCCTTTGCCCATGTGGTTATATCAGGTATTGATGAATGACAATTCTTGATGCAGTGCCATCTGAGGGATCAGAGATCATGGGTATTCAGTTTAGGATTGCCCTTTATGCACTGAAATTCTTGCAGATTCCTTGAATAATGTATTGATATTATACACTATATTATACACTGTAAAATGAGAAATATCCAAATTAAAATAAAAATTCTCATGCATTTGTTGGCAAACTGGAGATCCTCTGCCCATCTTTGCTCTGCAAAGGCTCAGCCTTTCGTGGATACTGATTTTGGAACAAATCATCAATTTTACTTCATTACTAGCCCTGAACTGCCTCTTCCTTACTTTTTTTTTTTTTATTTGTTGCAGGCCTTAATAAAATTAAGTTCACCAGAAAATACAAGAATTATCTTACTGTCTGCAATGGGGTGGCATGGTGGCTCGCAGTAAGAAGGTCCTGGGTTCGATCCCCAGGTGGTACTTCATAGCTTTGAAGTAACATTGTGTATCAATATAACCTTCTGTCTATCATTAAAATATCCATTGATGGTGATAGCCATTTAAATAAAACCAAACAAAGAAACTTTCTGCAATGAAATAACAGTCAATGTAAATGTAATACACTGCATTTTTTAAATTAGCATTTTCTATACTGTCTGGAGTGACCAAATTTTTGATACTGAAATACGGGACGCTGCGTGTACAGTACTGCATGAGGTACCAAGACAGATCAAGGAAACATAACGTTTTTCATTAAACACTCAACACAGCATAGCCATGTAACCAGCTCTAATAATGTCTTTTTGCCAATACTTGGAAATGAGCACTAGCTAGCTAGCTAGCTGCATCTACACACAATATCACAGATAAGTAGCATGGCATACACTATATGCACACTGCACACTTACTTTTTTCGACTTTGTGCTTTTTCGTTTGAATATGTTGATTAATATCGTTGCCACTTCCATATGAAATTAAACTTAGCTCCACATGTCTGGCAAACCTATTCCAGCATATCTATTCTCATAAATGCATATTTTGTATGGACTGAAATACTGGATTGTCCCGAAAAAATAGGATGTCTGGTCATGCTAACATTGTCCCAACTTTTTCTGATTTGGGGTTATACTTTAGAGAACATTTTTAATATAGCATCCCCAAACATGGACTTTGTTTACATTGCTAGATTCCTCAGTTATCATTTATGCCACAACATAGAGGATTGTGAGTTTTCATGAGCTGAGTGAGGGAACCAAACTACATCTTACAGCCCCAGTTATATCTGAGGTGTGTGTGTCATGTGTCTCTGTGTGGGTGTGCACAGTAGTGGGGGGTGGGGGGGGGTGTATTTAAAATGTCAAATGTCCCCACAAGGATAGAAATATCTGACATATTTTGACTTGTGGGGACATTGCCAGGTCTCCTTGAGGAAAACTTATTTTTTTGTTGTTGTTTTTTTTTCAGAAACGGCAACTTTCTTTCAAAAACCCAAAGCAGTCAAAACATTTGTGTTACATTAATGAGGTTAGGGTTAGGGGAAGGTGTAGGTGTATTAAATATTTACAGTAATCATTATGTGTATGGAAAGTCCCCAAAACATATGTTTACCAGGTGTGTGTGTGTGTGTGTGTGTGTGTGTGTGTGTGTGTGTGTGTGTGTGTGTATGTGTGATTTTTTTTATATAAGGTATATAGTAATACATAATTAAATGTATTTTAAATGAGGGAACTTGTATTCACAGCCATGGCATGTTTAGTGAATATGTCTGTCTCAAACAAATGTCAGGGACATCAGGCTGACCTTCATAAGTATCTTTGCAGATTCTGTGGAACTGTGATATGACATTTGCGTAAGTCTATAAGATATGCTTGTCAGGATGTGGTGATTGTCATCAGTCTCTGCTGGCCATGGGGGAAACGGATGTCTTTTGGTCATGTTCTTCTCTGGTTTTATTGTTAAGCCACAAGTCTGGTCCTTGAAGAATAAAGATATCAGAGTTTCTGAGACTATCATTAGTTTTATAGTCACCCATTTAACAAGAGTCACTGACAGAAACATTGAAAGAAAATGCTGATTTTGACCCTCTGATTTTAATCTACTGTCAACTACTAACAGAATAATACAGTGATCTGCCTTTTTTCGTTTTTGTTTTTTGTTTCTCTGCATGTATAAACCTGATATGTTGGAAGAGCTTTTTGAGGAAATCTGGAAATTTACTGAGATCTTCATGTTTGGCCCAAGAAGAGTTCTTACAATGCATTAAAGCAGTGTATGGATGTGACCAGGGACATGCCCGTGATCTTTCTAAACTAGAGGAAAAAAATACACACTCAAGCAAGATACAGACAAATAGTCATAAATAAAACGGACATGTTTTCAGTGTTAACATCCACCACTAAACAAATCAGCATCTGATACTGATTCTGTTACAGTAGCTGGAAGCAGAGGTTCTGAAATAGAGAACCAATGTGTAATGTACCACACAGGAGGGCGGAGTTAGGTTTACTTCAAAACGTGAGTTTTATT
This sequence comes from Ancistrus triradiatus, assembly GCA_025084515.1. Taxonomy (NCBI): domain Eukaryota; kingdom Metazoa; phylum Chordata; class Actinopteri; order Siluriformes; family Loricariidae; genus Ancistrus; species Ancistrus triradiatus. The sequence goes on from JAJAGP010000391.1 coordinate 208,497, forward strand.
TACCGTGAAAGGTGTGTAAGTGAGAAGCCATATTAAGTGAGGAGCCAAGGAGAAGTAAGAAAGAGCCAGAAAGAGGGCTGCTCATCACGGGTGAGGTGAGCACTAACACAGCAGCAGGCTGAGGGATAATGAAAGTAAAACGTTACCACACCAGATGAACACAATAAGAATGGGAAGGCAAAAGCAAATGCATAGGGGAAAAGAATACCGGCGTTGATATGCTGATGAAACAGCAACCAGCCATGCTCCAAGCTGCTCCTAAAATAGATGCATGCTGATTGCATCTTACGCGCCGCAGCTGTGAGGGTGATTAGTCGCCGCGATCTATTAGCTCTCTCCCTCAGTGTAGGCTGAATGGCCATCGATCATCCTTGGGGGATGGGGGCATGAAGTCTTATGAAGAGACGGGTTTGACCTGGGAGACGTGGGATATGGGATGTATCTTCATATGGTGGGGGAGTTTAAAGCGCACGGCAGTATGGCTGATTACCTTCTCGATTTTGTAGGGCCCGATAAATCCAGAGGCGAGCTTCCTAGAGTCAGTCCTAAGTGGTATGTTCTGGGTGGATAGCCAGACTGATTGTCCGGGGAGGTAGGCGGGGCTGGTTTGGCGATGGCAGTTATCAATGGTGGTGGTGCGGAAGCGGGTCTTTGGCGCATGCCATTTTTCAAGCTCTCCGGCACCGGTGGAGATGATCCTAGATCACGATTCGGCCAGCTCCACTTCCTGTTCAGGAAATAAGAGTGGTTGGTAACCCAGTGAAGCTTTGTACAGGGATAGTCCGGTGGTGGGGGGAGACCAAGGTGTTGTGAGTGTGTGTGTACTCAACCCAGCCCAACCAAGATTGAGCGAGCTCCAAGATCGTTGGCATCCTGATACAATTCGTCAGAGGATGGCCTCAACGTTTGCTCAGCCTGCCCGTTGGTCTGTGGGTGGAATCCGCAAGAGAGACTAGCAGTGGCCCCCAATGCTTTACAAAAAGCCTGCCATACCTGGGAGGTGAATTGAGGGCCTCTGTCGGATACAGTGTCCGATGGGATGCCGTGGATCCGGAAGACGTTATCTATGAGGAGGGCGGTAGGGAGCTTTGGGGATGGCGATTAGGTGAATGGCCTTCGAGAAGTGGTCCATGATCAATAAAATGGTCATCCTCCCATTAGAATCGGGGAGGCCCGTGACAAAGTCTACCGCGATGTGGGACCAGCATCTCCCAGGGATCGGCAGGGGTTGCAGAAGGCCAGCTGGAGGCAGATGAGATGCCTTACTGTGGGCGCAGACGGGGCAGGCTGAGATGAACTCCCTCACGTTGGCTTCCAGGGCCTGCCACCAGAAGTGCATCTTGACTAAAGCCAGTGTGGTCTGGGGGGAGGATAGGTTCATCTGTGTCTGTGTAGGTGGGGCCCGCGAACTGCCAGGATAGAGTTTGGGTCAGGTTTAGTATTACGAGACCCTGGCTGACAGGTCAATTCAAAATTAAACCAGCTGAAGAAGAGGGCCCATCTGGCTTGTCTTGCATGGGTGCAGCCTGTTCTCGGGTCCTGACCTTTGGGAGAGCATGGAGCCTACCCCGGTGAATTGTCGGGTCATGCTGGATCAGAATGGGGGCAAAGGAGAAGAGGTCTTTGAGGTGCTGGAAGGTGGCGGTGGCTTCTGTGGACCATGAAAAATGTACATTGGGTGAGGTAAGGCGGGTGAGAGACAGTACAATCAGGCTATAATTCGATATGAACCTCCTGTAAAAGTTAACAAACCCAAGGAACGCTGCAGATCCTTACGACAAGAGGGAGTGGCTAGGTGGATGAGCCCCAGAAGGAACGAGCCCGAACCTGAAGCTATCATCCCAAACCATAGTCAGCGACCTGCCGGGAGCCCTGTTTAAAGTGGAGAAGACGATTTTCCAGCAAGTTCTGGAGGGTCAAAGACCACCCTGAACTGGCTGAGGAACTCAGCAAAGGTGCATGAGTTGAAGATAGCTCTCAGTCGGGCAGCCTGTGCCCAAGCTAGAGCTCTTCCTCCAAGTAAGCCTACCATGTAGGTGATCTTGCTAGTGTCAGCGGTGAATGTGATAGGCTGCTGAGAAAAGATAAGCTCACATGGGTAAATGAACCCCCGGAACTTCCTGAACTCACCGTTGTAGGGCTCTGGGGTGGAGATCCAAACTTGTCGTGTAAGGTTGGTGGAGCTGTTGGTCTCGGAAGCATGGGAGCTGGGACTAGAATTAATGGCAGTGGACTCCTGGGAAGTGGTGGGGCTGGGTGTCTCCCTAGTGAAGAGAGCAGACAGCTGTTGGATTGCCTGGTGTAGTTGTCCAGCATTAATCCAATTATGGTCCAGTAAATCCTTCAATTGATGCTCATGTCATCCCAATTCAGTCCCTTGTGCATGTACTGCCGTCTGAAGAGAAGAGAGGTGTCCCAGGGGCCATGGGTTGGCTCTTCAGACATCTGGACCTCGAGTGTGATACACCCCTGGTTCTGGTTGGCTGTTTCATAATGTTACGGTAGCTGGAAGTAGAGCTTCTGGAATAGAGAACCAATGTGTAGTGTACCACACAGGAGGGTGGAGTCAGGTTGTAGTTCAAAAACATTTTTACAGATTTATCTACAGTGATATGCTCGGTGCTGTGTGCATGGCGAGTGGCTGTGGCAGCGATCCTGGTCCAGGAATCAGCAGGAGTCGAGCTGCGGACCCCAAAGGGAGCGAGAAGGAGCTGTATTATATTCCAGAGAGAGAGGAGAGGGCTGCTCATCGCGGGCAGGGTGAGCTCCACAGTGGCAGGCTGAGGGAAAACGAAAATAAATCCACGTTAGCCTAACAAAAACGGGAAACAAACAAAGTAGGAAGCGGGAAGGCAAAAGCAAATGCATAGGGTAAAAGAATACCGGCGTTGATACGCTGACAAAACAGCAACCAGCTACGCTCCAAGACGCTTCTAAAATAGAAGCATGCTGATTGTATCTCACGAGCATGCTGATTGTATCTCACGAGCTGCAGCTGTGAGCGCGATTAGTCATCGCAATCTATTGCCTATCTCTCTCCAGGGGAAAATCCCGCACCATCGCCACTAGTAGTCGCCAGAAACTGAAAACAAAGGGAAAATTCACAACACACGAATACTGAAATGCACGGGGTATGGAATAAGTCCTTCAGGGCACACCCCGTGACAGATTCAGTCAATCATATATCGATATCAGGCATCCATCAAAACTCTATCACTACTCTTAATACTGATACCAATATATTCTAGAAGATTATACAATGTAAAAAAGCAGATATTTCAGCTCATGAGGAGAGTCATTTATTACAACATGTTTTCAGCACGTCAGCTGCAGTCCAAAAGCATGCCAGTTCAAGAGTCTGGTGAAGAATTTACTAAATATGTTTTTCTATAATCTAAAAAAGCAGTCAAACACTGGAAAACAGCAATTCCTGAGGACTTGGGTTTGAAATGTGGTGTGTGTCCTGTGTGTACCTCTACTTGTACCCAGCAAATTCCAGGATACTCTTTGGATCTTCTGTTAAAATGACAATGATAAGCAGGGTTAAATTATTGCCTTGCTTTTGCTTGTAATCTATAAAAAAGTAATCTAAATCATAATCATTAAGGACATGCAGAATATGGAACTTCACAAACTAGAACTAGATGCTGGATTCAGATATTCTGCTAAGTGGCTTGGTGAGTAGTGTTGACTTCTCACAGTGAGAAGGTCCTGGGTTCAATCTCAGGTGGAGTGGTCTTTTCTGTGTGGAATCTGCAAGTCCTCCTCATGTCCATGTGGGTTATCTCCGGGTGAGTTCACTTCGGGTACTCCCACAGTTCAAAGACAATGTGTGTTAGGTTAACTGGTGTCTATATAGTGTCCCTAGTGTCAGTGGATTGGTGCCCAGTTTAGGGTTATTCCTGCCTTGCACCCTATGTCACCAGATAAGCAACAGCTCTCCCGTGACCCTATCCAGGATTAAGCAGAAAAGAAGGTAAATTAATGGAAGTCAAGTCAAGTCAGCTTTATTTCTATAGTGCATTTTACAGTGGAGCATTGTCAAGTCAAGTTAAGTCAGATTTATTTATATAGCGCTTTTTACAATGGAGCATTGTCTCAAAGCAACTTTACAAGTTTAGATTATCTCCTAATAACTACGTCCAATCCCAAATTGAGCAAGCCTAGGGCGACAGTGGCAAGGAAAAACTCCCTAGTTCTAGGAAAGAAACCTTGGGAGGACCAAGACTCAAAAAGGACCCAACCTCCTTGGGCGGCGTAGATGATAAATCTAAGAGCGAACTAAAGTCATGGAGTCAAAGTTTCGAATAGAATGTCAAGTATGCACATCGACATTAAGTGGCCGGGGTATGATGATAAATCTAAGAGCGAACTAAAGTCATGGAGTCATGTTCGAATAAAATGTGAATTATGCCCAGTGGAGCTTCCATCAGATGAACTCATGTGTGGGGGCCGGAACTGCCGGAACACAGCTCGGAGAAAAACAAAAACACCGAAAATGTAATTATTTATTGATTAAGAAGCACAGTGTTTATTAACAATCACTGATTGCCATGTTCAATCACGGATGCCAAGTGTAGCATGAGACCCCCGGCAGCATTAGCTATAGCAGCATAGCTAGAAAGCTAGAAAGAGGAAGGACTGGAAGAAACACAGCCAAGAGGGATCACATGAGACATTGGCAACCCCACGAGCGGCAGAAGACAGCAACCCAACATCTCTGATCACCATAAGACTCTTGACTATGAACCCCCCCGCTCTGCCTTATTCTAAGGTCAAGGATGCATGAGTCAAGATCACGAGGACCGAAGCCCAGTTCAGCCAGACCGCCCACTCGACACTCCCGGCTAGCGGACAAGGCAGGCAAGGCCAGACCATGACTTTCAGACTCCGGCCTCAGCAACCCAAGCCATGCAACCTGGTCTAAATCTAATCAAAAGTCCTGCCGCGTAAATAAGTATGGTCTTTAGCCTAGACTTAAAACTTTTGATAGTGTCTGAGTCTCGAACGAAAGTGGGAAGTTTATTCCATAGTTGGGGGGCCATGTATGAGAAAGCCTTTCCCCTGCTGTGACTTTTTTAATTCTAGGAACTAAAAGAAAGTCCTGCACCCTGCGAACGAAGCGAGACGAGTTGGATTGTAAACTCTAAGAGGTCACTCAGATAATGTGGGGCCAGGGCCATGTAGAGCTTTATAAGTTAAATAAGAAGTATATTTTGTAATCAATGCGGAATTTGACTGGTAACCAGTGCAGTGAATGATAGAACATGAGTGATATGATCAAATTTTCTAGTTCGAGTTAGCTCTCGGGCAGCTGCATTCCTGAACTAACTGAAGTTATTTATAGATTTACTAGAGCATCCAGTAAGTAAGGCGTTACAGTAATCCAACCTTGAGGTTATAAACGCTGAACAATTTTTTCCGTCATCATTAAAAGAGAGAATATTTCTAAGTTTAGCGATATTACGTAATTGAAAGAAAGCAATTCGAGTGCTGCTGCTAATGTGCGCATCCAAGGAGAGATCTGAATCAAATGTGACCCCTAAGTTTTTTACAGACGGACTGGGCAATACTGGACAGCCATCTAGATTTAGGATAGATGTAGCCAACCTGTCTCTCAAAGCCTTGGGTCCCAGTAATAAAACCTCAGTTTTATCTGAGTTAAGTAAGAGAAAATTAAATAACATCCAATCTTTTATTTCCTTTACACAGTCCTCAATTTTGTTGATTGTAAGGCTGTCATTAGGTTTGGCTGATATGTACAGCTGTGTATCATCTGCATAGCAGTGGAAACTAATGCCATGTTTACGAATAACTGAGCCTAATGGCAGCATGTACAGAGAGAATAAAAGCGGGTCTAGCACTGACCCCTGAGGCATGCCATACTTCACTTTTGAGGGCTTAGACCTTAGATTATTCATATGAACAAACTTTAAACCAAGAAAGTGCTGATCCCTTAATACCTACAATATATTCTAGTCTGTTTAGTAAAACATCATGATCTATAGTGTCAAATGCTGCACTTAAATCTGACAGAACAAGAAAAGAAACACATCCCTTATCTGAGGACATTAACAAGTCATTTAGTACCCTAATTAATGCTGTTTCAGTACTATGATGGGGCCTGAAACCAGACTGAAATGTTTCAAAAATTTCATTCCTTTGGAGGTAAATGCAGAGCTGCTGATAGATGGCTTTTTCTAAGATTTTGGACAGAAATGGTAGATTTGAAATTGGTCTATACTTAGATATCACACAAGGGTCAAGATTGGCTTTTTAATCAGTGGTTTGATAACAGCAGACTTAAAGGATTTGGGCACATAACCAAAGGTAAGGGATGAATTTAAAATAACTAACACTGGCTCTATAACACTAGGTAATACTTGTTTGAGTAAACGTGCAGGAATTGGATCTAATAAACATGTTGATGGCTTAGACGAGCTGATCAGTGCGGATAGTTCAGTATTAGTAATTGGGGTAAAATATTTTAATCTTGATTTACAGCTCATTAAACAGATGTCTTAACTAGTGCTGCATCTGGAAGGTGGCTGAATAGTTTGGTGATGCGATGAGCAGTGAGTTTTATGCCTAATGTTTTCTATCTTATCATTAAAGAAAGTCATGAAGTCATTACTGTTAAAATTACACAGAACGGGAGAGTCACTTTCTGTCGGGTTTTTTGTTAATTTGGAGACTGTATTAAAGAGAAATCTTGGATTATTCTTATTTTTCTCTATGATTGAAGAGAAGTATGCAGCTTTAGCTTTAGTGAGGGCATGCTTATACTCTGCCATGCTGTCCCTCCAAGCAATCTTAAACACCTCCAATTTACTATGTCTCTACTTGCGCTCTAGGTGCCGTGTTCTTTGCTTTAAGGTACGGGTGTTGTCATTTTACCATGGTGCTAGCCTTTTTTCCCTAATGTGTTTGACCCTAGCAGGAGCAATCGTGTCCAGGGTTGAGGGAAGCACACATTCTAATTGGTCATTTACACACTCAAGATGATTGATCTCTGTAGGTGTATTAAATTTCAAGTCTGGTAGGTTTTTAATAAACACAGCTGGAGTAGCAGATGTGATAGTGCGCTTGGTGTGATAACGAGGCAGAAGGATTTTATTTATTAGAGATAGCTCAAATACTAAAAGATAGTGATCTGAAATCAAATCACTTTGCGTGAAAACATCAAGGTTATCTATATTGATACCAATGTTAATATTAGATCTAAAGTATGATTACAGCGGTGGGTTGGTCCCATCACATTCTGAGTGATACCCATGGATTCTAAGATGGACTCGAAAGCAATTATAAGTGGATCCTGCTCATTGTCAAAGTGAATATTGAAATCACCTACAATTAAAGCCTTTCTGTTGACAGTAGTAAGCAAGAAAGCAAAGTTAGCAATTCCTGAAGAAATTCTGAATAGGGACCAGGCGGGCGGTAAATAGTGATAAGCTGAAAAGAGTGTGGTTTTGACTTCCATAACGATGGATCAGTCACATTAAGAATCAGTATTTCAAAAGAATTAGCCTTGTAATGGGATTTAGCTGTAACACCTAAGTCTTTGTCAAAAATTGTGGCTATGCCTCCCCCCCGACCATGGTCACCTATGACCAGAGCTCTTTCAACAGGCTGCTCAGTGGGTGTTTCACTGAGGAGGGCAAACCTGTTGGACACGTGAACAGGTAAAGAGTGGTGCTCTTGCAGCCGATGGTCCAATGCAATGCTCGATTAAAGTGTTAATACAAGTTAAGTCAACACAAAACGTCACTAAAAAACTAAGTCTCAGAAATAAAGTGGGAAAAGACTGTAAAAAAGTTATAAAAACACACACTACTGCGACGAAGAGGCAACTCTGGTTATTAGCTAATGGCTAACTACTGCGAACACAAGCCGGTATACCTGTAAAGTTACTAAACAACGATTAGCGGCAAAAAAATATAATCCGCCGGTACGAGAATAAAATGAAATGAATAAAATGTCTCAAAGTAGCTTTACAATTGTCTCAAAGTAGCTTTACAATTTTAGATTATGTTGTAATTTGCCTTGACAATAATCTAAAGGCAAATTACACTTAGTCACATTAGATTGAACAAACTTATCATGTGCATTATCAGACAATTTTTTTGAGTTTGCAGATGAGCACCGAACATGAGCATGTTTCACATTTATAAACCATCTTATTTTTTCTTAGGTTTACTTAGGACAGTATAAAGGCAGCATAAAGTCACAAACAAGAGTAGGATTTTTGGGGTAACCTGACATGATTCTCATGAAATATAAGTTTTTAACACATTATTGCCTCACACAGTAGTTTTATTCAGGATGCAGTTTACATATTGGTTTCACAAATAACAGCAACAACCAGAAAATGTAGCTTGTAGGGCTGACCATCAAGTAGACAATAAACCAATACCTTTCACCACCTTGGATAGTAAGAAACAGTCAACTTATTGGAATTCATTTTCCTTCTGGACTCTGACACTGAGTCAAATCCCAGTCACATTTAAAAATTACTACCGATCTTAATACGTTATGTCTATAGGGAAAATGATCAGACAGCCCTTTTCTCCATGCACCATCAATAACCCATGTACACTGTGTCTGGGTACTAAATCAGCAGAGCAAAAACCCCAGGATTCTTGAAGAGTTTCATAAGCTGCAAATAAAGCAAAGCAGTCCCTCAGCTCATTTTTTTCTCTGATTCAACACAATAAGTGCACAACATTGATTTAAGAGTCTGATGGGCTCTTTCCAGTGAACCCTGAGACTAGATACTTCAACAGACATAGGAATTGTTTGAACAAAAAAAAAAAATAAACCTTGGTCACTTTGCACCATTGTAGGAAAGACAAATGTTGAAAATAGTTTAACCTAAGTTTACATTTCAAAGGGTGCAGTGTGATAGCGTCTGGCAAAAGTGGCCATGAGGTCCAAGCATGGATATTGAGCCAACAATATCAAGCGAACTAGATTCAAATGGTTTTCTCATAATAGAAATACAGTAGGTTTAAGAGCGACAACTGGAATGTTTTTGGCTATCATACACCGTGATCAATATTGACAAACTCATTATATGATTTAGTAATGCCTAAATGACCTGCAAAGCACAGTCATGAGCAAAAGCCAACATTTGACTTCAGAACTTTGATGGAACTACTCATTGGACTGACCACCTTAAGAAACAGGTATTATTGGTGCACATTAACTTCCATCTTGCAGTATTATTCAGTGTAATATCTTAGAATTTGTTTACAGCAGGAGATCTAGCAAGAAAGGATTAATATTTCTTCTTCTGATCAATATGTACTTTATCAACAGTCAGTGACAGATCAGTGCCATGTTACAATTCAGGTTCATCAGTAAACAACAAGTTGTCTGTTAATGCACCGTAGAATCTATTTTATACTTATCAAATTCATAAAAGAGATCCTGCACATCACTGAACTTTGTGACTGTGCATACATCACCACAAGCAGGAAATGAACAACAGATCAAGTTCCTGAACCAGGACATCTACACCTCACAATGGAATGCCCAAATAAACCAAACACTATAAGAAATTAAACACCGAGTTGTATCTAAATTGGTCACTGTCTCTACACCAGAATGAGAGACCATGCCCTTACATGCAAATGGACCATAACCGCAAAGTTAGTCACTTCACTTAAATGCCTCCTCACAAACAAATTAACTTCTATCACTGCCTTTTCACAAACAAATTAAACATGCATCTGAATAGCAGTTCTAACATAGTTATAAATCTCCTAGTGAGAGGCCTCAGGAACTAATTCATGCACTCTTAAAACAGCAGTATTTTCATCATCATAATTAATTATTAATAACCCTTACAGTTTCTCAGGCAGAAATGAATAGTGCATTAAAACTAGCAAAACGGATAGACTGCTTTATTTCTTCTAAATGACTACTAAAACCATAAACCTGAAATATAGAGCTATATTCTACCTTTCAAACTAACAGTATAGCACATAATCTATACATCTTACAACGGTGCTTTGAAAGTTTGTTAACCCTATATAATTTTCTGTATTTTTGCATAAATATGAGTTAAAACATCATCAGATTTTCACACAAAGTCTAAAAGTAGATAAAGAGACAAAATATCATACTTGGTCATTTATTTATTCAGGAAAGTTACTACATATTTGTGAGGGGCAAAAGTATGTGAACCTTTGCTTTCATTTGTCCACTGTGACCCATTTGTTCAGCAAATAAACATTTGTGTAGCTGTTATCAGTCCTGAATATCAATGTACAGAGGAATTTTAGGCTATTCCTCTGTACAGAAATTTTTCAGTGGCATTTCTGTTGAATTAAGGTCATGGCTTTGATTTGGCCATTCCAAAACATTAAGTTTAGTCTTATTTAACCATCCTTTGGTAGAATGGTTTGTGTCCATAGGATAAATGTCTTGCTATATGATCCATGTTCTCTGGAGATTCAGTTCACAAAGAGATGTTCTGATATTTTCCTTAAGAATTTGTTGGTATAATTCATAATTCAGTGTTCCATCAATGATGACAAAGGAGTCCCAGATGGGACATGCAGATAAGGGATGCAGATGGGAATGCAGTGTTCTTTCTTTGTCCGGATATAAAGATCCTCAAATAAACAAAAAAAAAGCTGTTTGGGTCTCATCCAACCACACAATGTTTTTCCAATGGCCTTCTGGATTGTCCATTTGACATGTGAAAGGGAGCAATGTCCTATTTTGGAAAGCAATGACTTTGTCCTTGCAACCATACCATTCACACCAGTGTTGTTCAGTGTTCTCCTGATAGTGGAGATTAACATTAACATAAGCCAATATGAAAGAGGCCTTTAGGTGCTTAAGTTACCCTGAGTTCCATGTGTTCCATTGATATTTGTTGGTCGACTGAGTAACAATGTCTTAAAAGTCTTAAGTTTCCTCAATTTGTACACAATGTGTCTGACTGAACATTGGTGGAGTCTAAAAGCTTTAGAAATCATTTTTCAACCTTTTCCAGCCTGATAAACATCAACAACTTTTTTCCTTGGAAAAACCCTTTTGACTGTATTATGATACACTTCTGCAAATGTGTTGTAAATATCAGATCCCTGTTCTTCCCTATTGAAGTTCACATACTTTACACTCACAGATATGTAATATTGGCTAGTATAATATTAAGCATAATTTTAATGTAATAATCTTTTGTCTCATTTGTTTAATTGGGTTCACGTTATCTACGTTTAAGAGCTGATGATGTTTAGGTCAGATATATGCAATAACATAGAAAATTCTAAATGGCTCACAACTTTCAAGCACCCCTACACACATAACATGCGAGCAACTCAATCAACTAAAGAAATCTGCCAATTACAAAACAATCATATACAAATATCTTCACATAAGCTACCTGCTGAAGTTAAGATCATGAAACCAATGACCACAGTGACTCGATTTATTTTAATTTAACCTAACTTACATTACACACACTATTGCCCTCCTTTAACTCTCAATTAATGCTAGTGAGTACTGCTGTTAAGTGCTGTTCAACATTACAATGCAATGGCATAAAGACCACATAAATTGGCCACTCTGTTTATAATATACTAATACCTAGAGTCGAGTCATACCAGGCACAGGGTAACTTGAAAAGTATTCAGCAACCAAAGAATGTGATCCTAATTACTTACACCTACCAGAGAAACAAGTGCACACTAAATTAGCTAATAATAATGAAGGAATATAAAAAAGGAGTGATTAGGATTCTAGGAATGACTAATTTGCTCAGTTCAGCTTGCTCATTAACCCTAACTAAACAGTAAACAGCAAACAATTCACTCACAATACTGCTACAAAAAAAAAAAAAAAGATAAAACCATTGGCCAGGGCCTAATCGCAGGGTGCAAGCACACTCCCACATATGCACGCACGCAGGCATACACACACACGCGCACACACACACACGCACACACACACAGGGAAGACATGCAAACTCCACACAGGCAATAGCCAAGCTGGGACTCAAAGTCAGGTCTCTGAAGTAGTGCAGCAACAATGGAAAGCACTGTGACATTGTGCCACCCTACATAAATTCACATAATGGGCAGAAACACGAAAAAGACTACTGTTTCTCCAAAATAAGATTTGCAACAAGGCAAAGGGTTTTGGAGAATTATGTTGGAAACAATTAATGCTGTTACACATTTAAACCTTTAATATACATAATGAATTTCACTGGTAATAATTCCACTGTAAATGTGATTTTGCCTTTATTCTGTCAGGGTTCAACAATATTGATTGCCCTAATGTGAAAAATAATTTGAGCGGTTGGGCCATTTCATGTTGGATAGTGCACAATGTCTTAACAAACAGTTGCACTGAGACTAAAGTCAACTTACTTTAATATTTAACCCCTTGTAATGCAAAAATGGTATTATCCATTCACGGGTGCTGTCAAAACAAACCGATGATATTATCTATTGACAAGCAATGTCATAGTGAGAAAAATGTTTGTGAAGCATGAATACAAATTAAAGTGATTCGCCAACTCCTTTCCCTCATTCCCTCTGTTTTCAAGGGTTGATTTTGACCCTCTCTACCCAAATGTTCTGCAAATTTTGCAGTGAATATTCCAAGGCGGCACAAAAAAGTGATTATTTTTTGTCAGAACTGCAACTTTTAGAAAACAGTTGCTCGAGGGTCATTACAAATCTCTCTGTTACACTGTATAGCAGCAAAAAAAAAAAAAACAAGACCTGATAACGCCTCTGGGTGACAGGACATGTGCATACGATGGACAAACAGTGAAACCAGTTTCATGTGGAAAATTTTTATTCTTTTTATTATTATTCTTATCTACAATAGGTGGCATTGAAGAAAAAAAATGAGAACCACTGCACTAGGCTATGGAGTGATGAACTGACTGAATTTCAAATTGCTAGCTAATGAATCTTAGATTGTTTCATCATTTTGATAATTCACTGTACGTGTCACTCATTAAGATAAGATAGCCTTTTACTATCCCACAAGGGGAAATTTGTCTTGTTACGGCAACAAGAGGGAAGAAACAGAATAAATACAAGTTGACACACACTTTAAAATAATGAAGTAAAAAGTACTATACAATAAAACAGAGGATATGAAAAATATACACAATATACAAACGTAGAAAGAAGTTATTGCACATTGTACAGTCAAACTTGGCACTGACACTGATGGAGAAGCTTATAATATTCCTTCAGCTGCCTTCTGTCATAAGTATTCCTGCGGAAATACACTGCTCAAAAAAATAAAGGGAACACTCAAATAACACATCCTAGATCTGAATGATTGAAATATGCTCATTGAATACTTTGTTCTGTACAAAGTTGAATGTGCTGACAAACAAAATCACACAAAAATCATCAATGGAAATCAAATTTATTAACCAATGGAGGCCTGGATTTGGAGTCACACACAAAATAAAGTGGAAAAACACACTACAGGCTGATCCAACTTTGATGTAAATGTCCTTAAAACAAGTCAAAATGAGGCTCAGTATTGTGGCCTGGGCAATGCTCCTGATGAGGTGGCGGATGGTCTCCTGAGAGATCTCCTCCCAGACCTGGACTAAAGCATCGGCCAACTCCTGGACAGTCTGTGGTGCAACGTGACGTTTGGTGGATGGAGCGAGACATGATGTCCCAGATGTGCTCAATCGGATTCAGGTCTGGGGAACGGGCGAGCCAGTCCATAGCTTCAATGCCTTCATCTTGCAGGAACTGCTGACACACTCCAGCCACATGAGGTCTAGCATTGTCCTGCATTAGGAGGAACCCAGGGCCAACCGCACCAGCATATGGTCTCACAAGGGGTCTGAGGATCTCATCTCGGTACCTAATGGCAGTCAGGCTACCTCTGGCGAGCACATGGAGGACTGTGCGGCCCTCTAAAGAAATGCCACCCCACATCATTACTGACCCACTGCCAAACCGGTCATGCTGAAGGATGTTGCAGGAAGCAGATTGGTCTCCATGGCATCTCCAGACTCTGTCACGTCTGTCACATGTGCTCAGTATGAACCTGCTTTCATCTGTGAAGAGCACAGGGCACAAGTGGCGAATTTACCAATCCTGGTGTTCTCTGGCAAATGCCAAGCATCCTGCACGGTGTTGGGCTGTGAGCACAACCCCCATCTGTGGACGGTCGGGCCCTCATACCATCCTCAATGGAGTCGGTTTCTAACTGTTTTGTGCAGACACATTGCACATTTGTGTGGTCTGCTGGAGGTCATTTTGCAGGGCTCTGGCAGTGCTCCTCTCCTCCTGTTCCTCCTTGCACAAAGGCGGAGGTAGCGGTCCTGCTGCTGGGTTGTTGCCCTCCTACGGCCTCCTCCACGTCTCCTAGTGTACTGGCCTGTCTCCTGGTAGCGCCTCCAGCCTCTGTTCACTACGCTGATAGACACAGCAAACCTTCTTGCCACAGCTCGCATTGATGTGCCATCATGGATGAGCTGCACTACCTGAGCAACTTGTGTGGGTTGTAGAGTCCGTCTCATGCTACCACGAGTGTGAAAGCACCACCAACATTCAAAAGTGACCAAAACATCAGCCAGAAAGCATATGTACTTAGAAGTGGTCTGTGTGTCCCCACCTGCAGAACCACTCCTTTATTGACTGTGTCTTGCTAATTGCCAATAATTTCCACCTGTTGTCTATTCCATTTACACAACAGCATGTGAAATTGATTGTCAATCAATGTTGCCTCCTAAGTGGACAGTTTGATTTCACAGAAGTTGGATTTACTTGGAGTTATATTGTGTTGTTTAAGTGTTCCCTTTATTTTTTTGAGCAGTGTACAAATATTTAATACTGATAGAGACCATCTAAATAAATTTCACTTGTAAATAACAGTGTACAGAACACTGCTCACAAATAAGATTATATTTAATTTTCTTTTCACATTCAAGGAAATGCTGCACATTTACTGTTTCATAGATATAATAACATCTATATGCAGTGGGACCCTGTTTCTCATGCAAATGTGCCTTATAGTTATTAAAGTAAATGAGAATTATTTAATCAGTTACCTCATATACATTCTTTAGGTTTGGGCACCATTTTCACTTTATGTGTTTGGTTGATTTTCTACATCAAAAAGTTATTAACCTTTGAAGAGAACATACTTAAATATGACCAATTTTTACAAGTTTTAACGCACTACATGTCAGTTGCAGACAACTCTCAAGCTTAATAAGGGTTTGTGCTTACATTCAACAACAATTAGCTGGTTTAAGCAGCTAAGTGAGTATACAGTCACACTGGGAATACTGTGCAGACAGAGGGTAGAATGGATTCTACTAAATATCCAGGAAGCTATTTTCCCACGGTTGGTAAAGAAAAACTAAAGCTGAAGAACAAGTTGGATAATACAACAAGGCAATGGTCAAAAGTTGACCATGAACTACAAAACTTTAACTATTATGTTTTTGAATGACATTTGCAATCTCCATACTTGAATGTTATTAAAATCTCGCATGCTGCACATGAAAGATGATCTGCAAGGAGGACATTTGTAAAGTAAATACACAACTACTGTTAGCTGGCTACAAGAACATTTTATAAGCTGTAATTTCTGGCAGCACTAACATAAAAACATCAAGATCATTCCATGTTCACTAGCTGAACCATCACCAGGCCAAAATAACAAGAAGTTTGACAAGAATTGCCCAAATGGATATAATCTATTGTAGAGTTAGTTGCATACTTATTAGGTACACCTTATCATGCTTGACAGAAGGCCCAGTGATATGAGTAGATGTAGGTACAAGAAGTTTTTTACTATGACTTACATGGTGGAACAGATATGCAGTATAACAAGTTTAAGGGCTAATGTGAAGAAGGAGGCTACAGCTAACACAGAGAGGGCTAAATTCTAACACATGGCACAAGAATAAACATGGACAAGGCTAACATGACTGTACAAAATACAAACGGCTAACAAGCTAATGTTATTACAACAGATAAAGGGGACATGTTAAACAAAATACTGTATAAAACACAGCCAAGTACTGAAACAAAAAACACAATAGAGTGCAAACCTTGGAAGAGCATGAGAGAGTAGCATGGTACAAGGGGAAGAAACCAGTGACACATTGACCAGACCTGAAAAAAAGATCTGAAACAAATTGGTATGTACAGAGAAGCAGGAAGTCAGCTGTAATTGGCAGCTGGCTGTGAACAGAAAAAAGGGTCAGAGGGCGACGATGCATGATGATGTAAATCACAAGCAGCAGAAAACAGAGCATTATCATTACACACACATGTATGTAAACTGTTGCCAATTTTATTTTAAGAAGAATTGTCATTTAAATGCACCTTGATATACAGTTAGTGTTACAGTTACAGATATTGACTAGTTCATCTGTTGCTTTGTCGATCGGGATGACAATGATGGCAGATGAATATGGGGAATATAGCCTGTTCCTCAATGCATGTTCATCCTCAGCATTGTGATCATCTGCCTGCCAGTGAAAAGAGTCTTGCTGAGAGACTGAGAAACTGGGCAGGGCCTAATTGGGGCACAAAAGAGGCGTTCAGGAATCCACATAACACATTACTATACCACTACCATATCAGTGTCAGTACTGTCCTCATATAATTCATTACCCAAAAAAATCATAACAACACATGGACTTCAGTCAGTCACCCTGATAAACTGCCAGCAGGGTGTAAAATATATGGGCTGTGTATTACCCATATGTTTGTATTTTTGATTTTTAAGGATATAACTTTATTCATTTCCAAGGGGGGCTTAGTATGCCACCACATGCAGAATATTGAACAGACAGAAAACACACAACAAACACATAAAATGTAAACAAACGGTAGTAACGATCACAACTTAGTCAGTATCTTAGTACTTTTACTATAATAACAGCCATCTTAAACATTTAATGACTTTCTTTTAATCAGTATTTATGATGTTTGAAGGGACTGTGGTGATGTAGTGGTTAATGTACAGGACAACTGACCAAAAGGTCCAGACATTAAATACCAGCACTGCCTTTGATCCATGACAATGACCCTTAATCCACAGTTGCTCAGATTTTACTGTAAGACTGTAATAAGTTTTAAGTTGCCTGGATAAGGGTGTCTATTAAATGGTTTACATTTAAATTAAGACCCATGTATTCTTCCATAATATACTGTGAGCACATAGCTTTAACACTTATAAGTGTTAAAGAGCATTGTCTGTGTTTAGAGCATTGTCAAAAACTCTATTTGAATAATAACTATTTTATAAAACAGTGTTTTTGCTAAACCACTACCTAGAGAAAACGATATAAACTTTGTTTCCATGTTTATGATGTAGTTGTGTTATGTGTTCATGTTTGTAAATCAAAATCAAATTAACATACAACACGTGCACTTTCCCAAAGCAAATACACACTGACAGAACATGTATATTATTGAGTTATTTAATGTAATTCCATGACATTCATCCAGTCACCAAAGTCCTATGGCTAATTTTCTCACTTTTTTCCCCTTCCTCCTTTCCTGTAGTTGCTTCGCCAGCAGTCATGGTTTAAGCCCTGGGCATTGGCCTGTCTGATAACATGAGCAGTATTAACATCTCAGGAGGTTTGATCCCTGCAGTCCATGCCTGTGTCCTTCACGTTCCAACGCACATTCATCAAATAGGATTAATTCCCACAAAGAGAGAGAGAGAGAGAGAAAGAGAGAGAGAGCGCGAGCGAGCAAAGTTGATAGAGACTGAGGGATCTGTCATATGGTCACATGACACACAGATTATAGGAATCATTTAAATTGTTGGGCAGTATGGCAATATGTCAATACTGTAATGACACAATACATTTTCTGAGAATGTCAGACATTTTTAGAACTTCTATAACATTGATCTCCATTATCTTCATTATCCATCTGAATTGAACTCCATCATTAATAAAAGTAACATTATTAAGCTCACTGGACCACAAATTTATTTTTGAGCATTTGCCATTTATTGCTTACAGAATTGCTTATAGCCTCACCAGTTCTGTAGGCAAGGATTCTTCCAGAAAGGTCTTGAAATTGATTTTTTGTCAATTTTAACACACTATATTAGCAGCTGAGAGCACAATTTAGTTTGAGATTAATGTTCAGGGGCCTGCATGTGGAGCAGGAGATAGCACTGTCACCTCATCAGATATCATGTGGGGGAGCCCCCGTAGCCATGACCAGGAAAAGCGGGATTAAGCATGAAAAATAATTTAAACATCTATATAATTAGTACATGTTAAATCCAGAGGTCAGTAGTAACATGCTACATTTATTCCATTACATTTACTTAAGTAACGTTTGAAAAAAAAAAGTACTTCCTAGAGTAATTTTAATTTGGGATACTTTGTAATTTCACTTCAGTAAACTCATACAGATAAAATTTCATACTTTTAATCTGTTTCTTGTTATTTTGTCTGTTAAGTTACCAGTTTCCTGATGCTAAATTATCTAATTATCAAAATATGATCAATTATATGATATATTTTTATTTTAGACCACAGATAAAGTACATGTTCAGTATGAAGGATAAAGTCTGTGTATGACACACGTGCTGCATCTGATCGATTGCATATTATGGTGGAATCAAACAAACAACAGCAATTTACAATAAGATCATAATTACTGAGTGTGTTTTTCTTTGATTAAGAAAGCAACAGATTTTACATTCCGAGCCAGTGTTCTCATTGGTTGTGTCAGTCTAACATTAAAGGCTTGTATATATTAAGATCAATAGTCATTACCGTTTCAGATGTAACTGCTAACATGCATCTTCACATTCCATCACAAATCCTAATATCTAGCCATTTTGGTAGGATTTTACAGTACCTTCAGCAGTCACAGGCAATTGTACGGGACTGCAATAGCCTAGTGGATAAGCCATGGGACCATGGACCAGAAGATCCAGGGTTCAAATATCACCTCTACCAAGCTTTTTTGAAGAAGGCCCTTAACTCACAATTTTGGGGTGGCACTGTGGGTAGCACAGTGGTCCTGGGTTCAATCCCCAGGTGGAGAGGTCTGGGTCCTGTCTGTGTGGGTTTACTCAGGGTGCTCTGGTTTCCACCCACAGTCCAAAGACATGCATGTTAGGTTAATTGTTTTCTCTAAAGTGCCTCTAGTGTGTATGAGTATGTGAGTGTATGTGGTGCCCTGTCTAGGGCTGTTACTGCCTTGTGTGCTATGCAGCCAGCTACAGTGGTATGAAAAAGTTTGGGCACCCTTGGTAATTTTCATGATTTTAGTTTATAAATCATTGGTTGTTCAGATCAGCAACTTGAGTTAAATATATCATATAGCAGATGAACACAGTGATATTTGAGAAGTGAAATGAAGTTTATAGGATTTACAGAAAGTGTGCAGTAATTATTCAAAACAAAATTAGGCAAGTTGCATAAATTTGGGACCCCCAAACAGAAAAATGACATCAATTATTTAGTAGATCCTCTTTTGTAGAAAGAACAGCCGCTAAACGTTCCTACAGCTTCCAGTCTGGATTCTGGTTGAAGGTGCTTTCGACCATTCTTCTTTAGAAACATCTCCAGTTCAGTCAGGTTTGATGGTTTCCGAGAATGGACAGCCCACATTTTCAGTAATATTCATGTCTGGGGACTGAGATGGCCATTCCAGAACGTTGTACTGGTTCCTCTGCATGAATGCTTTAGTAGATTTTGAGCAGGGTTTGGGGTCGTTGGCCTCGGTGCAACTTTGTCACTGATTCTTGAACATTGTTCTCAAGAATCTGGAGATATTAACTGGAATCCATGCGACCCTCAACTTTAACAAGATTCCTAGTACCTGCACTGGCCACACAGTCCCACAGCATGATGGAACCGCCACCAAATTTTACTGTGGGTAGCAGTGTTGTCTGGATGCTGTGTTCTTTTTCCGCTCCTTGTTAGGTCAATAAACTCAATTTTGTTTCAGTCAGTTAACAGCTCTTATTCCAAAATGAAGGGGTTATCCAAATGTGCTGTAGCACACCTCAAGTGACTCTGTTGTGGGGCGTCTGGCAGAAAAAGGCTTCTTCTGCATTACTCTCCCATTACAGCCTCTCCTTGGCAAAGTGCGCTGTATAGTTGACGATTGAACATGACACCATTGCAAGCAAGATGAGATTGTAGGTCTTTGGGTGGTCTTGTGGCTTGACTATGATTGTTTCTCACCATCCTTCGCCTCTGCCTATCTGAGATTTTTCTTGGTCTGCCACTGCGGGAAGTTCCTTAACTAGAACTGTGACTGTTGGTATTCCATGCCTACTATGTTCTCACAGTGGAAACTGACAGCTGAAGATGAAATCTCTGAGATTTTGGCTTTTCCTTTCCCTTGAACCATGATGTTGAACAAACGTTTGTTTTTCAGGCCATTGAAGAGTTGTTTGAGGCTCCCATGTTGCCACTCTTCAGAGAAAGAGGCAAAGAGGAGAAAAACTTCCAATTGGCCACCTTAACCCTTTCTCATAGTTGGATTCACTTGTGTATGTAGATCAAGGGTCAATGAGCTTACAAAACAAATTTTGTGTTCCAATAATTAGTGCTAAATGTATTCAAATCGATAAAATGACAAGGGTGCCCAAATTTATGCACCTGCCTAATTTTGTTTGAATAATAACTGCACACTTTCTGTAAAACCTATAAACTTAATTTCACTTCTCAAATATCACGGTGTTCATCTGCTATATGATATATTTACCTGAAATTGCTGAGCTGGACAACCAATGATTTATAAAGAAAAATCATGAAAATTATCAGGGGTGCCCAAACTTTTTCATACCACTGTAGGCAGTGGCTCTCCCCTGACCCTGTCCAGGATCAAGTGGATAAGAAAGTGAGTGAGCTGATGAATCTGAAGTACTGTCAGTCACAGTTAAGTCACTGGATTAAATCAAAATGCTTCTAACTAATATATATATATATATAAGAAAGTAATTGAGATATATCACTCTGAAAAGGATTATAAAGTCATTTATAAAGCTTTGGGACTCCAGTGAACCATAGTGAGAGCCATTATCCACAAATGAGACATGGAACAGTGGTGAACCTTCCAAACATTGGCCAGCTGACCAAAATTACCCCAAGAGCACAGCAACAACTCTTCCAAGAGGTCACAGAACACCCCCCAACAACATCCAAAGAACTGCAGGCATCACTTGCCTCAGTTAAGGTCAGTGTTCATCCGTCCACCATAAGAAAGAGACTGAGCAAAAATGGCCTTCATGGCAGACTTCCAAGATGAAAACCACTGCTGAGCAAAAAGAACATTAAAGCTCATCTCAATTTTCTCAGAACACATCTTGATTGTAAAAGTAACACAGCATTTCAAAAAGAGAACATTATACTAACAGTAAAATATGGTTGTGGTAGTGTGATGGTCTGGGCTGTTTTGCTGCTTCAGGACCTGGAAGACTTGCTGTGATAAATGGAACTATGAATTTTGCCCTCTACCAAAAAATGTTGAAGATGAATGTCTGGCCATCTGTTCATGATGTCAAGCTGAAACTAACTTGGGTTCTGCAGCAGGACAATGATCCAAAACACACCAGCAAGTCCACCTCTGAATGGCTGAGGAAAAACAAAATGAAGACTTTGGAGTGGCCTAGTCCTGACCTGAATCCTATTGAGATGCTGTGGCATGACCTTAAAAAGGCCTTTTCATGCTCAAACCCTGCAATGTTGCTGAATTAAAACAATTATGCAAAAATGAGTGACCAAAATTCCTCCACAATGCTGTAAAACAGTCATTGCAAGTTAGCGCAAACACTTGTTTGCAGTTGTTGCTGCTAAGGGTGGCCCAACCAGTCATTAGGCTTAGGGGGCAATCACTTTTTCACACAGGACCATGTAGGTTTGGATTTTTTTCTCCCTTAACAATAAACACCTTCAATTAAAAACTGCATTTTGTGTTTACTTGTGTTGTCTTTGACTAATATTTAAATTGGTTTGATGTTCCGAAACACTTAACTGTGACAAACATACAAAAAAATAGGAAAGAGGGGGGAAAACACTTTTTCACACCACTGTATACTATTCTAAGGATATTAAAATCTAAGCTGTTGTTTAATATCTTTATTTTAAACAATGAATCACAATCACAACGAATTAACAATTTGTACACAACTGTTTGTTTAATTCAGTTATAGAATGGTACATGGCTTTATCATGTTACTGATATGCTGTAGGATTTTGATATGAGGTCTTTTATTATGCTTTATGTTTTGGCTACCTAGTAATCGAGAGTAGGTTTCACATTTAATAGCATTGGTCTTCAGGTTTCTTAGTAGTTTGATATGCTAACCCACCACCACACATACCCAGGTTTGAGTTCCTCTGGTGCCCTCTGGACAGGTCAGGCATCACATTCAAGCACAGCTGACTGTGTCTATGCGAGGGGATCCAGTTTTCAAATCACCTCCCAGTGGTAGAACAGCAACCCCTACCCAGCCCTGCAATGGACTGGTGTCCAGTACAGGGCATTCTTACTCCCATGCCCTGTGTTCTCTGGGGATAGGTGCCAGAACTCCTGCATGGTTGCCCAGAGAGAGCAGCTTCTGTATAATGTCAGACAAATATTAATACATATGTTATGATTTGTAATCTAATTCACCCTATGTAACAAGTAACTCAGAACTTAAATACATTTTTCTCAAGATAGTTTTATTACTTTTACTCCAGTAATTATTTGAATACAATTACTTAAGTAAAATATCATTTTAACCTGAGTAACACTTTTTGTTACACTCTCCTCTTCCCTTAGGATTCTACAGGTGTGCATGTGTATTAATAGATTTAGTTAGTTTGTTTATTTACTTTATTTTAACATCACTTTCAGCATCAATGCCTATTTAACGACAGAAACAAGGTTATATCAACACAGAAGATTATATAAACACTAGGCATAAATACTTATTTCGGGCCAACTTAGCATAATCAATTAACTTAATGCATGTCTTACAGTCTTATGCAAAAGTTTGCAAAAGTTAAGAATTGTATTAAATTTATTAAAATGAATTATTTTAGAAAGAATAAATTAAGTAATTTAACCAAGGGTATAAAACTGCTTGATTTTAAAAAGTAATGTTTTATCACCTTTCTGCAAAACAAAATGATGGCTTGATGCGGACTCAACTTGATGGAGTTTTCATCATTAGATTGTGGAAATGCATGTAAATGCATGTGACTATTGCCATTATTAGGTTATTATCATTATTATTGTCATTATTGGTTAGCACAGGCTCTGCATAGCTCAAGAGAGGACGGTTCATTCCCAACTATGTGTGGTGTTTGCATGTCCTCCCCATGTTTACAGTTTCCACCTTCATTCAACAGACATGCATTACATTAACTGGTCACTCCAAAATTGCCCCAGTACGAAGGTGACTGACTGGTACTGATATAATCTTGCCCCTGTTGTGAATAGCCATTGATGCTTATGCGATGTTAACTAAACAAATAAATCCATTGATTTCCTTGTTCATATACTGTACTGTATGTACTTGTTTTCTATCTGTTTTATCTGTTCATCTTTCATTTTACTTCAAGGCTAAGGTGAAATCAGCTAGTAACCAAATAATATTAATAAAATTAATAATATTAATTCCTATTATTCATCCTGTTCAGAATAAGCAGATTGAATTGCATGAACCCGCTTGCTGGTGACGGTTTGATGTCTTTGTCCTTCTACTCTTAATTAAACCTGTTTGAAACATGAAAGCCTTTTATGCCTCCTCTTGCAGTACAGTTCTTCCTCCAGAAGCGGTGAGGCAAATGAGAAAAGGCAGGTGGGGAACACATTTCTGTTCTGTTCTCTCTCACCTACAGAGGGTGTGTGTGTGTGTGTGTGTGTGTGCATGCTGAATATTCTTTTTACTGGATTAGGCTTTTAGTATGTGCGCGTAAAGCAGATAACGACTCAACATTATAAATTCAATCAATGTCTGGGCCAAGTGGTGGTCATAACGAATCACTCATGGTAAGCACACACTCAGTAACATAGAATCGTGCACTGTTCTGCAAATGAAAAGTGCTTTTGTTCTAGGAGAGCTGTTTCTAATCATGTTTGAATTTTCTCTGTCTCAGGTAATTCTGTCTCATTGCAAAACCCACACCCACACACTTTCACATGCACAAATAACACACTTACTGTTATACAGGGAGACAGAAGCATTCCAGCAATCATGTAATTCCTAATGAGACAGACCAGCAGCCCTGCAGGAGCTCGGATGAAATACAAAGTGCAGATTTTCCACTTTATTTAATTGGCATGTATCATTCTATTTAGGAACTGATGTGTGAAATCCAGTGCATTTAAGTTATCGATTTGCCTCCCATTTCCATCAGCGTTTGGTTGCTAAGGAGTACGTTGAACAAAACTTGGCCAATTTTACACAATTATTGTACAATTATGTATTATTATGGTGTGCTAAGACATGGTCATGTCAGATTTTCTGAACTAATATAATCTTTTTGGAACTGTTTCTTGTTGGACATGCATGGATCTTGCATAGGACATGGCACTGGGTTCCCAGCTTTCTCTCCATGCTGGTTAGTTATCTTTAGCTGCCTTCATTAACGCTCTCTTCAGTCATACTGCAGTCACAATATGACAAGAGGCCTGTGACATTCCTCTTATGGTCAGAGGGTGAGAACTGAGAGGTGTGGGAGGAAGAGAATGAGGAAGTGTAATGCAGCCAAAGGAGGGAAATGAAAATACAGAAAGGTGAAAGCAAGGAAAAAGAGAGAGTAGGTGAAAACAGTAGAGTGCAAAACCTAATTAGAATGGAACTCAAGAAGCTCGCACTCTCATTCTGCAATTTTTATTTTGCTTTTTCTTTCCATAATGTGTTGTACAGAGTTTGATGGCCATATCCCATAATTATAGCCTTGTCACTACAGTAAGATCTGAACTATTGATGGCAAAGCGATTTTTTTTTTCACTCCGCTGATTACCAAAATCTTTTGTCTGTCTAACATGTCAGTTTCAGTACTGAGAATCACCCAAATAATATCTGGGGTGTGTTTCCCTATAAGGATTACTCTTTATGAACTTTAAGAACTATGTAACTTTAATAACACAAATTTTACAAGTGTTGTAACTACTTATTCTCCAAAGTCACAAATGAGATTTAAATTGTTCTTTGCTGACTCTGCCCTTGCATCTGTGCTGGAAAAGCACTTCCAGTCTTAAACCGAACCTCCAATTTACATGCAAAATCTCAGGCTGCAAGGAAGGCCCTGGGTTGGGCCATTTCTGTTTGGAGTCTGCAAATCTTTGTGGGCTTATTCCGAGTACTCTGGTTTCCTCCCACAGGAATAATTAATTATGCCAAGTTGGCATTGACTTAAGTGTGTGTGTGTGTGTGTGTGTGTGTGTATGACTGGTCTTGTGTAACCTTGTGTGTGTGTCGCTGAAATGGTCACTGATGCTGATAGCAAATAAATAAACCAAATAAATAGACAAACAAACATTAAAATTCACATTGTGTTACTTAAAATGACAAAGTATATTTTTGTTCATATATATAACACTTTTGTGTATTTTTTCCAACAAATACCGTAAACAGCACATTCTGTAGCAAATTATTTGAAAGTACCACTTCACTTGTTTATGTCGTAACTATGGAAACAAAAGACTAACAGGAAGCACATGCCAACTGCCACGCCCCCTTCCAGCGCTGCTCCCGATTCACGCAACCTGCCTCGCTCTTCCTCACCCGCCTACTGATCACCTGCACCTGTTCCACATTCCTTATCTACCCCCCATACCGCATATAAACACCACTCAGTCACTAACACTCCGCTACACAACTAGGTATCTACCTCGTCACATAGCTCCCCTTTCAAACCTGCTAATAAAAGCCTCCTATCTTACTACACTGCCTGCGTCTGTCTCCTACCTCGAGTCGGCGTTACAGTTTGTGTAGCCTGAAACATGGAGACAGCAGTTAGTGGTGCTGACCCTACCTTGACCACAGCGGAGCAGCTCGCCAAACTCCGCTCTGAGCTCCAGGAAGTGGCTCAAGCGGTTTCCCTGTTGGCGGACAACCAGTGATCGCTCAACGCGCTGGTTCCCTCTGTTAGCACGCTCACTCAACGCGTGTCACAGCTAACGCCGCCCGTCGCCTGAACGGTGCCTTCGGCCTCAGTTCCGCTTCCTCCCAGCCCACCACGAGTGCTGCACGCCGCTTACAGAATCGCTCTACTGGGGTCATTTGACGGTGATCCGGAACGCTGTGAGGGCTTCCTTCTCCAGTGCGATCTGTACTTCGCTCACTCACCGCCGGAATCCGATGCAGCCTTGGTAGTCTCCCTCCTCTCCGGTCGAGCCTTGGATTGGGCCACCGCCATCTGGACCCAACAAGGTGAGGAGGCCCGCGATTACGGGTGCTTTCTGACTGCTTTCCACGCTGTGTTCCAGCATCCTCGCGAGGGAAGGTCCACTGGAGACGTCTTGCTCACTCTACGCCAGGGTCGTCGCTCTGCCGCTGACTACGCTCTTCGCTTCCGCACCCTGGTGGCTCAAAGTGGATGGAACACTCCTGCTCTCCGCTTTCCATCAAGGCCTGCGTCCCGATCTTAGGAGAGAACTGGCCGGGCGTGACCTCAACCTGTCTCTGGAGGAGCTCATCACCCTCACCATCCGCCTGGACCAGTTCCTCATTCCTCGGTCTGCCTCCGCTGCTCGTCCCGCTCCCCGGGTCTCCTCTTCTGACTCCCGTGATCCCTCACCTCCAGCGGAACCTATGGAGCTTGCTCACACGCACCTGTCCTCCGAGGAACGCTGTTGCCGTTTCGAGCAGGGCCTCTGCTGTTACTGCGGCTTGGATTGCCATCTCCGTCCTGCCTGTGACCTCGCTCCGCCCGCTGGACCAGACCACACGCGTGCCAGGGATCCGGCACGCACACCCCGGGTGAGTCGACTCCCTCTTGACTCCTCATTCACTCTGCCGGTCCTCTTGCGGCTAGCTCACACTGACGTCTCTCTCGTAGTGATGATCGACTCCGGCGCCCAGGGGAATTCATCTCCAACCACCTTGTCACCAAATGGAAGCTCTACTGCTCTACACTCCCGGCCGGACGCCGGATCACAGCGGCCGACGGTCGTAAGCTTGGACCAGGACTGCTCACTCGCATCACAGCTCCTCTCTGCCTGCTTACCTGCGCCATCCACCAGGAGTCTATCTCTCTGCTTCCAGTGAGCTCTCTCACCTACCCCATCATCCTGGGGCTTCCCTGGCTTCGCCGCCATGATCCTCTCATCTCATGGTCTACCCGCGAGCTCATTCGCTGGTCACCTTGGTGCCAAGACCATTGCCTGCTCCGTCCCCCTCTTCAGGTCAACTCTCTCCCGCTCTCGGAACCTGCATCTCTTCCGGACAATGTGCCTGACAACTACAAGGATCTGGCCTCGATCTTCGCGTCGGGCTCGCCTCCTCCTCTTCCTCCGCATTGCTCCTACGACTGTGCTATCAACCTTATTCCGGGCACACCGCTACCCAAGTCTCGTCTGTATCCTCTCTCGGCAACCAAAGAACAATCCATGTCGGAATATATCACTGAGTACCTTGAACTCGGCTTCATCTGTCCGTCCACCTCCCCTCCACCTCTCGGCGGGGTTCTTCTTTGTGCCCAAGTGGGACGGCGGCCTTAGGCCCTGCATAGACTACCAAGAACTCAACCGAATCACCCGCAGGTACACCTATCCGCTCCCGCTGGTGCCCTCATCCCTCAAACAGCTCCGCACAGCCCGCTGGTACACCAAATTGGACCTTAGCATACAACCTGGTCCGTGTCAGAGAGGGCGACGAGTGGAAGACCGCCTTCAGCACCAGCACTGGCCACTACGAGTACCTGGTGATGCCCTTCGGCCTGGCAAACGCGCCGTCGTTCTTCCAGGCATTCGTCAACGACGTGCTCCGGGACATGTTGGGCCGCTTCCTCATTGTCTACCTAGACGACATCCTGGTTTACTCATCGGATTTTGCCACTCACGTCTCCCACGTCCGCCAGGTACTCGAGAGGCTCCAGCTCCACCATCTCCGTGTGAAGGTGGAAAAATGTGAGTTCCACTCCCAGTCTGTGCGTTATCTGGGCTACGTGATCTCCCCCTCCGGGGTCGCTATGGACGACTCCAAGCTCTCCGCCGTCCTCTCCTGGCCCACACCAACCTCCATCAAGCAGCTACAGTGTTTCCTGGGTTTCGCGAACTTCTATCGCCTTCTTTTCGCATAAACTCACACCGGCCGAGTGCAACTACGACGTGGGGGACCGCGAACTGCTGGCCATCAAGCTGGCCCTGGAGGAATGGAGGCACTGGCCCGAGGGCTCCAAACACCCCTTCACGATTCTCACCGATCACAAAAACCTGGAATACCTCCGTTCAGCCAAGCGCCTCAACGCTCGTCAGGCTCGTTGGTCTCTCTTCTTTTCCCGCTTCTCGTTCTCTATCACCTACCACCCTGGGACAAAGAACGCCAAGGCTGACGCTCTGTCCCGCAGCCTTGACCTCGGGCTGACTGCCCCGGAGACACCCATGCCCATCCTCCCAGCCTCTTGCACCATCGGCGCCATCACCTGGGACTTCCAGCGCGAGCTGGATGACAGGCTTTCCCAAACGCACATTCCGCCCAAATGCCCGCCGGACAAGAAGTTAGTACCCCCTGTAGCGTGATCGCTGTATCTCCCTCTCTTTACCTTCTTCCCCCAAGTCGTAAACTTTACAACATCTTGGAATTCAAGAAGGCCCTACATCTGGACAGGATCTTAAACCCCCACCTTTGACTCCAGCGTTAACTCTTTCCCAAACCGACATACAACCTTTGACATCTCCAATCATAAACTAAGCACATTTGCTAATTTTGAATGGGGGTTTCAACGTTTCAAGGCCACCAAGCTTTCTTCATTGTCTTCTGACTTTTGCAAAAATTAACGACTCTCTTTCCCCATAGTTGAACTCTGTCATCACAGCCTCTCTTGCAAACCTTATCACCCAAGCCTGGCGCCAGAAAGACACCCCTGGAGATTTACGACATCAAGAAACGGTCAAGAGACTATGGCCTTCCCTCTTAAAAAACCCAAGAACTCAGCTTTTGTCGTTCTAAAGAGACAAACTTTAATGTATTCAACTCTTTCTGGGAACAGTTTTATCTTCATCGAAACCTTTTTAATTACATAACAAATAATATTTGGATCCTGAGAAGTCCAAACATGCTATATACATTTAAATGATTTCATACAAAGAGTGGATTCAAGGATATTCTTTTTATATCCACCACACATTACAGATTATACCTATGTATGTTACTGAATTTATGTATCTATGTATCTAAGCTAGCCTTTGAGTTTCGTATACAAAGTTTTGTTTGATATTTAGTTATCTGGTTTGTATGATATTATAGAAATAACAGTTTTGGCCGATGGTTTTGATCGACGTGGTTTTTAAGTTTGTGCAAACAAAACATGAAAGTTTCCTACAATGTACCGTTTTCTTACAGCTAGTTCGTATCGCTCATAGTATTGTTTAGTTTAAAAGATAGTACCAGACTGCGCTGTAGTGGAGAATGGCTTGTACCATCGATGTTTTTCCGAGTTTTTCAAAGCAAGGTGTGCTTTTGATCATGCTCGAACCTTACAATCAAAAGTCTGCATCTAAACTTTGTAACTTTGAGGATTTTGGTTATTGTGTGATTACTTTTCAATCTATTTTAGAGTACGTAGGAATATTATTTAATCCAAGTTAGACGTCTGTGGCTTATGGTGAAAATAAGGGCAACCGCGATAGGAGGAGGAGATTTTACTGAGGAGTCAGTTCTAATGGCTAAGTAAGGGCAAGCCTTTACTGATGGAGTAGCTTCTCATGGCAAGTAAGGGCAAATCCTTATTATCCCGCCTCCAGCCGCCCCCTGAGCTGGAACATTTAAAAAGCAACCGGGGACGACCAGGAAGCTAAGAGCTGCTTCCAGTTTCGTCTACAAAGTCGTGTGTCTGTATGTCTTTATGTTTTTTCCTTTTGTAACGTTTTTTGATTTATTTCATTTTCCACTTTCGTTTTTCGCGTTCTTACGTTAAAGTTTCCGGTGTACAGACAGTCTTAAAGTAGTTCGGTATCGCTGAAACTATGTCAGATAGTTAAAAGACCAACCAGACTCTACGCTTGACCATTTTGTGTTACCATCCAAGTTTTACCGAGTTTTGGTTGAAGCACGTGGTGCTTTAGAACGTGCCGAACTCCACCTTTATCTGTGGCCAAGATAGAATCCGAGTCGTACGCCCGCAAGTCGAGGTCAGGGACACCTGATCACCAACAGCTGGGAAAAAGGGCCAAACCGGAGTGAGAGGCCCTCAACCCATCTGTGATCCAACGGGACTGAAGACACGGACCGGAGACACGGGGACCGCAGACAGGAACGGAGGCCTATAGCCAAGATCTTACAGTCCACCAGACAGGAGCATCAGAATCTGAAGATTTTTACCGCTTCAGTTCCATGTGTGACGTCGGACGACAGGGCAGATGGCCCGGTTTTTTTTCGTTCCATCTCCTTCGCGTGAGCCCTCCACAAAGCGATCGGCAACAAGTTACCACTGTTGTGGCTTGTTCTGGGTCCCTGATCTTATCGTACTTTGCGTTTTAAGCGTAAAACCACGCTTTAACATAGACTTTACTTATTCACGCCTAAGTAACTTAACATACTATCCACACTCAACGTAAATTAAGGTTACCAGTAGCATTGCAGCGTTTAGTAATTTATTGCGCAAAACGATAAGTTACATAGAGTCATCTTGGTTTCCGATTTTATTACTGTAAGGTGTACGCTTGCCATTATTCCCTGTTCTCTCCATACTGTGATGTATACATGTTCATCGTCATCCTTATGATTTTAACTCTGTGATACACTCGTTATTACCTTAGATAATCTGTTGGTATTTGCCTTGTTTTGTAGTTAATAAACTTGTTTATAAGCCTTTTGAATTTACCCGCCTGGTTTGGAGAGCTCATTCATTCATTCAAAGGTCGAGAAAACTACTCGGAATTCACTATTCAGAACTAGACTGATCAAGGTTGTTGTTTCTTTTTCCTGGTTTCCAGATCGGCCAGTGAATTATTTATATTTATCATTAATCGATTTGGTGGTGCCTCGTATTTCTTAATTAATTAATATATATTTTAATTAACAAAGTTTAATTAAAAATTAATCCAATTAAAGTGTAGTCTTAGTTTGCTACACCCCCGATTGCCACGCAAGTCCTCCTCGCTCCTCCGACAGGGGGGGTACTGTCACGCCCCCTTCCAGCGCCGCTCCCGATTCACGCAACCTGCCTCGCTTTTCCTCAACCGCCTACTGATCACCTGCACCTGTTCCACATTCCTTACCTACCCCCCATACCGCATATAAACACCACTCAGTCACTAACACTCCGCTACACAACTAGGTATCTACCTCATCACATAGCTCCCCTTTCAAACCTGCTAATAAAAGCCTCCTATCTTACTCCACTGCCTGCGTCTGTCTCCTACCTCCAGTCGGTGTTACACCAACCAACAGACAGGTAACAGACATTTTTAGAAAATTTAATCATGTATTCATCCTGATCATAAAGTATGTTTATTCAGTGTCATTACCATTTATGCCATTACAGCACATGTATTTACAGTGGTGCTTGAAAGTTTATGAACCCTTTACAGTTTTCTATATTTCTGCATAAATATGACCTAAAAGTCCTAAAAGTAGATAAAGAGAACCCAGTTAAACAAATGAGACAAAACATATTACACTTGGTCATTTATTTATTGGGGAAAATGATCCAATATTACATATTAGTGAATGGGAAAAGTATGTGAACAGTTGCTTTCAGTATCTGGTGTGACCCCCCTGTGCAGCAATAACTGCAACTAAACGCTTCCTGTAACTGTTGACCAGTCCTGCACACCGGCTTGGAGGAATTTTTCCAGCTTCAACTCTGGAATGTTGGTGGGTTTCCTCACATTAACTGCTCGCTTCAAGTCCTTCCACAACATTTTGATTGGATTAAGGTCAGGAATTTGACTTGGCCATTCCAAAACATTAATTTTATTCTTCTTTAACCATTCTTTAGTAGAACGACTTGTGTGCTTAGGGTTGTTGTCTTGCTGCATGACCCACCTTCTCTTGAGATTCAGTTCATGCACAGATGTCTTGACATTTTTCTTTAGAATTCTCTTATATAATTCAGAATTCATTGTTCCATCAATGATGGCAAGCCGTCCTGCCGCAGATGCAGCACCATGTTTCACAGATGGGATAAGGTTCTTATGCTGGAATGCAGTGTTTTCCTTTCTCCAAACTTTTTTTAAACCAAAACGTTCTGTTTTGCTCTCATCCATCCACTACACCTTCTTCCAATAGCCTTCTGGCTTGTCCACATGATCTTTAGAAAACTGCAGATGAGCAACAATGTTCTTTTTGGCGAGCAGTAACTTTCTCCTTGCAAGCCTGCCATGCACACCATTGTTATTCAGTGTTCTTCTGATGGTGGACTCAAGAACATTAACATTAGCCAGTGTGAGAGAGGCCTTCAGTTGCTTAGAAGTTACCCTAGGGTCCTTTGTGACCTCACCAACTATTACACCCATTACTCTTGGAGTGATCTCTATTGGTCGACCACTCCTGGGGAGGGTAACAATGGCCTTGAATTTTCTCTGTTTGTACACAATCTGTGTGACTGTAGATTGGTGGAGTCCAAACTCTTTAGAGATGGTTTTGTAACCTTTTTCGAGCCTGGTGAGCATCAAAAACTCTTTCTCTGAAGTCCTCAGAAATCTCCTTTGTTCGTGCCATGATGCACATCCACAAACATGTGTTGTGAAGAGCAGACTTAGATCACTGTTATTTAAATAAAACAGGGTGCCCACTCACACCTGATTGTCATCCCATTGACTGAAAACACCTGACTCTAATTTCACCTTTAAATTAACTGCTAATCCTAGAGGTTCACATACTTTTGCCACTCACTTATATGGAATACTGGCTAATTTTCTTCAATAAATAAATGACCATGTATAATATTTTGATCTCATTTGTTTAACTGGGTTCTCTTTATCTACTATTAGGACTTGTGTGAAAATCTGATGATGTTTTAGGTCATATTATGCAGAAATATAGAAAATTCTAAAGGGTTGATAAACTTTCAAGCACCACTGTAAGTGTATCTTAAGCTAGCTGTTTACTAGCTTTAGCAAATCCATGATCTAGCACATTTTTTCCTTAAAAACTGAAAAGTGTGATTACTGCAACACATAACTTGTTGTTTTGCTATGCTACTTGGCAAATAAATAAAAAATATTAAAATTCTACATAGACTAAGCTTAGTTGTAGCTTATATTGTCATCCCAAGATGAAGCTGCCGGATGCTGCTCACATTAAATGCTTGAATAGATGAAAAAAAACATGAGTATACTGGCTTGTGATGACACATCAGAGTCAATCAAAAACAGACACCTATATGGAGCCAAACTCACTAGTAGAGTAGCCAATTATCTTGCAAATTAAATTCTGTAGGTCAGCAACCCTAACATGATCACAACAAAGTATCCTTGACATAGTTTTGATATTTTGATGCAGAAATCACTTTTTTTCTTCACATGATCTTTGTGCTTCATTCAGATTTGTGTGGTTACTTTTACGACCCTTTTTCTCAGTCGGCCTGGCGCCAGAAAGACAGCCCTGGATTTACGACGGGAGGAATCCAGCCTTTTCTTTCACAGACACACTTTTCAATAATAGTATTAAACTTTTCATACCCACATATATAATCGTATGTATATGCATGTTACTGATTTGTCATATATTTTCATCTCTATTTGGTCAATGTTTTAGTATAGTGACCGTTCTACACGTAATATGGTCCAGTTGTGCTGTACTAATGGTTATGATTAGAAATAACAGCTGTTTTATCTATATGTATCGATCGCTTGGGTTTAATACTTGTTCATACTTATAAAAAAAACAGAAATGAAGTTGTTATTTAGAATGTATTGTTTCCTACATCTTGTATCGATCGTATTATTAGTTATCAATTCAAGGTGCCTTTGATCATCTGAACCTTACAACGAAGTCTGCAACTAAACTTGTAACTTTGAGGATTTTTGGTTATTATGTGATACTTTTAATCAGCTTAGATATGTAGGAATGTATTAATCCAAGTTAGAATGTGGTGTATTAAAATTCACAACCACGATAGGAGGGATTCAATGATGAGTCAGCTTCTCATTGGCTAAGTCAGGGCAACTCCTTGTGCCCCCACCTCCAACCTCCTACGATCCGGAACATACAAAATGCGACGCGGGCCAACCGCATGGTAAGCTTAGCTTCGAGTCTTGTGTGTTTTTGTTCTCTTTGTTTGTCTCAGTATTTTATTTTTCGTGTCTTTTAAAGTTGCAGCTTTGTCAGTCTTTAGTTTTTTTATCGTTTTTAAGTTCTTTCAAGTTTTTGCGTTTTATTGTTAAGTTTTTCATGTCCAGCAGTCTTAATAGTTCAGTATCGCTGAATTAGAAGATAGTTAAAAGACCAACCAGCCAAGATCTACTTCACGCTCTACCATTCTCATACAATACAAGTTTTCCAAGTTTTTGTTGAAGCTCGTGGTGCTAGAACGCGTTCGACTTCACCTTTATCTGTGGCCAAGATAGAATCCGAGTCGCACACCCGCAAGTCGAGATCAGAGGCCCCGACCACCAACAGCTGGGAAGAAAGCCAAATCGAAGCGAGGCCCGTGACACATCCGTGGCTCCAAGGACCGCATGCCGACACGAGCCGAAGGCTAGGAGCCGATATCATCCAGGAGTCCACCGAACAGTCGTCGTCGAATCTGAAGATAGACCTCTACCGTTCTCCCGTGTGACTTCTGACGACAGGCTGAAGCCCGATTTCGTTCCATCTCCTTCGCGTGAGCCCCTACAAAGAAACAGGCAAGTACCGCTGGTGTGGCTTATCTGGGTCCCTGATTCTCGAACCTTGCGTTTTATCTTAAACCACGCTTCAACGTAGACTCATCCACGCCTAAGTAGCTTCTACCATACTATATACGTGTTCACCATCATTTTATGATTTTAATTACTGTGATATATGTATGTTTGCCATCATTTCTTGATTTTAATACTGTGATACATATGTTATTACGTCAGATAGTCTGTTGGTCTTGCTTTGTTTGTAGTTAATAAACTTGCTATAACCTTTTGAATTTACCGCTTGGTGTGAGAGAGTTTCATTCAGACAAAGGTCGAGAAACATACCTACACTATTCAGACCTAGACTGATCAATTTCGCTTTTTTCTTTTCAACTGGTTTCCGGATCTACCAGTCTATAAACGATCCGGTGGTGCCTGGTTTATTCATAAAAAATTAATCAATTTAAAGTGTAATCTTAGGGTTGCTACAACAACCACAACCGACGACACGAAGGAACAGACTCCAGAAACCCAGATCCAGAAGAACATTTATAAAACCAGTCTACAAAAGATGTGCAGAGAATGAATAACTATTATTTACAATTAAATGCCTTTGTTTCATTTACATTGCTCCATAGTCCATATATAGTATTTAACTTAAACCCAACTTGTGGTAAAAAATAACAAAACTTGCATAAAAACAACATAAAATGAGAGTAACAACTCAACACATAGTTCTGCCTCAAAAAAGTAGACACGTTGTCTTCTGTACTAAGCCAGTAACTCAGGGTTAATGGACATCTTCCATTTCAATGTCAGTAAATAAAACAACATACTCTGTGAATAGCTGAAAGATATAATCAGTATTAACAATTCACGATAATTATATGGCTCTGTTGCAAGCGTTGTTATTTTGTACAGAATGTTCTGTCCCTGCTCTGAAAACTGCAAGGCTTAGCATAACGAACTATTCCGCAACTCTTTGCTCTTTGGACATAGTTGGTTCTGTGACTAGGGTCACCCTGACCTGAAACTTTGTAACTTCTCCTTTCCCAATGAACATGTTACCCCCACCCTCCATACTTCCCCTTCTCTTCTCACGCAAGATCACCTTACAAGAGTATGAGTACAGCTGTATG
Source organism: Ancistrus triradiatus (assembly GCA_025084515.1). Classification (NCBI taxonomy): domain Eukaryota; kingdom Metazoa; phylum Chordata; class Actinopteri; order Siluriformes; family Loricariidae; genus Ancistrus; species Ancistrus triradiatus. The sequence goes on from JAJAGP010000391.1 coordinate 244,576, forward strand.
TGTATGTTTATTTTGAGATCCTTGAATAAACCCTCTGCTGATAAAGCTTTGTGCTGGTTTCTTCTTGGACCTCCCTGCGCAGAACGGACTGGACCGACACAGGAGAAGTCAGATAGGACAAGGCTCGCATAACTATCTAACAGTTTCTTGGTGACCCGACGTGATACTTCTGGTCAAGTAAGACATGATTTGTTTGACTACCTGGCTGGCGGTATCACTCGATGATTTGTAGATCCTTCGGGGATTATATACCTGATACTCATTACTAGTTTAGACACTAGGGACGACGTATCAATACCTGTGCCGGTCCTTCCGTGTTGAGTGTTGATTGTTGATTGTTGATTGTTGATTGTGTATAACATACTGAGGTGTACGTATGGGTGGTTCTTACCCTAAGCCTGATCCCGGGGAAACCCCCTCGGATTGGATGTTTCGTTGTGGATTGGGTTTTTATGTCAGCCCATGGCTGGAGAATTTGGCTGGATGGACTGAGGGCAGTCCACAATTTCGCCCTTACCCTAGGGAGGGTACCTTTGATCCAGGTTACTTACAGTCAGCGCATAAAATGATTTTTGACGGCATGGGGGACCCTGATTGGTATTATGATTATATGTGCGAGGGATATCGTCAATGGTATGGTATAAAAAAAGATTTGGGATGGTTATCATAACTTATATACGCCAAAAAAGGTTTTTGAAGGGGAATCCCTAAAGCCGACTTCCCTGAAATCGGTTAAACCAGCAGAGGCAAAGGTCATGCCCAAAAACTTGCCTCATCCACCGCCATACAAACCCCCCGCCGCCAACGGCACCACAGGCCACCCTTAATAGCTGCTATGCAGATTACTGAAAACAACTACAATCATTGAGAATAAATCAGAGGCCGAAACCAAGTGGCCCAGAGTTGGCCACAAAAAACCAAAAAAAACCCGTGCAGAGGAAAGAAAGATCCTCAGGGGTCAGCTCAGATTCCGAGGAGGATTCTGATTCTGAGCCACTCACTAATGTGGCCGCTGTTTGGAAACGTGTCCCACGGGGATACAAAATATCACCACCGAATCCTTCCACGCTGAAGGATATCATTAATCTTCTACCATCCCCTAGTAATGCGCTCCCTTTCGTGGACGCCCTGATTAAACTTTTCTCGCAGCTGCCAGCTTTATCCCCACTCTTGGCCAAGTACGCTGTCCACTTGAGCGATCAGTTGAAAAAAAAATATCTGCTGGGCTTGAAGGAAGCCAGCAGAGACCTTTCTCAGGTTACTAACTGTAAGCAGGAAAAGGCTGAAACCACTAGTCATTTCTGGAATAGGTTTCTCCGAGGTGTGGCGTCATCTGGGTGGCATGGACCCTGGATGTACAGAACCCTAATCCCCTTTTCCTTTGTACTTTTCTGGCCAATTGTCGCCCTGAAGTGCAAACAGCACTCAAATTCCAGTTTAGTGATCGTTCTAATCTAAAGATTGAGGATGCTGCTAAGAAATTGCGTATACTGGAGGCCGATGGTTTTTGTTTGACACCAAAGCAGGCAATAAGGCATGTTTTGAGTGTAGCAGGAGGGTGGACCGGCAAACATAAAGGTCGTGGCCGTGAATGGCCAGGGCCAGAAAAAGAAAGGGAAATGTCATTATTGTGGTAAGGAGGGTCATTGGATACGTGAGTGTAAAAAGAAACAGAGAAATGAGGCCTCAGGCCGTACTGAGGGTCGTCAGCCCCAGTGGACAACAACAATTTCCGCCGCCTCCGCCATCCGCAACAATGGCAGAACCAGACACAACACTGGGGCCCCCGCTCCCCACCGGGCCCTGAGAGAACCTATCAAGGTTACTAGGGGTACCTACAGAGTAAGGAGCCCGCGACCATTAGTATGTTGAACCTCTCGTTCACTTCCCCAGCTAACAGAGACCTGCCTATTATCATGTTGTCTGGTGGGAGAAACTGAATATCCGTTCCTGTTGGACACTGGTGCTACCATGTCCTCTTTGGGACAATCTTACGGGGGTGCTCTTTCTTCACGGTCGGTTAGCTCTGTGGGAATTGACGGGATTCCTTTTGACTCTTATTTACGCCCCCACTGCCTTGTAACTTGTCTTGATGACCCTTCTTTGTACCTGATGCATTCTTTTGTGTACATGCCCGATTTGCCCTTTTGTTTACTGGGAAGGGATCTTATGAAGTAGCCTAAATTTATCTCTGACTTTCAGTGGTTCACGACTGACTGTGTGTGTGCCTGATGTATGTCAACCCTCCTTTACTGCTCCTCTCTCTCTGTCATCTCTCTCGAAGAGACATTGAGGAAGTGTATTTGTCCGTCTCTAACACTCTTCCTGTTTTTCTACAACAGTTACCGCTTACTCTGTGGGCTGATCATAGAAACGATGTGGGGTTTGTTTCCTGCGCCCCCTATGAGGCCACTATAAAACACACTGATCCTGTATACATTAGACAATACCCCCTAAACACCAGCTAAAGCTGCCGGTATTACTGTGTTCTCTCTTCCCTTCTACAGCGAGGCGTGGTGGTTCCGTGCACAAGTCCATACAACACACCAGTTAATCCCGTCCCGAAGCCCGATGGCTCATGGCGCTTCACACAAGACCTCAGAAAAATTAACTCCATTGTTATTCCAGTTGCTCCAATAGTGCCAGATGTGCCTTCTATAATCGCTTCGGTTCCTCACGATCATTGTTGTTTCTCTGTGATTGACTCATGTTCTGCCTTTTTCAGCATTCCTGTTGGAAAGCAGACACAGCCTCTGTTCGCCTTCACGCACAGGGGCCGACAGTACACATGGACAAGACTCCCTCAGGGGTACATTGATTCACCTGCAGTGTCTGCCGCTGCTGTCCGAGATGCGTTACGGGACCTGACCATTCCCCCTAGCTCTGTTGTGTTGCAGTACGCTGACGACCTTCTCGTCTCTGCTGTTGATGAGCCCACCTGCAGAGAAGCCACTATCATTCTGTTGCAGAGACTGGCTGAAAAGGGTTTCAAGGTATCTCGTTCCAAGCTCCAATGCTGCCTTCCCTCCGTTCAGTATCTGGGACACGAACTCTCCCAAGGTTGTCGCCGTCTGACACGAGACCGAATACAAGTTATCGTCAACACTGAACGCCCTGCGACAAAGCACGCGTCTATGGCCTTCCTGGGACCGATGAACTATTGTAGGCAACGGATACCCGACTGCTCATACTATGACAAATGCCTGCGCTCCGCCATTCGCCACAATGATCCTCTGACAGAACCTCTGGTCTGGACTCATGACATGAACAATGCCTTTTCTGAACTGAAGCGGGCCCTGTGTGTTGCCCCTGCACTAGGCCTGCCCAACTATGACCTGCCTTTTCACTTGTGGGTCACACAGCAACTAGGCTCTGCGGCCGCCGTCCCGGCACAGCGGCACGGAGGTGGTCTACGCCCATGTGCGTATCTCTCTAAAACTTTAGACACCGTGGCACAAGGTTTGCCCTCATGTCCGCGTGCTGTCGCCGCCTGTGCGTCGATGGTGACGGATGCTCAGAAAATTGTCCTGTCGCACCCTTTGATACTTCACACTTCCCACCAGGTAACGCACATTTTACGTCATTTAAGTACACGACACCTGTCCGCTCGGCGCCGATCAGGTTATGAGGCCATCTCACCGGGCACCGAAAACTTGACTATAAAATCGACGTCCTACATGACACGCATGCGCATGCCCTGCAGCGCCTTATAAACGCGCAGGATGACTGTGAACCAATTACTGATGACACTGATCACGATTGCATGTCTTGCATTGTGCACAAAACCAGCATCAGAGCTGATCTGTCTTCTCTCCCTCTCCCAACAGGAGATGTTCTCTTTGTTGACGGTTCCTGTTCTAAGCCTGCAGATGGTATTTTCCTGTGTGGTTATTCTGTTTGTCGTTTACCTGATGTTGTGATAGAGGCTTTCTCCTTGCCATTCTCTTCCGCTCAGGCTGCTGAACTGTATGCATTAACCCGTGCGTGTGTGATCTCACAGGACCGTGACATGACTATTTACACTGACTCTCGTTACGCCTTTGGTGTAGCCCATGACATGGGTCGCATTTAGGAGTCTCGAGGCTTCATAGGTGCTGATGGTAAGCCCATTTCGCATCAAATCCTTGTACAGGATCTGATTGCTTCCTGTTCTCTGCCTAGATCTTTAGCCATTGTCAAAACTAAGGCTCATTCTCATGACAACACGGACGAGGCCAGTGGTAATTCCCTTGCTGACCGCATGGCTAAGCAGGCTGCTTCATCTGGTAGCCCGTCTCCTTTCCTGAACACCTGTTTGGTTTCTCGCAGCCACATGGTAAGTGCTGTCTTACCAGATGTCGATTTGCCTAGCTTACAGGTTTCCGCCTCGCCCTCCGATTGTGAGTTCTGGCAAACACACGGCTGCAGCCTCGTGAATGGCGTCAAGGTTGACGCCAAAGGCCAAATCTGTCTCCCTCGTTCGTGTACTCCCTTTCTCGTCCGCGAGTTTCATGGCCCCACTCATCGCGGACGAAGAGGGGTAGCGGAGGACCTCATGGATGTCTTCTGCATTTAAAATCTGCACAAAGATACACACGCTATCCTCGATAGGTGTCTCACCTGTGCCCAAAACAATGTTTCAAAGCCCGGTGCCATACACCAACACATCCCAACTCCAGACACTCCTTTTCAGGAGTGGCAAGTCGATTTCACGCATGTGCCAAAATTGGGCCCCTACAAATATCTTTTAGTACTGGTTGACAAATTTTCGAAGTGGGTAGAAGCGTTTCCCTGTGCTAAGGAAGATGCCAAAACAGTGGTGGCAAAACTGATCCTAGAAATTATCCCACGATATGGGATACCCGTAGTACTAGATTCCAATAAAGGTACTCCCTTCACTTCAAAAGTCACACAACTATTATGCGCTGAGCTAAAAATCAATTGGAAATTCCACATTCCTTACCACCCTCAATCATCCGGCATGGTGGAAAGGACCAATCGCACCCTGAAAAGCAAATTACGGAAAACCATGCAAGACATGGGAAACAAAAATTGGCTTCACGCCTTACCCTTGGTTTTAGCTGACATGAGAATGTCCTCCTTGATGGCTTTGGACCATCTGTCCCCTTATGAGGTAGTAATGGGACGCCCCTTTCCGGTACCTTGGCGAAAGGGAATGCAGGCTGTGGGAGCAACCGACCTAGAAGTACACCCAGTGAGTACTCTGCAGGACTCATCCAAAACTTGAACGATTATTGGATAAGGGTAAATCAAAAGAAACCCATCATTCCTATTGGGCATACCCACGATATTGAGGTGGGAGACAAAGTATTGATCAAAAGATTGGACCGAGAAAGTCTGACTTTATCTGATCCTTTATACAGTGCTCCTGCAGAAGTAATTGCTGTAACTAGGACCGCCGTGTTGACTGATCTTTTTCCACAGTGGATCTATGCGACAAGGATCAAGAAGGCCCCCTCTCCGGTCACTGCATCAAATCCAGTGCCCATGAAGTAATGATTTCTTTATCTTTCAGTAACCACTGACAACAGCTGACAAGTCCTTGCAGGAGCCTACCTCTGGCGTTTGGGAACACCCAAGTCCGACCAGTAATCGAGGGAGGCCTGTCGGTGAGTCACAAAGGAACTGAAAGGATAAAAGTGACCAGCAATCGCCGCCGGTACGAAGAAGGGTCCCTATCATTTGAACCACAAGATCGTCTGACAACGGATACACAGCCAGTGACTAGTATGGCTGTCGGTTGGATCCTCGTCATAGGATTGCTGCACGTCTGCGTCCCGCAAGTGACATCAAATCCACATGATAATACCTTTTGGCAATATGCCAATTGGACTGCGAAATTGTATACAAATGAGTCCATGCTATGTTTATCATCCTCGTGGGGATGGTTTGGCGCTCTGTTTTGGCCATTTTGTGCCATACTTGTATTGGCTTATATCTGTCATATGTATCGTATGTTTTGATGTGCCTATTCGGCCCCTGCATATTTCGTTGTTTCATGGATCGCGTATATGCCATGTTTAATTTCTCACATAGCTACTCTCCATGTTTCTAGGGACCAGTTAACCGCCGTTTAAATAGTGATACTAGCTTAATGCTAGTATCAAAGAGGGGATTGAAAGATATAATCAGTATTAACAATTCACGATAATTATATATGGCTCTGTTGCAAGCGTTGTTATTTTGTACAGAATGTTCTGTCCCTGCTCTGAAAACTGCAAGGCTTAGCATAACGAACTATTCCGCAACTCTTTGCTCTTTGGACATAGTTGGTTCTGTGACTAGGGTCACCCTGACCTGAAACTTTGTAACTTCTCCTTTTCCCAATGAACATGTGTACCCCCATCCTCCATACTTCCCCTTCTCTTCTCACGCAAGCTCGCCTTACAAGAGTATAAGTACAGCTGTATGTGTATGTTTATTTTGAGATCCTTGAATAAACCCTCTGCTGCTCAAAGCTTTGTGCCGGTTTCTTCTTGGACCTCCCTGCGCAGAACGGACTGGACCGACACAGGAGAAGTCAGATAGACGAGGCTCGCATAACTATCTAACAATAGCTAACACAGTTAATTTTAAAAGTCTTCCCGAATGGTTTATAGCAATTACAAGGTCCAAATATCATTTTAGACCGCTTTTCACAGTTCTTTTTAGTGACTACATATGCGCTAATTACACAAAATGGCAGCTACAACTCACCGAGACAACCTCTAAGATCCAAGTTCAAGCTTCTCACAGCTCAACAACATCTACAAGTCCTCAAGGATACATTGAGTTTATCTCGCGGTCTTCGTTCTCTTTTCCAGTGCTTACTCAGCATACCAATATCAACGACAACGAAGAGAAAAAAACAAGGAAAAAAACACTTCCCACTAATGCGTCTTAGTAGGCTGCTGCCAAGTGGCGAAAGATAGAAACTACATTTTAATGAACTTGTTAAAGTACAACATGCATTACATTAGGGCAGGAAAGGGGCTAAATGAACAGGGTTACATTGCCAACAAAGGTTATGTTCCAAAGTATTGAGTTGAACTTTTGTTATTGACCAAATACTTATTTTCCACCATAATTTACAATTAAAATCTTTAAAAATCCCACAATGTGATTTCCTGGATTTTTTTTCTCATTTTGTCTCTCATAGTTGAAGTGTACCTATGATGAAAATTACAGACCTTTCTCATTTTTCTAAGTAGGAGAACTTGCACAATCAGTGGCTGACTAAATACTTTTTTGCCCCACTGTATATTTACTGCCCACTTCATTAGGTACACCTTACTAGTGCTGAGTTGGACCCCACCTTTGCCTTCATAACTGCCTAAATTCTTTATGGCTCAGTTGCTGTAGATTTGTTGGCTGGTTCAAATCGCCTGTTCCACTACATACCAATGGTTACACTGTCATCATAAAGGGATGGACATGGTCAGCAACAATACTCAGGTAGGCTGTGGTGTTGAAACAATGCTCAGTTCTGATTTTATCATCCTAATGTTGCAGCAGAAACTGAGATATCGGACCAGGCAATTTTTTTCCAATTCTCTGTTGTCCAATTTGATGCAACTTTTTGTAGCCTCAAATCCCTATTCTTAGCTGGCAGGAGTGGCACCCTGTGTGCTTTTCTGCTGTTGTAGCCCTATACATATACACTACTGTGCAAATGTCTTAGGCCATCATTAGATGTGTTGTTTTACCAATAGTATAATGACCTTATATAACTATTTCTCAGTCTATTTATTAGATTACAAACAGGAAATACAGGAAACTCCAGAACTGAATATTATTGAGGGAGTATGGGATCACCTGGACAGAGAAAGAAATAAAAGACAACTTAAATCTAAAGAAGAACTATGGGAGGTACTGAAGAAACCTGATATGATGTACTAATAGATTACTTCAGAAAACCTTTGGAAAGTCTTATAGGTATATCCTAGAGAGATTTTTTTTCACAGCACTTGTGCTATCACATATGCAAAAACAGTGTAGAAAAAGTTATTACAAGTATGAAGGAAGTGAAATGAGTAAGCACATACAGTATCACTACAATTTCAGTTGTTGTGTGTAATTTGTGTTTATGTATTTTTATGCATATAAATGTGAAACATGTCACAAAAGAGAGAGAAAAATATGTTTCTACACATTCAGACAGTGAATGCATAGTCACTAGTGTGTCTAGTAAGTCGAGAGGGCAGTGAGGGCCAGTCTCACTGCATTATTCCCACTGAACTTTCAACTAATGTCCAAGTTGACAGGGTAGAATAGCATAACTTTCACTCAGGCTCTGGCTCAAGCATACTTGTTCTCTCTCCATCGTGCTTTCTCCTCACATGCTGCTGGATGTAAAATTCTCCAAATGTACATAACCATAGTATCTTTTATTCATGCTCTCTTTTCTCAACTTCTCGGTTACTGGCCCAACTTCCCACTTGATTCCAACACAAAGCACATCCTGTGCAGCATCCAGAATGCAGACCATACACCAACACATGCTGTGCAAATTGCTAGCCTGGGAATGAGAAAGGTTAAAATGATGCACACACTCAGAGCAGGTATGCAAACAAATCAATTACTTTATTTCCAAACAAGATACTTTTTTAACAGTAATGCATAGGAAAAAAGTGCAGTGTAGCAATGTTCATTAGTTCCTTGTGTATTTCAAGGGTAAAGCAAATGCTATCTTGTCTATATTCCCTAGGACAGACAGTGCAGTGTTTTTTTTTTAATATTTAAGCTGGTTTACTTTATAGATCTGCAATCTGGAATCAATGCACTGCAAGTCTATAAGCAAACATCGAAAATTGGCAATTACGTCTTAGATTTCCAGTCTCAGCCATCATCAGCTCACTTAATTAAAAATATGATCCATATATAGATCAAAACAGCATCTCATCTGAATGAGCAAGGCTTCCCTTTGTGTCTTAAACACATCAACAATGCCAAGTTTATATTTTGTAGAAAATGTACCATTAGCTGTCATGACAACCACTTGGCCACTTGGTAGGGATGTTTGTGAAGTTGTTTTTCATTTAAGTAGTTAGATGGCCAAAATTATGTATACCCATACTGATCTGTTATTTCAGCTGTGTGCACGAAATTACATGTTTTTAGGTATTACTGTAGACATTTAACAGCTTATAACTGCTTTCCCATTTAACCATATAATTTATTTGTTTAAATCATATTTTCAACATTTATTCTTTAATATAGTATTTACCTAATTTTTAAAGAATCAGCATTTTGTTACAAAAGGGTGTATTCATTTCGGAGACAACCTGTATATAACTGTTATATTAGTCTGACACATAAAAATGTTTATGAACTCTGTAGATTGTATATCCAACTACTGTGACACCATCCTGTTAATATAAAATGGGAATTTATGTCACAAATAGATGGATAGATGAGACATATTTGGATGGAAATGCAAGGGGCAACAGCATTAAGTGGGTAACAGGCTATTTAGACAGACAAGTATTGCAGGCTAGACAGTGCAAAAGGCTAAACATAGAGGCTAACATAAAGCTAATACAAAGCTAAACATAATTAACAAACATACTGGCTATGAACATACACTAAATAAGCTACACATATTGGATAAACACACAAGCTCACTGAGAAAAAAAGGGCAAACAAGAACAAACAATGAAAAAAGATGCAGAAAAGAAGAAAAGGGGAAAAAAGGGAAAAAAGGGAAAAAAGGGAAAAGGGACAAAGAAAAGGGGAGTCACAGCATGAAGACACTAATAATAGAGCTAGATAAGGAAAGATAAGGAATGTGAGAAACAGAGGGGTATATTTACAGGGAAGCTGGCTGTAAATAGGCAGCCTGTTATGGAAGGGGAACGGGGTCAAAGGGAGGTAGGAAGCTATCTAGGATGATGTGGGGGAAAAATCAGCCAACAAAAGTGCATCATCCTGACAATTTATTTGGAAGGCCAATTATATTCTGGTCTGTATGGTCTCTATATATTTGAAAGCTGTAAATTGAATTTTTACATGAATGCACTTAAGCTCTAATATATGAGATAAACTGAGGCAATCCAGATTTTATGTTCTATTGAACTTCTTTTTATAGTAGCAATTTATTTTTTCTGCTTTTTCTATCTCTACATGAGTTTTAAAAGTTGCAGTGAGTATAAATTCCTGCATTCAAACAAAACATGAAACTTTCATTCTTGCACAGCACCTTTTCATTTGCTATTTTTAGTTTTGTAATGTTTTAATTTTATATTTTTATTTTCTTGGATTGGAAACTGACTTTGGTTTCTTGGCTATGCAAGAAATGCTTTTACTCAATGCTTATGTTAGAATGGCTATTAAGTGAATAATTGTATGGTTTATTGCAGCGTTGGAATATTACTTTTTGTTTTTTTTGTAATTTTCTTGTATTTTATTCTAAGAAAGTTAAAATCTAAATTGTCCTTTGTGTGTATATGACTGTATGGAAGTATGTGCTCTATGATTAGTATATGCCTTAAAGTTGTTCCTGCCTTGTGCCCTATGTTGCCGGCTAGGCACCAGCTCTCCCGTGACCCTGCCCAGGATCCAACGGATAAGAAAGTGAATGAAGGTGAATTCTTGATCTCAACTGTCTTATTAAAAATGTCAGTAAAATGTTCCTTAGACAACCAATTCAGTATTTATTTTAATTATTCTAGTAATAATCATCAAGAAATAGCATCTGTACTTTATCTGTACTTACAATGGAGCTGTTTTGTTAGTGTAACTATCAGCAGTATAGCTCATATTTATCTTGCTACAATTTCCAGTAAAGCAAATGAATAACTACACATGAATGGTTACATTAGCTTTCTGTATATCCCACAGCAATATTCACCTGGCAGTATAGTCCCTTATGTTATTGTAATGGTGATAAAATGACTCCTAGCATATGTTGTGTTTTTATATGTTAATCACTAGCATATGCTGGTTTGGTGAGCATGACCATCACCCGAACGGGATGTTGACTTGGTGAATATTCTGGTGCTCATCATGTCACTAAACCAGCATACAAACCATAACTTATGCTGGTCTTTTTAACAGGGCTGACAAGTATCATTTTGCTAACTTAAATGAACTGATGTTGCTGGGTAAGAATTAGTTATTTTGCAGAGGCAAACAAGAACAGTTTGCGACTGCATCCCCGATTTGAAAAAGAGCACAGGCAGTGTGTATTGAAAAAAATGGCTCATACAAAGACCTGAAACCCATATCTAGAATGCAGTCACAATAAAATATCCTCCATAATGCACAAGTATGCACACAACTGCTCTGTGTGCCTTTGCAAACATAGCAGTTTCATAAACACTAGTCCTTTCTTAGTTCAAAGCAACAAAGCTCTGCAAGTTTTCAGCATGCACAAAAATAGCATCCCTGCAGCACAGTGGCACAACTATGAATCCACAGCGAAACAGCACAAATGACAGGAAACAAACATACCATTTCCTTCAGCAAGTAACGCCATCAACTAATGGCATAAAGATCCCTGCAGAGGGCTGAACTAATGATCATTAGCAGATGTCCTAGTAACAAGGAAGATTTCAGGGAAATCTGTTTTACTTCCAAATCAAGCTCTTTTCTGAGAGTAGTGTTTGCCTGTGCATTAGCACTTCAAACTCGGGTAAACATACTGACTTTCAAGAACATAGCTGGCAGTAGTGATCGAACCACTGACATTTCTGAGGACAGATGAGAAAAACATGAAAGTGTTAGGAATATGCCAGCTAATGTCTTAAAACAGCATATCATTTTGCAAGAAGGTTTTGACATGTTGGGTAAGCTACTTGTGTATCATTCATAAAAAATGTATGAAGGTTCAAGTGGTTAGTGCTGTTTCCTTAAAGCTCCAGTGAGCCCTTCCTAGCCTGGACTCTCACGCATTTGTGGAGTTTAAATGTTCTCTTTGTGTATGTATTAGTACAACTGGCACCTGTCGAGAGTCCCAATGTGAGCGAATGAGTGTGTGACTGTGTTTGCATGTGCTCTGTGATGGACTGGTGCCCTGTACAGAGGTGATCGCACCTTTTGCCCTGTGCTGCTGATTAACTCATCACATCCTTGAACTGGATTGAGCAGATGTGAAAAATGTATGTTCTCAACATACTAATTATGATGAAATTCATACACTTTATGTCAATTTTATGAACCAGTAAATGAATCTGGCACTTGAATTTGGCATCTTCCACTGAACACCAGCAGAGAGCAAATGTCCAGAGAGAGAACACATGCAAGGTACTCCAAAGGATTACACATTTGTATTGAGATGTCAATTCAAACTTGGCTCAAATTATTTGAATCAATTACAGAACAGATTTTCCGCTCAGCTATATGAGTGTGTCTCCTCTCACAAATCACAGTTCTGCACAACATGTTGTCGATGTCCAAGATAGTTCCACAGGTGCACAGTAAAACAAACAACACCTGCACAACTGAAAGATGTCCATTCGTAGCACTCTTCCAAATTCATGATAGGAATATTAAATATTTGCATCATGTAAAAAAAAACAACATCATTCTCACCAAACGATGAAATGAAGATTGGCGGCTCTGAGCTGGCATGAATGATTAAGTGATTCATTAGGAAATGCATCTGGAGATCTCAGCTATGGAACATCTTAGGACAATAATTATAACATGGCTGTAATCTGTGATGTGCCAAAGTAAACAAAACCATTTTCTAAATCAATTCAAAGAAGTCATTTTAAGTTACATGCTCACAGTTTGTGAGAATGAGCCCAATCATGTGGTTGATTTTCACAGGACGTGGTATTGTTACCTGGCTGAGTATATTAAGGTAGGGCATAACTATTCTAAATAATTGTTGAAACAGTGGACTAGTGTAGGGTGTTATGGCATTTTTCTGACTCTGATTAAAAATATTTTGCAAATAAAGCTGAAAGGCATATTATTTTTTATAGATTATATTGTTTTTAATCTACATAACTAGCTTGGTATATCAGATAATGCTGGCCTGCATAATGATGTTGCATGAGCTGCAGTGTCAGTTTCAGTGATTGCTGACTTAAGACATCCTCAAATATTTGTGGTAAGTACTTTGTTACTGTACTTAAGTATTTTTTAGGTATCTGTACTTTACTTTTTTTGTAACTTAATACTTTTACCTTTTACTCACTACATTTAAAAAAAAAATCTGTACTTTTTACTCACTACATTTTCAAAACAGGCAATTCTAGTCAGGCACCTAAGGAAGCACCAATTGGAATCCTAAGTTTAAACCTGACATATTGCAAGTGGCATAAATCGTGGAGGTTCTCATGGTCATGCATGTCTTTTTGTAGGCGCTTTCAGTGTTATGGATCTGTACCTCTTGCCCGCAACAAAAGACCTTTTTTGAAGTTGTAAAGTTACAAAAGATTCAGGTGTTTACATAGATATTTAAAATAATCTATTGTAACTGAGTTTGAGTAGCAGTAACAAAAAATCTGTAGTTAACTATCATGATGCAAAAATATAAAATCAATTTACTCAGAAATGCCAACTAGCTGGCTTCCAGCTTCCGTATAGTTGATATGTCTTTAACCCCACCATAGCCTATCTTGTTCCTTATTTGTAGCACTACAGTTATGTTTTGTTATATTTTCAGAAGGAGGGAGGATTGTCTGAATTGCTGCTTAAAGAGAACATACAAATCACTAAAGTGAAATGGAATAATATATTAAAATGTGTGTACTTGTGTATTATATTTTATCTAGAGCAAATAAGAGAGAGAGAGAGAGAGAGAGAGAGAGAGAGAGAGAGAGAGAGAATATAACTATGGTATGTGAGCAACATGCTGTTTGGGTCTTTAGTCTCATGTTTATCTCCACACTTAATGTTTAGTTAGATTTTGGTATGTCCACTGAGGTAGTTCAGTTTGAAGTAGTGGTTGAAGTCAATATAAATGAATACCTTGATTAAAAGTAAGTGAGTACATGTCTATATGTATGGCTATACCAAATGAGAATGTCATACACTGGCTTTATTAATTAAAATGAGGTGATGAAATATGTTGTAAGATTTTCTGCAAAAAGTGTCTTAGATGGGTTTCTATGCTGCTATAATGAGAAATAACTTCATCCTCCAGAGTGGATACGTGACAAAACAGTGTGTACTTATCTAGTGAATGTTTCTCCCACTGTAGAGGCAAGACATTATGCTCATAGTTACAGCACTATGCATCCACTGCAGAGAATTCCACATCTGACACGATGCAGTTCTTTGTACTTTGGAGAGTCACAATGTCCTGACAATCAGAAATCGTTTTTAATTTAATTTCAAAGATTTATTCTCTACTTAACGCTGACAGAATGAAATACCACATTTCTGAGTGGTGGCTGGCTGCAGGCTGGTTTAAACCAGTTAATATCTTGCCTTTACTTCTTGACAAAATTTATTTCAACGTATTTTGAAGGGCTTCATTTGCTAAGACACATATAGGGCAATCCGAAATATGGGGATACTATTATAGAACTATTTCACATCTTATGAAAATCATGCACTTATGAACAAACAATTTCACTTTCCTTAGAGAGTCCCCACAAATATCCTATATATTTCACCAACAATATTAATAGCATCTTAAGTAATCATGGTTTTTGCATTGTACAACCCTAAATCAGGAAAAAAAAGTTGGGACAGCATGGAAAATGCAAATAAGATATTTCATGTTTTGTCTGATCAACTTAATTTCATTTGTTAATATACATACATTTCTGCATTTCAGGCATAATCTTCTTCTTCTTTCGGCTTTCTCCTTTATCAGGGGTCACCACAGCGAGTTAAATGTTTCCACCTCACCCTGTCCTCCACGTCCTCTTACTCTCACCCAAACTCCCTGCATATCTTCATTCACCACACCCAAATAACTCCTCTTTGGTCTTCCTCTCCGTCTCTTGCCTGGCAAGCTCCATCTCCAACATCCTATTACCAATATATCCACTATCCCTCCTCTGCACATGTCCAAAACCATCTCAGTCTTCCCTCTCAAATTTTGTCTCCCAATTTTCCAACCTGTGCTGTCCCTCTGATGATCTCATTCCTAATCCTGTCCACCCTAGACACTCCTAAAGAGAAGCTCAAACATCTTAAGTTCTGCCACCTCTAGCTCTGCTTCCTGTTTTCTTTGTCAGTGCCACTGTCTCTAAGCCATACAACAAGGCTGGTCTCGCTACTCTCTTATAAATCTTTCCTTTCACTTTTGCTGTGACCCTTTTGTCACATAGCACTCCTGACACTCTTCTCCACCCACTCCATCCTGCCTGTACTCTCTTCTTTACCTCCTTTCCACACATCCCCATTTCCTTGGGACAGTTGATCCCAAGTACCTGAACTCCTGGAACTTTGTGACCACTGATCCCTGTAGCCTGACTGTTTCCACCTGCCTCCCTTTCATTTACACACATGTATTCTGTCTTACTACAGTTGACTTTCATTCCTCTCCTTTCCAGATTATACCTCCACCTCTCCAGTTCTCTTTCTACCTGTTCCCTGTTCTCACTACAGATCACAATGTCGTCTGCAAACATCATAGTCCACAGCGATTCCTGTCTGACCTCATCTGTTAGTCTGTCCATCACCAGAGCAAATTAAGAAGGGACTCAGGGCCGATCCTTGATGCAGTCCCACCTCTACCTTGAAGCTATCTGTCACTCCTACAGCACATCTCACCGCTGTCACGCTGTTATCATACATGTCCTGCACTAATCTAACATACTTTTCAGCCACTCAAGACTCATACACCACCACAGTTCCTTCCTTGGCACCCTGTCATAAGCTTTCTCCAAATTCACAAAGATGCAGTGTAGCTCTTTCTGACCATCTCTATACTCAAGAAATCTCAAGAAAATCTCAAAGAAATCTCAAAGAAAAAATCGCATCCATGGTGCTCTTCCTTGGCATGAAACCATACTGTTTTTCACACACTGTCACCTCCTGTCTGAGCCTAGCTTCCACAACTCTCTCCCAAATCTTCATTGTGGGGCTCATCAACTTTATGCCCCTGTAAGAGCCACCAACTCTGTACATTCACCCTTCTGCTTAAAAAATCGGTACAAGTAAACTTTTCCTCCATTCCTCCGGCATGCTCTCATTCACCAGAATTCCATTGAATAATCTAGTCAAAAAACCACTCCCAGCTCTCCTAGACTTTTTCCATACCTCAACCGGTATGTCATCAGGTCCCACTGCCTTTCCATTCTTCATCCTTTTCAAAGCTTTCCTCACTTCATCCTTGCTAATCTTTGCTACAATCCTGTTCCACAATTTCTACGTCATCCAACCTTTCTTTCCCTTTTCATTTTCTACATTCATCAACTCCTCAAAATACTCCTTCAATCTTTCCCTCACCTTCTCCTCCCCTGACAGTACATTTCCATTTCTATCCTTGATCACCCTGACCTGCTGCACATCCTTTCCAGCTCTATCTTCTGTCTCGCTAGCAAGATACAACTCCTTCTCTCCTTCCCTTCTGTCTAACCTTTCATATAACTCATCAAAGGCCTTCTGCTTGGCCTTTGCTACCTCCCCTCTTTGCCCTTTGCCGCATTCTCCTTGTACTCCTGCCTACTCTCATTAGTCCTGTCCTGTCCCCATTTCTTATTTGCTGACCTCTTTCTCTGAATAACCTCCTGCACTTCCTCTTCCACCACCAGGTTCCTTTTCATCTTTTGCCTGTCCAGAGGACACACCCAGTACCTTTCTACCTGTCTGTCTAATTACGGTTGCTACTACTACCCAGTCATCTGGGAGCTCTTTTACTATCACCCAAAGCCTTTCTCAGCTCCTCTCTGAAAACTCCTTTAAACATTCTTCCTTTCTCAACTTCCACCATTTGGTCCTCTGCTCTGCCTTTGTCCTCTTCCTCTTCCTAACCACCAGAGCCATCCTGCACACCACCATTCGATGCTGCCTAGCTACACTCTCCCCTGCCACTACCTTACAATCACCAATCTCTTTTAAGCAACCTCTTCTACATAAGATGTAGTCTACCTGTGTGCTCCTCCCTCCACTCTTATAAGTCACCCTATGCTCCGCATTCTTTTGGAAAAATATGTGTTAACCACAGCCACTTCCATCCTCTTTGCAATATTCACCACCCATCTGTCCTTCTAGGTTCCTATCCTTAACACCAAACCTACCCATCACTTTCTCATCTCCTTTATTACCTTCACCAACATGACCATTGAAATCTGCACCAATCACCAGTCTCTCCTCCCTGGGAATGCTCTCAAACCATTTCATCTATCTCCCCTATCTCCCCCCAGAATCTCTCTTTCTCCTCTAATTCACAGCCAACTTGTGGGTGCATAGCCACTAACAACATTCACCATTACACCCTCAATTTCCAGCTTCAGACATATTATCCTATCTGACACCCCTTTTCACCTCAACGACATTCTGTTACATAGTCCTCCTTCAGGACCACACCAACTCCATTTCTCTTCCTATCCACACCATGGTAGAACAGTTTTTAACCCTGCACCCAATGCTACGAGCCCTTGCTACCCTTCCACTTTGTCTCCTGCCACACACAAAAACATCGACCTTTTCTCCTCTGCATCATATCAGCCAGCTCTCTACCTTTCCCTGTCCATCGTCCCTACATTTAGGGTTGCTACCCTCGGTGCTATATTCTGGCCCCCTCCTGATTTCTCTCTCTGTCTCGCACACGCTTCCCTCCTCTTCGTCTTCGGCAACAGTAGTCCAATTTCCGCTGGGTACCCACCTGTTTGCTACCAGTACCAGTTGGCGGTCGTTGTTAACTCGAGCTGCGAACCGATCCGGTATGGTGAAATTATTATGAAACTCGCATACTAGATTTGGCAAATGTTTTTACACCTTCCTGACGCAACCCTCACCATTTATCCGGAAAACCGTCACTCATCAATAGCTGATTTTAACTACATGGCTAAGGGATTATTTTGGCAAACCTTTGTCAAGCACTACGCATATGTAGTTTTGTACAGTTACATTCACAAATGCCAATTAAGATTTACAGTTCAAAAAGGAAGTGTTTTAACCAAGACAGAAGCAGAGTCGACTTCCCTGGGTTCAGAGGCATCTGGGATGGAACGCCACACAGTGGAAATACAGTGGGGCAAAAAAGTATTTAGTCAGTCACTGATTGTGCAGTTCTCTGACTTAGAAAGATGACAGAGGTCTGTAATTTTTCATCATAGGTACACTTCAAACTATGAGAGACAAAATGAGAAAAGAAATCCAGGAAATCACATTGTAGGATTTATAAAGAATATAATTGTAAATCATGGTGGAAAAATAAGTACAAACAAGCAAAGATTTCTGGCTCTCACAGACCTGTAACTTCTTCTTTTAGAAGCTCTTCTGTCCTCCACTCGTTACTGTATTAATGGCACCTGTTTGACCTCGATATCTGTATAAAAGAAACCTGTCCACATTCTCAAAACAGTCAGACTCCAAACTCAACCATGGCCAAGACGAAAGAGCTGTCGAAGGACACCAGGAAGAGTGAATCTACAATAGGCAAGCAGGTTGGTGTGTGAATTAATCAACTGTGGGAGCAATTATAAGACATTCAAGACCATTGATAATCTCTCCCAGTCTGGGGCTCCACGCAAGATCTCATCCCGTGGGGTCAAAATGATCATGAGATGAATGACCTTGCAGAGAGCTGGGACCAAAGTAACGAAGGCTACCATCAGTACCACACTATGCCGAGAGGGGACTTGGATTCTTGCAGTGCCAGGCGTGTCCCCCCTGCTTAAGTCAGTACATGTCCAGGCCCGTCTGAAGTTTGCCAGAGAGCATATGGATGATCCAGAAGAGGATTGGGAGAATATCATGTAGGTCAGAATGAAACCAAAATAGAACTTTTTGGTAAAACTCAATTGGCCGTGTGGAGAAAGAATTAGAAAATTCGGAGTTGCGCCATACCTACTGTGGAGCATGGCAGTGAAAACATCATGCTTTGGGGCTGTTTTTCTGCAAAGGGGACAGGACGACTGATCCGTATGAAGGGAAGAATGAACAGGGCTATGTATCGTGAGATTTTAAGCCAAAAACTCCTTCTATCAGTGAGAGCATTGAAGATGGAACATGGCTGGGTCTTCCAGCATGACAATGATCCCAAACAACACCACTCGGGCAACGATGGAGTGGCTCTGTAAAAAGAATTTCATGGTCCTGGAGTGGCCTAGCCAGTCTACAGACGTCAACCCCATAGAAAATTTGTGGAGGGAGTTGAAAGTCCGTGTTGCCCCAAAAACATCACTGCTCTAGAGGAGATCTGCATGGAGGAATGGGCCAACATACCAGCTACTGTGTGTGCAAACCTGGTGAAGACTTCCAGGAAAACGTTTGACCTCTGTCATTGCCAACAAAGGTTATGTTACAAAGTATTGAGTTGATCCAAATTTATTGACCAAATACTTATTTCCCACCATAATTTAGAATTAAATTATTTAAAAATCCTACAATGTGATTTCCTGGATGTCCTTTTCTCATTTTGTCTCTCATAGTTGAAGTGTACCTATGATGAGAATTACAGACCTCTCTCATCTTTCTAAGTAGGAGAACTTGCACAATCAGTGGCTGACCAAATGCTTTTTTGCCCCACTGTATGTGTTGTGGCCATACAAATCAGTATTATAGATCAATAAGAGAGGTGACCAAGAACACAATGGTCACTCTGGCTGAGCTCTAAAAGACCCTGTGTGCAGATGGGAGAAATGTCCAGAAGGTCAACTATCACTGCAGCGTTATACCAGTCAGGGCTTTATGGCAGAGTGACCAGAAAGAAGCCTCTCCTCAGTAATGGCAAATGAAAGCCAGTCTGGAGTTGCAAAAAAGCCCCTAAAAGATTCTCATACTGTGAGAAGTCTGATGAAACCAAGATTGAACTTTTTGGCCTCAGAATCAGGCACTGCTTATCACCTGCCCATCCCTACTGTGCATGGTGGTGGCAGCATCATACTATTGGGGAGTTTTTCAGTGATTGGGACAGGGAGACTGGTCAGGGTTGAGGGAAAGCTGAGAGGAGCAAAGTACAGAGATATTCTTGATGAAAACCTGATTTCAAAGAGCTCGGGACCTCAGACTGGACCAAAGGTTCATATTGCAACAAAACAATGACCCTAAGCACACAGGCAAGACAATACAGGAGTGGCTTACAGACAACTCTGAATATCCTTGAGTGGCCCATTCAGAACCCTGACTTGACCCAATCGAACATCACTGGAGAGAGCTGAAAATGGCTGTCCACCAATGTTCCCCACCCAACCTGGCAGAGGATCAGCAGAGAAAAATGAGCTTGAGAATGTATGAATCTTAAGTATCCCTACAACTAGTTTTCATATAACCTTGTGTATCAAAATAATATAATAATAACTGTCATTAAATAGTCACTGTTACTGAAAGCGATTTTCAATTAGCCAAACAAAACAAACTGTAATCTGTGTTAAACAAATTTTAAAATAACATTTACAACACTGTAAATATAAGAACACCACGTGAGATTAAATTCATATTTAAATCCTAATATGTTGAGTTTAACAGAAGTATTTTTTTAATGAGACCCTTGTGATACTTGTTCCAGAGCAGTCCATCTTCTGTGACCCAGAGCATTTACAAAAGTGTGGGAGTCTTTACCGAAAGTCATTCATTTAGCCTAATGCATTATAAATGACTGGTAATTTTGCTTAATGATGCAAGTGAAGATATAGACCTAGCAAAATGGTTGATAATATATCTACATTTTAACAGCCCTCTGTTTGCCCATTAAATAAATGAAATTACAACTAAGGTAGCTTTATATTTCATTATTATATCCCAGCTTGGAACCACTGTCATAACATTTATTTATCACAAGAGAGCAGTGTTTTAGTTATTTTTTCCGGGTTAGACCCATCTTTTTATGCAAAACCCTAGATGACATAACTAAAGATCTGCTAATATGCACCTATTTTGTTCTATTTTCAGCTTCCTGCAGCTTTATTCCCCTCCACTGGTACATGCTAATGCTAATTCACTGATTGATGCTGATGGAGCTTGTTGGTATGTTGACCAATCTGTTTAATTAGTCTCTCAACATGTTTGTTGTGTGTTGACTAATAATATGCTAAGCTGGTCTCACAGAAAGTTGTCTACATTTAATGGCTGCACCGAGAAAACTTCTTTAATTAGCTTTAATCAGTGGTCTCTGTGCTAGCCTACTGATTTATGGGCTGAATATCTAAGGTCAGGACTTTGCAAAGTACTTTGTCAGTACTTTGAGTGTTAAACTGTGTTCATAAACCTAGAAAATGTTCTCTTTCTGCTTAATCTATTAGTGGCCATATATATATATATATATATATATATATATATATATATATACATTCACATATACATATATATATATATATATATATATATATATATATATGTATATTATGCCACACACACACACACACACACACACACACACACACACACACACACACACACACACACAGTACAGATATAATTTTTCATTTATATCCTGCTTATTTATTTTATTTTTTGTGGTCATTATGCTTTGTAGTCCTATAATTACACACATATGTCCATCTGTTTTTATACATATTTTGTTCATCCCCTTTACTCGGTTCTCTAATGGTCAGGACCCCCACAGCACCTCCACAGATCAGGTACAATTTGGGTGGTGGATTATTCTCAGCACTGCAACACTGATGTGGTTGTTGTGTGTTAGTGTGTGTTGAGCTGTTATGATGGATCAGACACCACAGTAGTGCTGCTAGAGTTTTCAAACACTATTCACACACTGTCCAATTTATTAGAGACAGTCACTTAATTGCTTACCAATTGACCAAAAAAAATGCACCCAGGTAGAAATGTCGGATTTCTGCAAAACTCACCATGCAGTTATGTCTCACACTCCCCCAACTGCTGGTGTGATGATCTGGGGAGTCATTGTATATGACAGTCGGTCACCCCTAGTAGTGATACGAGGGACAGGGCCATAGCAAGGCCATTTTTCAGCAAGATAATGCTCACCCACCCACAGCAAGGGTTTCCCAGGAATGTTTCAACCACTTGCAACACTTCCTTGTTCTGCCTAGTCACCAGATTTATCAATCGTGCATTTATGGGACCAACTGGGATGTTTCGGCAGCATACACGTGTGCAGGATCTATAGGCCAAGCTGCAACATCTGTGGGCAAATGTGTCATAGAGGTACATCTAGCAGTGAAGGATTTCTCCCCAAGAGGTACACTACCCAACTACCCTCTGAGAGCATTTTTATAGGGCAGAAGGGGAAGCACTTTACACCGTCTTGAGGCACTACCCAGTGTTTAATCAGACCACACCTGTAATCTGCATATGTAATGCACGCTAAGTATTGCAGCAATCTGACATTTCAGTCAGTTTATCACCTGTCTTTCCTATTATGATACTCAACTTGAACTTCCTCAGGTCATCTTGACCATTTCTACTTGCATATATACATTGTGTTACTGCCATGTGATTGGCTGAATAGATATTTCCATTAACAAGCAGTTCAAGAGGTGTGCTTAATAAAATGGCCAGTTAATGTGTGTGTGTGTGCGTGTGTGTGTGTGTGTGTGTACTGTATATACATACATACATACATACATTCATATACCAAAAACAATAAACTAAGTAAAGCATTCACTGATAGATTTGTAGAATCAGCTGCACTGGAACTGTAAACAATTATACGCTTCATGGATTTATTGTACATATTGATTAATCATTTGCAGTCTCAAAAAAAGGGTGTGCAACTCTGGGTTAAAAAATTTCTCATATAGTAAAATCAATAATATGAAATTAGATGTCTAGATTGTAAAAGTGGCTCACCTTCTGCATACTCATAAGGCTGCAGCATTGAGCAATAGTACTGACATGACTATAACAGCACAGTATTTAGTGTGATAAAGCTACAGCCACTCCTACTGTAGCAAAACCTCTGTTTTTGTAAACTAATTACCAGTTGTACAAAATATGCTTCAGCACTATTTATAATTTGTGTGTATGATTTTAGTTCACAGTAAGGTCTTATGTAAGTTTTTGCTTATACTGGTGTTTGTCACTGGATAAACTATTACTTCAGATATTGTCTTAGACAGGTTTCATTTTTTTAGCATATTAATGGTGAACATCCTGAAAATGACAGTTGGTATGCAGCTTGCAGACACATATTTCTTTAGATTTAAAAAAAAGTAAGTAAGTGCAAATATTTGGGCACCTTTACAGATTATTCACTGCCATTTTTGTTTGTTTATTTTTAACTACAGTAAGATCTAAGTAATTGAATTGTCAGTTCAAGTCAGGTGTAAATAATTCCTGTCTTAATTATTCATTTACTAAGGATGTTCTTTACAGATGTTGTCATAACTTTGTTTTATTTAGAAAATGTAAAAAAATCTGACAAGGGGCACCCAAACACTTGCATAGGACTGTATGTCACTTTTGTAAGATGTAGGATCAAAAAGATTGTACAAATGTTTTAATAACAAAGTCACCTTACTAGAATCTTTATTAGGAACTGCTCAGTCAAAATTATCAAGCCAGTATCCTGCTAGCAGTACCCTGTGGTCAGAAGCTGTAACTGACTAGAGGATGACTAGCAAAAATTATGGATGGAATAAAATTACTTACAGTTACAGTGCACTCCTAGCTGCTTCAGTAAGGTAGGTGTGTCTTATGCACGTATGCCAGCGCAACACAATCTATCACCGTACCCCTCGTAAAATTGATTGTAGCACCTTCATTAAGTGCATGTTTATGGTTGTTGTGCAGGACTGCAACCAAAATGATCTAAACACTATTAACAATAAAGCCTGTTCCTGAACAACTGAACTTATGTGCCAGCAAACTGTTTTGGCATGCACTTGTTAATGAAGTGACAACAATGAAGTGGTTAGATGGCAGAACCAACATACAAGGATAAATTGTGAAACTGTAGGTTCGGTTCTACAGTTCTTGCGTTCTTTCTTCCTCTCTTCAATCACTTCACATTGCTAAAGTTTATAGAGATCCTGAAATTGTTCAGTAGCAAATGAACACCAGATTGGCACTCCAAAAGTAAAAAGCAATAATACCTAGCAACCTCTGCATTTCAAGGAAATCAATAGTGGCCAACTGAAAAACAAGCTCATCAACCAGCCGGAAAAACTTTTATTTTAATGAAAGGTTTTGCGATTCTGAAGTTCTAGTTTTCTCATTTGCCTTAGACATGGTCTCCAAGCATCACCACTGTACACAGCATTTCAAAAGAAATAACAAATAAAACCAATGTGTTTAAATGATTTCTGTCATTTCAAATTTAAATATTGCTTCTCGTTGATTTTCGCTGAGAGGCTTAGCTGCTCTAAATATTAACAGTGCGCTTTAGAGAGAGGATGAAAGCTGTTCCTGTGTTTTCCTGGGGCCTGCATGGAAAATTGAGGAGCTCTGCGTGTTTCAGGACAGCAGGCACAGCACAAAGGTCGACTCCATCTAATTCGAATAACAGCTTTGTGCTGTGGGGCTGTGGGTGAACTTTAAAAACACTGTTTTATTAATAAGCTACACACTGTCCCACTGGAGACGCTTTTATCTTTAACCAAGCTGATTAGAGAAGGCGATGAGAACACTTGGGGGAGCCAAATGAGCCAGAACATCACTGTGGAAACAGTGACCTGCAGCTGTAGACACATACCTAACCAGTTTCATTATTCAATCCATTTGATCAGTTGTCAGTTGCGACTGTCTTGGAAATATTACTCACTGTGTTCCATTTATTATTCATTTCAAAGTTTCTGTTTGAGAAACCATCTTAAAAAAAAATAAACTACATGGACCAAAAAGAATGTACATACCTCACTGACACACCCAGCATTGAGTGCAGGCAAATGTAACCTCAGTAAGCAGCAGTAAGCTCACAGAACAGGACTGCAGAGTGCTACAGTATGTCGTACATACATGCCTTCAAAATTTAGTGAAAAGCCTTCCTGTAAGGGTGAAAACTGTTATAGCAGAAATAGGGGACAGCTTCCACAGTTTTGGAGGTCAAGAGTAACTGAAAGTACTTTTTACCAGTTGCTGTATGTGTGGGTGTGGTATCGGATGGTATCGGAATGGAGGGGAATCCTGGATTGAGCTCAAATGGCTGCTGGGTCAGGCACAATGCAGTCCAGATGGTCAGTTTCGTAACATATGTGCACAAACTCACACACACTGCATAAATATGAAATGCTATGACTCATCAGATGCCTGCCAAGCAATTGGAAATGATCTATATAAAGCATTGAACTGTGCAATGGAAAAAGCTGCTATGACATTAGACCTTACATCACAGGAAAAACTGTTCACCTTCCTTTTTAAGTTATGTGCCTGTCAAAAGTCCAGCAGGGCCCTCATTTATCTGTGGGGCATACACAAATTTTTGCATATTTTAGGTGGACACATTTTTTTTTATTGCAAAGTGCGGTAAACCTGCTTAAAATGTTGTCTATGTTAGTATGTTTTATTTAACAATGATTACAATAATCAAGACAACAGCAAAGACAGAAATTGCTTACCTCTTTTTTGTGGCAGATGCTATTTGCACCCTGGTGTAAGCAGCATTATATACTATTTGTGAACAGATGTAATTAGCAAAGCAGCAATATGTACTATTTACACCCTAGTGTACTTAGTAATGCATACAATTTGCACCTTGGTGTAAACAGCAATGTATACTGTTTTCACCCAGTATTAAAGTATCATAAATGTCACATAGTCATCTTAAATGTATTGTTAATGCGCTTGTGTAGGCTTGAAACAGTTTAGCAGCCAAAATCATGAGGCCTTTTTGGAAATACAGAAATTTCACCTTTTCTATAACTCTTCCCTCTAGAGGAGCATCAGTTGGTAGACATGCGCAATCAAGTCAAGTCAAGTCAAGTCAGATATCATTCATGTAGCGCTTTTTACAATGAAGCATTGTCTCAAAGCAACAAGTTTAGATTATCTCCTAATATCTACGTCCAATTGAGCAAGCCTAAGGCTACAATAGCAAGGAAAAACTCAATAAGTGTTATGACTCAAAGACTCAAAAGGGACCCAACATCCTTGGTCGGCGTAGATGATAAATCTAAGAATGAAACTAAACTCATCAGGATTAAGTAATCCGATACACAGGGTCACTCTAGGATCCTGAGTCTAAGCAGGAAAGTCGTTGGTGGCACTTCGACCCCAGATAACTGGAGGAGGGTGAGGGTTACTGCCCTCCGGTGTGGCATGGGCATGGTGGGGCTGGAGCTGATGACGGAAGCAGCCTGAGTGAAGCTGAAGTGAATGAACATCATATGTGGGGCTGAAACTGGTACCGGAAAACAGCTCGGAAAGAAAACAGAAAATGTCATTAGTTATTGATTAAGAGCACAGTGACTATTAACAATCACTGATGCCTTGTGCAGCATGAGACCCCGGCAGCATTAGCTATAGCAGCATAGCTAGAAAAAGGAGAACTGGAAGGTAATACAGCCAAGAGGGATCACATGAGACATCGGCAACCCTACGGGAGGCAGAAGATAGCAACCCAACGTCTCTGATCACCATAAGACTCTTTGACTATAAACCCCCAGCTCTGCCCTTAGTCTAAGGCAAGGATGCACGAGTCAAGATCAAAAGGACTGAAGCCCAGTTCAGCCAGACTGCCCACCCGACACTCCTGGCTAATGGACAAGGCTGGCAGGCCAGACATGACTCCAGACTCTAACCCGAGCCATGCATCCTGGTATAAATCTAGTCAAAAGTCTGCGTAAATAAGTATTTCTTTAGCATTAAAAATTTCGAGAGTGTCTGAGTTTCGAACAAAAGTGGGAAGTTTATTCCATAGTTGGGGGGTCATGTACGAGAAAGCCTTTCCCCCTGCTGTGACTTTTTTAATTCTAGGAACTAAAAGAAGTCCTGCACCCTGCGAATGAAGTAGACGTGCTGGATTGTAAAACTCAGTTCACTCAGACAATGTGGGGCCAGGCCATGTAGAGCTTTAACAATAATGTTTGTTTGCCCTTTTTCATGCTGAGGTACAAAAAGATGTTTGTGTTGCCAACACAAACTTTTTTTCTTGTTTGTTTGTTCTTTTAGCTAGGTGCTTTGTGTATGCATGGTCAAATTGCATAGTATAATACAATATTAGTCTACTTGTAATATGTAATATAGAATTTTGCAGCCATATATTCATTCAATTTTATTTCAGATTACTTTGTTTCTGAGGTGCTTTCTAAAATTACCGATCTACTGAAAGTGCTTATGTTATGATTTGATTAACTATACCTTCACAGCCTATGTTGGAGAAACAGGCATTAAATCTGTGTTAAATCCACACTTCAATAAATATTCATTAGCTTTGTGTTGAATGAGTGCATCAGCAGATTAGATTTCATTATTCTTACAGGAAGGCATGGTGGTTAGCGCTGTTGCCTCACAACTCTAAAGACCTGGGTTTGAGTCCTGGCCCAGCTACTACTTGTCTGGAGTTTGCATGTTCTCCCTGCATTTGCATGGATTTCCTTCTGGTGTTCCTGTTTCTTTCCACAGTCCAAAGACATGCATTAGGATAAATGGTGTCTCTAACATGTTTGAGTGTGTGTGTGTGTGTGTGTGTGTGTGTGTGTGTGTGTATGTACCCTGCAGTGGGCTAGTGTCCTGTCCTGTCACACTGTACTAAAGAGACAATTTTGTCTCAGTGATTATAATACTAATCAGAAAGTTGTGAGTTCAAATCCAGGTCCAAAGCTGACACTGTTGGACCCATAAATCCTTAATTTCACAACTCAGCTGTAAATTGGATTAGGTGCTTTTTATGTACTACAAATATACAAGAAGCATATTTACTGTGTACTTTAGTATACTAATAGCACTCTTATGATGGGCTGACATCCTGTGTCCTGTGTTTTACAGTGTTAGGCATCAGAGCCTCCTGTGGTGTGGATCAGGAAAGTGAAGGATTAAAACATGGAAAAAAGATATTAGCCTGTGTTTAGATTGCATGTTCTCCCACTGTTTTTGTGAGTTTCCTCTAGATGCTGCTGTTTCCTCTCACATTTTAATGATGTCATGTCTAAAGTGTCCCAGTGTGAATGTGTGCATGCGTAAGCATGTACCCTTATGATGGATTTGTGCCCTCTCTGAAGTTGGTACCCACCTTGCACTCTGTGAGCCATGAATTAAATTACTATGCTGGCTCATGGCTTTCCCATCAAATTTGTATACACATCTGAGTAGCACTGAGCTTCTTAGAGCTTTGGTTCACGGGTTTAGTAAAACCTGAAGTTTTGTGTTGCCTTTAAGTGGTGTTTTGGTAGAATTTATTTTACTTTACCTTGTCCGTGTTTTACAGTTGGACAATGAATGTTAAGTAGTCTTGTTGAAGTTTTGCCAGTTCTGCAGTTTTTATTTTAAGACTGGTCCCCATTGTCTAATAAAAACCTCCCTTTGCAGTATTAGCATCTTTGGCCTGGTTGCTACAATGCATAATTCATTATACCTCAAGTATGATGTAAGAACACATAAAAAGGTTGTAAAAATTTGCTTGAATGTACTTTACTGTAAATATAATAATTGCTTACTGGTATACTATATAATCAGTCGCTGTTAATAGGTTCATAATATGAAGCATATGCTTCCACGTGCCGAAAAATAATTTCTTCATATTTCTTCCCTGCTCTCTTATAACAAAGAAATGGTTTGCCAACTTTGATAAAGAACTTGGTTGGCACAGAGCCCCAACCTTAGATCCATCAGACACCCTTGAGATTAATTGGAAAGCTAAATATGAGCCAGGGCTTATGTTCCAACATCAGTCTCTAGCATCACAGTAATATTCCAAAATCTAGTGGAAAGCTTTCTCAGAAAAACGAATTGTCTGCAGCAAAGTGGTAACAAGCTACATTTTAATACCCGTGTATTTGAATGTGGATTTTGGGTGTCCACAGACTTTTGTCTATATAGTGACGTTTATCACTTGATATGTTAAGTGTGTTTCTCTTGTTTTAACTGGACCATCTATGGTGTTATTTTAGCCTCGAAAGCTACGTTGAGTACAATAATTCCGCTCTAAAATACATGTCCACACTCAAATGAATCTATCTCACACATGGATTTGTTTTGCTCACACGTATAACTGGAGGCACACACTCATCTTTATACACAAAAACACCCAATGCAAATATGCAAACACCTTGAGCAAGGCAAAATTGCTTTCAGGTGTTGTGTTCTAAAAGCTGTGGGCTGACCATTACAGATAGCAGACAGCAGGATGAAGCTGTCAGCCTTAATTAGTGCTCCCTTCTTTACAATATCAGGCTACTTTAATTAGTGTCTTGTGAAGCATGAGCACTCAGATAAACAAAGCAGCAGTGGTAAACAGCAAAAAGGAACAATGTTCTACCTTAAAGGCATTTATTACCAAGTAGTTTACAGGTTTTTGTGATTATATGATTTGTTTTGCCACTAGAGGCACTACTGAGCATAGTAGGATGAAGTCCATCACTGTAAATTGTGAACCAAAGATACATGATGCAAGGAGAATGCTACCTACTGAAATTGATAGGACCAAACAGTAAGGTTTATTGGAGTAAGGACAATGGTCTGAAGCTGTTTTTCAGGATTTGAGCTTAACCTCTTAGTTCCAGTGAAGTGTAATGGTGCTACTGCAAAAAATAAAATAAAAAACATTTTAAAAAATGACAGTTTTATGCTTTCAACTTTGTCTCAACAGTTTGGGAATGACCTTTTCTGTTCCAACCTGACTGTAACCCTGTGCACAAAGCAAAGTCAATAAAGACATGGTGTGATGAGCTTTGTGTCGAGGGACACCAGTGGCATGCACAGAGGCCTGACCTCAACTCCACTGAACACCTTCGGAATAAACTGGAATGTCAATTGTGATCCAGGCCTTCTTGTCCATGATTTTGGAATGGGATATCCAACTCATATAGGTGTGATGAACACACATGTTTTGGCCATATAGGATACATCAGATGCCTTTAAGCATGCTTGCATTACATAGTGTCTGAAACAAATCAGAGCATTTGGGTACTTGGTGCCATGTGAGTGCTATTTTATTTTTCAGTCTGGGGTCCATTCAAGAAAGAATATGAGATGTCATTGTAAAAATATTGCCCAGAGAGACCGTTCTTCAGATTATAACATGCTGTTGCATATTTATTTCGCATTCAGTATATAGGTTAAACAGAGATAATGCAGCAAAATAACAGAATTAAAGCTGAGGTCTGAGAAGCCACCTCAGCTACCTTGTCTCACAATATGCTGCAATAAGTGTTTAAAAATAGTCAGTAACAATCTGACAGCAAAGATGCCAATAGAAAAATAAAGATTTTAGTAACCTAGTATTCTGTAAAAGCAATTTAATTTTACAATTATTACTGTTTATACAATTCAAATCCCTGTCAATTTCTCTCAATCCCAGCAATTTGACCATTTTAATACTTAATTAATAGGTCAACTATTAATAGGTATTTAACTATTAAATATACATTTTAAGTGTACCATGGGTTCTGATGGTTGTATACAAAAAACAACAGTGCTGGTGATATGACAGATTTTACCAAAAAATAAAAAAGGACAAACAAGATTAAAAATGGTGTACATGGGACCGTGACTTTAATTGCTTGTTAAGGGCTAAACGTTATGCTAAAAGTCTAACATTTCCATCTGACCACACTCACATATGTTATGTGGA
Source organism: Ancistrus triradiatus (assembly GCA_025084515.1). Lineage (NCBI taxonomy): Eukaryota > Metazoa > Chordata > Actinopteri > Siluriformes > Loricariidae > Ancistrus > Ancistrus triradiatus. Next base: position 275,276 of record JAJAGP010000391.1, read on the forward strand.
GGACAGCGGTTTTTGCAGTGCTACTGGATTTATCCTGTCTATTTTAAGATTTTTGACAGTACAGTTACATGGTGCTTGATACAATTTGCATCATATTTTAGGGGCTGTGGAAGTTGAGAGGTAATTGGGGTCGCAAGTGCCATGGAATGGGTGGCAGCTACACATCACAGCTAAATTGATTGTTCTCTTACCATTTGGCAGCAAAATGACATCACGCCATTCATGGATCCACTAAATACAAATTGCAGCATGGACAAAAACACAACAAAGCAACATATTATTTGAAATATCTTGGGACAGCTGAGACCAAAATGCCTTACAGCTAATTCTGGCCATGTATCATGAATTCTTATGGCATAAATGAGGTACCATCTCTTGATGTCCTCTGGGATTCTGAGAGATGAGAGAAGGCAATGAATTTGGAGTATACACTCAACTGCTGACTTTAAAAGCTCACAATCAGGAAGCAAAGAGGGGCAGAATGAGGGACTGTTAAAGAAGGGATAATGAAAGATTTCCACTAGCTTATGTTGATTATGAGAGGGATTTGTTGGCTTGGACAGTATTTAAAGCCTTGAATATTACACTGAAAAAGACATAGAAACTTCATGAAGTTTGGTCATTCTGAATGATTATTATAAAACTGGTATGTAAGCACTGAATGAAGCCCTTAAAAGAGCCTGTAGTGGTTGCAAAAAAAATGCAATGCAAATAAAACATATATGCAGTGTTAATGAATGACAGTTGTTGATTCAGTGCCGCTTGAGGGATCAGAGATTATGCTTCTTCGGTTTAGTCTTGTGCCCTTGCCCTTTATGCACCAAAATTCCTCCAGATTACTTGAATTGTTATGATATTATGTAATGATATTATGCACTTTAGATAGAGAAATTTGTAAATCCCTTCCAGTCTTTCTTTCTTAATAATTTGTTGATAAACTGGGGAGTTTACTCCTCAAAGACTCAGCCTTTCGTGGATACTGCTTTTGTACCAAATCATGATTATAATCACCCATTGACATTACCTGTCTGAAATCACATCATTATTCAGTTTTTTTTTTTTTTACCTCATTACTAGCCCTAAATTGTCTCTGTTCCAACTTTTTTGTAATGTGTTGCAGGTCTGAAATGCAGGAATGGATGTGTATTAACAAATGAAATAAAGTTGACCAGAAAAAAAACAAACTGAAATATATTGGGTTCATATTATCTGCAATGAAATAAAATTCAAAGGAAATGTAAGGAACACTGCATATATTTTTTATTTGCATTTTCCACATGGTCCCAAATTTTTCTGATTTGGGGTTATATCTAACTGATGCAGCCCATCCAGCACCATTTCATCTGTGGGAGTTTGTCAGAGACCTTCACAGCATCACCAGAGGAGGCTGCAATGACCATGACCATCTTCTGCCCTGATGGACACACAACCTCAAACATGTGCGACAGGATGATTCAGGGACCCTAGCTGCCAATCACTCTGCAATTCAATGCACTGGCCTTTCCACAGTAGTGGGATGAACAACCACACCTTTGTCCCAGCCTTAAATGGCACATCTTGCCAGAGTGTGTCATATGCATGCTTCTGCCCTAGTTTGCATCCTGGTGCTGTTTCCAGGCAAACTGTTGCTTCCAGCGGCAGTGGTTGCAGTGCACCTCCGTTGCTGCAAGACAGCATTGGCATATGCATGTAGCTTACTATCCTTATGCTGAATGGAGAACTGGTAATTTGGCAGCAGTACAATTAAACAGGTCACCGGGCTTTCCAGCTCAAAAAATTGCATTAACTAGGTTAAATAAGCATGGCCATTGTGAAGCATAAAGGCAGTGCTTGAACATAAGTCTTAAAGTGTCCTGCCACTACACTACTACAACAGCTCATGACACTTGACACAATAACTGTGCTCTGGTTTAGAGAACCACCCACTGAAATGTGTGATTTCCCCCCACATATGAGACAGGATGACCAATGCCCACATTGCTGGATTTGGTACTGACAATAAACAGTTCATCTGGCAAAGGGAGTGCAAGCATTGGTGATGTGATCAAAGTAGCCTGGAGGCACTGAAATGCTTCCTCTGCCTTGTCAGACCATTTAAAGCTTGTACCCTGGGTGGAGATGGTGGAGCAGGGTGGCGATTTTCAGAAAATTTACACAAATTGTTGGTAGTAGGAGGCCAATCCAAAGAAGCTGCACAGTTCCTAGAGATTTGCCAGTCTGGGCTGCTGTCATTAAAGATCTGTCAGTGGAGGAAATCAACTTTCTGTTGGAGGTGATGACACTTTTTAGGATGAAGTTTAAGTGAAGCAGAGTGAATGGTGGCAAACTCCCAATCCAGCCAGTGCAGCACAATCAGGTCGTCCAGGTACAGTCATTAGTAATATCCATAAACACTTGCTCCATCAGTCTCTTGAATGCAACTGGTCCATTACAAAGTCTACAATGCATGATCGTGAACTACCTCAATCCATCACATATCGAAAACACTGTCTTATCGCAGGCATCAGAAGGTGCAACCTGCCTCTTCCTGCTATGAAGATTTAATGAGCTGAACCATTTGGATCCTGCCAATCGATCCAGTATGTCGTTGATCCAAGGCAACAGAAATGAGTCCAGCTTGGTTACTACATTTAAAATATCAATAATACACACATAAAAGCCACTCACCATTCTTTTTCTTCACAAGCATGATGTCATCACTGGGTTAATAGATCATTCAGGGATACGTTCTGTGTATGCCGGTTGTTATAACCATCATGTTTTATCCACGACTTATGATGTGATACTTTTTGTGGAAAGGGTCTAAGCGCTGTTGTAGCAGAGAGAGCTTGTTACTCCCAAGGAAGCTTGATATGAAGAGCATTAAACGGAGACTTCGCACCCTCACAACATATTACCTCCAACTGAAGCAGACAGAAAGATTACAGGAGGTAAAGTGCTTGCTGAAAGAGTTGAAGTATGTACTGCTTAAACATTCAAAAGTAAGTGAGTGTGAAGCAGAAACCCTAGAGATGGCTAATGTTCCATTACTTCTACATATACAAGACACTTAGAGACCAGCAGTGCACAAAGACAGATAGCATGATATCATCAAAAAAAAAAAGTATGATAAAGATAGAAAATATGTGGTCACTCCCAACATCACATTCACTTGAGCATTATGCAAACTGTGGTGCACCACAAATATTGAAGGTTTCCATTATCTTATAGTCTACTTTATAGAAGAATGCATTTAGAATCTTTATTAAAGTTTCTATTAATTCATCTGATTTGTCTTTTATTTTCATCCTATAGGCTACTTAGAATGTTTTAATACAGACCTGCAACACAAGTGCTGCTAACCGCTCTAACTGCTAGCCAGCATGCTTGTCTCTTTACTTGGCTAGCCAGCTAGTTAGCTGGTTATGTATAAAATTCACTTTTATTTAAAACCTGCATTCATTGTCTTTTATTCCAAGTTTACACTTGTTAGGATCCGTGCCCTGCCCCGTGTTTTCTGTTATTTTTGTTTTTTGACGTCTGGACTTTTATTTTGACGTCGCTGGATCCAATATGGCTGCGCCGGCAGCCGTAGCGCATTTGACTTTCGTTTGTGGACATTATTTAAAGCGCGTGGACTTTTCTGCTGGTGTGGGAGTGTTGATGTTATGTTGTTACTGTGGGGGAATTGGCTGTTTGTTCATGTCGCTGTTTGGATGTACCCTGTGTATGCTATGTCTTGGTCCTGGCCCTGTTATGGCTTTGTGGCTGTGCTCTGTTTCCTGTGAGTTCTCTTGTTCTGTGTACATGTTAATCTGTAGCCTTCCGTGGCTCTCCGTAGCCTTCCGTGGCTCTCCGTACAAGGAAGACATGCAAACCTCACACAGGCAGGTTCTGAAGAAGGGATCTCCAACCAAGAATCTCTGGAGCAATGCAGTAGCCATGCTCACTGCTAGGATACATTGATTCTGTTCCTCTTGGTTGCTCAGCATTTCACTGAGTACTGCTGTTCCTGTACCTGATAAGCAGCAGGATTACAGCTGTTGTGATTTCAGGAGAAGGCAAAGGATGTTAACAAGGAAATGGCACTTTGGAAGTAATAATAAAGCTCTACCTCCACCAGCTTTGACATGCACAGCTTACCTGCATTACCACTTGCTTCAGATCAGGCTCCCCCTGTGTGTAAACACTAACCTTGATGTTAGTTCTGGTGTTTAGAGAGCATAAAGGTGATGCTATTGTTACGGTCCAGGCAACCCAAGCCAAAGGGTGTCGCCGGCCGCGTCAACATGGCGGCCGCATTACTACAAAGAGCGCTTCCTAAACGCCGCCCGTCGGTGCACTATCGATTATGCGCTATTCTCTCGCGTTTCCAAAGGGATTTCAGTAGCAATCAGTAAAGGCTTAGAGGTACGACTGGCCCGAAAAGCGGACCAGCCGACTCAACCGCCTTCCCTCGACCAGTTCCCCTTCCCCTGGTCGACTCATAACAGCTATTTTTTCAGTTTTGTGCATATCACCACTACACTTAACTGGCCTTGTGCTTTGGACTCTTATTACAGTGTAGACTTACTGGCAGAGCTCAGGAACTTTGTTCTGCTCTCACACTTACAGAGTTTGAATTATGAATTGGTGAAGGCTACAGTGTCCATGCTTATGAGCATGTTTGTAAGGCTTACTGGCAAGCCTTTAGAAAGTTGGCTAAAAGCCCCTCACAAACATATGTGCAATTCACTAAAGATAGAGCTGTCCTATTTGAAACATGGTGCACCTCCAGTAACACTGAGAATTTTGAACAGCTTAAGGAACAACTTCTTTTTCATTTGAGGAGTGTTTGCTGGAGCGATGAGTCCTGTATTACAAAATTGTTTTGGCTCAAGCTGCTATGTCAGTGTGTTAACACATAAGACCATGTTCACATCTCCTCTATCTGGACGGGAGCTGCCACCACACTCTGCAGAGAAAGCTGTCATCACACATCTGATTTCCACGTTCCCACTCCAAATGGAGCCAGCTGCTGTGAATGTTTCTCCTGCTATGAACTTGGTCATTCATTGTGTCATGCCCACTGAAGTGCAAGGATGCTAGACAGCAGGCTTCTGCTAAAAAGGTCAATGCTGTGAGTTGCACTACTGAATGCACAACAACCCACCATTGAACCATTGTTCAAGCCTTTTGTCTTTACTGGCTTTATAGTTCTTTTAATGGCAGTGATATGTTAATTCAGGGAGTGTAGATTGTTTCAAGCTCCTTCACTCCATCTAATGCTTGTTTACCTCAATGGGAAAATCCTAAATGTGGAAAGTCCTCAATGGGAAAACAGAGATTTATCCACCCATACAATCATTGTAAATATAACTACAGTCGTATGAAAAAGTTTGGGCACCCCTGATAATTTTCATGATTTTAGTTTATAAATCATTGGTTGTTCAGATCAGCAACTTGAGTTAAATATATCATATAGCAGATGAACACAGTGATATTTGAGAAGTGAAATGAAGTAGAAGTTTATAGGATTTACAGAAAAGTGTGCAGTAATTATTTCAAACAAAATTAGGCAGGTGCATAATTTGGGCACCCCAACAGAAAAATGACATCAATATTTAGTAGATCCTCCTTTTGTAGAAATAACAGCCGCTAAACGCTTCCTACAGCTTCCAGTCTGGATTCTGGTTGAAGGTGCTTTGGACCATTCTTCTTTAGAAACATCTCCAGTTCAGTCAGGTTTGATGGTTTCCCAGCATGGACAGTCCACATTTTCAGTAATATTCATGTCTGGGGACTGAGATGGCCATTCCAGAACGTTGTACTGGTTCCTCTGCATGAATGCCTTAGTAGATTTTGAGCAGGGTTTGGGGTCGTTGGCCTCGGTGCAACTTTGTCACTGATTCTTGAACATTGTGTTCTCAAGAATCTGGAGATGTTAAACTGGAATCCATGCGACCCTCAACTTAACAAGATTCCTTAGTACCTGCACTGGCCACACAGTCCCACAGCATGGTGGAACCGCCCACCAAATTTTAACTGTGGGTAGCAAGTGTTTGTCTTGGGATGCTGTGTTCTTTTTCCGCTCCTTGTTATGGTCCAAATAACTCAATTTTAGTTTCATCAGTACACAGCTCTTTATTCCAAAATGAAGCTGGCTGGATTGTCCAAATGTGCTGTAGCACACCTCAAGTGACTCTGTTTGTGGCGTGTCTGCAGAAAAGGCTTTCCTCTGCATTACTCTCCCCATACAGCCTCTCCTTGTGCAAAGTGCGCTGTATAGTTGAACGATGAACAGTGACACCATCTGCAACAAGATGAGGTTGTAGGTCTTTGGAGGTGGTCTGTGGCTTGACTATGACTGTTCTCACCATCCTTCGCCTCTGCCTATCTGAGATTTTTCTTGGTCTGCCACTTCGGGAGTTCCTTAACTAGAACTGTGCCTGTGGCCTCCATTGCCTCACTATGTTCCTCACAGTGAAAACTGACAGCTGAAATCTCTGAGAGAGCTTTTCTCTTTCCCTGAACCATGATGTTTTGAACAACCTTTGTTTTCAGGCCATTTGAGAGTTGTTTTGAGGCTCCCCATGTTGCCACTCTTCAGAGAAATGCAAAGAGGAGAAAACTTCCACCTTAAACACTTTCTCATAGTTAATATTCACTTGTTTTATGAATCATTATCCGTCGTCATTATCCCCTTATAGTCTGTCCGCTTTCAGCCTTTGCTGACTAGTGGAAAAATTCATGGACTCATAGTTTATATTCACACTTGTTGTAATATATTATTTCCTTCGTATAGTCTTATAGTCCCTGTCCGCTTATAAGCCTTTGCTGAACTAGTGGAAAAATTCAGTGACAATTTTGACCTTTTATTTGTACAAATGTTCTTTGCCTAATCGCAATGCCCTCTTTCTTCCTATGTACTTAAATTTTGAAATAACATAACTGCCAGCACATGATTCCTCCCCCGCTTTACCTTCGCTGATCGCTACTCTCTCTTGCTTTTTAGGCTCTGGTATGAACAAGTACTCTTTTGCAGGGGGCCTCCCCTTCTTTTTTCCCTCCTTTTGAATGTTTAAAAGAACCATGCATTTTATGTGAATAACCTAACCCGCTCCGCTGCTAGTATAGCTTGGTGGTGGTTTCTCACTGACCTCCCAGCGCTGCACGGACGGGACCCGCACAGGCGAAGTCAGATAGGACGAGGCTCGAATAACTATCTAACACTTGTGTATGTAGATCAAGGGTCAATTAGCTTACCAAAACAAATTTTGTGTTCCAATAATTAGTGCTAAAGGTATTCAAAATGAACAAGGGTGCCCCAAATGTATGCACCTGCCTACTATTTTGTTTTGAATAATTACTGCACACTTTCTGTAAAACCTATAAACTTAATTTCACTTCTCAAATATCACGGTGTTCATCTTCTATATGATATATTTACCTGAAATTGCTGAGCTGGACAACCAATGATTTATTAAGAAAAATCATGAAAATTATCAGGGGTGCCCAAACTTTTTCATACGACTGTATACAACTTCAAGTAGTATATAGTGATATGCATAGAAAGATGCACAATTATAGATGCGAAAAATTGTTTTTAGTTTTGAAGGATTCCATTTCCCATTTCACATGAGTCATAGTGGTTTATTACGCTCCCTAGCATCACCTAAACACACACACACACACACACACACACATACACACACATTTTATTTTATACTGTTACACTTGATAAATTCTAAAGTATTGTACATATTTAAGTTGAGCTACATTTGGCGGCATAATTGTCCATCACTTGTTTTAAAAGACAACTACAATAAGTAAATATTTCTTAAAAATGCTTGGTTTGATTTAGTTTGGTTATTCATCAAATGAGTTCTTATGCTTTCATAACTGTACTTAAAGCTTAAAATATGTTCTTGTAAAGCTTAGACCAGTAATCATTTTTAATGACTACATATTTAATGACTACAGTGCAAATCCATACTGAAAGTATCTTCATGCTGGTTCACAATTTAGAATTCTGTTAGATGAGATAGTGCCATACTCATTTTACGTAGGAAAACTACGCCCATATATAGTGTGCATCTACAGACTATTCTTGGTATTAGTGTTTGAAAATACCAACCTGTAACCTATACATTCAATACAACAGTACTTTTGGTAGCACATTTGGCATCCCCCTCAGGAATTCCTCTTAAGGAATTTTATTGTTTACTGGCTCCTGAAGCTCTCGCTTTGTCGCAATGTGCAGATCCCAAGGCGGGTGCTTTGTTGCTGACTGCAGCTCATGAGGCCCTGGTGTCACTGACTGTGGCTTATGAGGCACAGATTTACTCAATGGAAAATTTATCTTAAAATTAAGTAAACATTACGTTATTTGCCTTACTTAGGATTAGTGAACAATAATTGTGACTATTCTAAAAAACTGAAAAAAAAACTGACTTGAACAGTGGGAGGCTGTGTTGATGTCTTGAAATGTATGCAGGACTGTTTCAAAGCACTGCAGGGCTCCAGAGAGTTTCAAGGTTTGCCAAACTTTGAAGAAGTAGATTATACTATTTAAAATAAAGACATACAGAACAAATTCTCACTCTAGTGAAAATACAGGAATGTTAAGTCTATCAGACAAACCAACTCCATGAACTCACAGCCATATGGGGATGCTTGATTCCACCCTGTCAGTGTTCGCTCTGGGACCACCTTCGTTTTCCATTTTTTGTCCTTTTCACACGATCTCTCGCTCACGTCACGCTTCCACCTTCTTCTCTCTCTCTTTGTATCTCAATTGTTTGTTTTCTTTCTAAGTGCAGCATGTGTTTGTAGTGTTTGCTTCCACACAGATCGATTGGTGGAAAAATCCACCACATAATCCTCTCTTTTGCCTCTCATCACTACCTCCTGATCATATGTGCACCTGATTGTCATTTCCACTGCTGATCACCAGTGATTAAAACTACGGCTCTTCCTCCCAGATCTCACCAGATCATCAGTTCACGTTCCTGGTATTGTCCATGCTACTATTTCTATTTCTGGCTCCCATGCGTTGTGTTTATTTTCGTCCCATTCGTGATAGCTTGTTTTTGCTTGTTTCTAGTTCCTGTTGTTCCCACTGTTTGCAAAACCTCATCTCACCTGATCATCTGTCTGGGGTGCCCCATGATTACCATGACCTCCTTGAAGTTTTCAGCAAGGATTGAGCCGAGACCATCAGTCCTACGACCATGCCATTGACCTACTCACTGGAGCTCACTTGCCTCATGACCGCCTGGTAGATTGTCTGATTAGGGAAATCCAATGGACGGTCAAAGAAGCCCAGCCTCTTGAACCAGACACCAGACTGAGCTAATAGACCGACTCTATGTCCCCAACTCCACAAGGCCTGCTGTACTTCATTGGGGTCGCTGCTCCAGAATTGCCTGCCATGCTGTTGCTCGACGGACAGCTTCCCTCCTCCAGCGGTATTTTTGGAGGTCATCCCTGGACACCAACTTGAAGGAGTACAAGACTTCCCAGAACAGCCCTTTTCCGCCCAACAATCCACCAACCACTATCGGAGACCTGGTCCCGAGTATTCCCCTGGTCAATCTGTCTGGTTATCCTACTGGAACATTTCTCTTTGCACGGAGTCCAGGAAGTTGGTGCCTTGGTATATTGGTCCCTTTCCTATTATAATTAAAATGCCAACTTCTCCTCCCAGATCTCACCAGATTGTCAGTTCATGTTACTGGTATCGTCCATGCTACACATTATCCATTTATGTCTCCCATGCTTGTTTTTGCTCATGTCTAGTTCCTGTCGTTCCTGCTGTTCCTGCATCCACCTCATCTCACCTGATCTCTCCGTTTGTTTGCTGGATACTCAACCTTTACAAACCTGGTACAGCTGGAAGCTGCACTTGCTCGCCACACTCCTCTTCCTGTTTTCTGTTCTTCTCTCTCTATGCATCAGTTGTCAGCTCCGTGAACTCATTCAGTTTCTCCACCTGTCATTTGTTTTTCTTTTTCAAGTTTTGTTCAATAAATCTCTTGATTGCCTGGTACCTGGTTGTTTGTCTGTGTATCTGAATTTAGGACTCCTCAAAATTCTACCTAGACCTTATACCCCTAACACATCCAACATCCACAACAATACAGAGACAGGGCTCAGAATTAGTAATTAGAGGCACAGCGAAGAATGTATCTCTTTTTATGACATCTGGTACCTCATATAACAACAGTCAAATGGGAATAATAGTAATATAATAATATTATAGTATTATAATGTAATAATAAAAACAATCATCATCATTATTTTGGCGCTTGTCCAGCCAGTGCGGAGTCTGCCCATTGCCATTTGATGCGACCGAGAATACTCCAGGCGACATGTCTTTCCATCTATTGTTAGAAACGACACTCAAACTGTGTCAATTTAGCGTAATCAATGAATGTAACATGCATGTATTTTGACTGTGGGAGAAAACCTGAGTGCCTGGAGTAACCCATGCAGGCACGGGGAGGACCCCACCCTGGGACTGAATCCTGGACCTTCTTGCTGTGAGGCAGCGGTGCTACTTACCGAGTCACCGTATAGCACATTTCAACAATATTTGAACACCAGTTCAAAGTGCTTTACTGCAAGAATATAATAATAATAATAATAATAATAATATAATAATAATAATAATAATAATAATAATAATAATAATAACATTATTTAAAATAATGATCTAGAATGATATAGCATGTTACTATTGCCCCAGGATTTTTTTCTAGTCATGCTGTTCAAGAAAAAGCTCTCCATATTGGACTGAGAAGAAAACTCATTGTAGTGAAAATTCACTTAGGGATAAACCTAGCACCATTTTGGAGAAAAGCTCATGCTAGTGAACTTCAAGTAGGGATAAAAAGCGAGCGAAGCGATGCTCTTGACGTCCTCAGTGAGTGAGTGCCAACTCAAATCCTCCGACAACCCGTGAGCGGAGGATCTAGAAAGTGGCAAACAAGATGGGGCCGGTGCAGCTGTTCAGAGTGCGAGGGTCCCAACCTCACACTCTGACTGCCAACCTGGAGCTTGGACTCGAGGTCTTTCAAAAACTGATCCAAGGTTCCATGAGAGTACAGCGGCCACCATTCATGAATCCAATCTAGGGCTCTGTCCCTGAGGTGGAGAGCCACCGCGAGCAACCGGTCTTCCAATGAGCAACTGGGGAAGAAGTAAGTCTTACATTGGTCCAAAAAGTGACGGCACTGATTAGGGTCCCCATTAAAGAGGTCCGGCACACATGGCGTGAAACTGGAACCTGTGGAATCTGGCAGTAGCATACTGTTATGGTGCGGTATACAGGGTCAAACGAGGAATGCAGGTTCCACAGAGCAAGACAGAGCAGGGACTAAAGCAATCGGGGCCAGGAATAAGGTACAACTAAGGGTATCCTAAAGCTACAAAAAAAAAAAATTATAAAATAATAATAATAATAATAATAATAAAAACAACAAAACAACAAAACTAAGCTAGGCTACACAGCATGACAGGATAATGGACCAACAAGGCTAGACTAAAGGCATTACGGAACAGTAAGACAAGGCATGCTAACAACAAGGCGAGGCATGGCTAAATAGCTGAATAAATAAGGCTAAGGCTAAGACTAAACAACTAAATAACGAGGCTACCAACCTGAAGCAAACAAGACGGTATCCCAAAATAAGTGCGGACGCAGCTGCGGGAACTGAAGAAAATGGCGAACACAGCCGCACAGTTGAAAGTCCGAGCAAGCTCAACAAAAAAGTAGATAATCCGGCGGGAAGGGAATGCTGGAAAAAGTAATCCAGCGAACAGGCTGCAACAAAAGGATAATCCAGCGGACAGACCGCGAAAAAATAAAAATAGGGATCAAGCACACAGGTGAAGACTTTAGTAAAAAAACTGCATTTAAAAGTGAGAATATGAACTTGAAGCAGGCGATGTTGTTCTTAGGAGAGCTACTTTTGGCAGTGTGATCTGTCTAACAGTGTTATCGCTGCCTTCTTATGTCAGTGAACAAATAAAAAAGTTGCAAACTCATTGCACTTAGCAAATGACAGAAATTCAGGTAAGATAGATGGGCAGGGCTCACCAGCTGGTCTATGGTGGAGAAGAGAAATGTTGTATTATTTGTCTGAGTATCAGTTAAGTTTGAGAAATAAACTCAGCTAGCTGAATTCATCTCATAGTTGTATGTTTTCAGTCGGTGTTTTCTGTAAAGGAAGGTGAACCAACAGATTTTGTTTCTCCATTTCCTCTCAGGTTTCCTGGAGTCTTGTTTATGTTTTAAGGTAGATTGTGCATTTTTCCAGGGGGTTTTGTTTTGCAAGAAATGACTTTGGATTTTTGTGGTGCAACAGTATCAATGCATTTGATAAGCTCCTAGTTTCCACGAAAACAACAGCTAACAAGGACATAACTGGGATAATGCCACAGCAGTATCTGCACTGTGATGCTTAATGTTCTCTCATCAGGTATAGCTTTTGTACATACTGCCATACTAAAAAGAACTCAAATTGATCTGAAATTGCAATATCAACTGAAATAATCAAATCTAAGGTATCCCTGTGTTTCAATGATATTAATGAATGGGACTTTACACATGCTTATTGATATAAAAAAAATATAGGAGCCTAATAACTGTCAAAATCTGTTGAAATCTGCAGAAAACTGCTGTTTGTTTTGCACTGACTTTTATTTCATTGCAGACTGCACAAACCCTAGATATTTCTGTTTTGTCTCTTCAACTTAATTTCTGTGATGCCAGCTTAGGGATAGGAGACATGCGCAGGGAGTGGATCGACCAAAGGTGGCGTTTATTGGAAGGAACTGGCAAACTAAATGAACAATGAGAATCATGGATAGGAATATGGACGAGGTGAGGAAGACGCAAGCCAAAAAGGGAGAGACGAGATCCGAAATCAAAGATCGAAAAGAAACGAAACTAGGCATGTGAGCGATACGCTTGGCTTGAAACAAGAAGAAGCGTGAAGCAAAGAGTGGGGCTTAGAGATGAGGTAGAAACCATGAGACTTAGCAAAAAGAGTAGGGAGCAAGTATAAATAGATAAATAAATAGGTATAAATAGAAGAAGAGAAATGACTAGAAGATGAGAAGCAGGTGCAGAGATACAAAGTTAGTGAGAGAGAAACTGGTAGAAGGTGGTGGTTGTGAGCAGGTCTGAGTGCCGTTGTGTGACAGTACAACCCCCACACAGAATTTGTGATGGAGCTAGGACCCCTATGATGGCCACTCGTAGTCTTTGTGGGATTTGGAGGTTTCCTCGCTGGACGGCAGCTGGAAGGATTCCAGGAAGTCCTATGCTGCAGTGGAATAGGCACCGCCGCAGCTGTCCCAGAATCGGACAATGTTATGATGGTGTCCAGAGTGGAAGTACATCTGCCTGTTAAACCCGGGAACAGGCGTTGACATGACCGGCTCAGGAACAGCCCTCCTCCTGACTGATCCTGGAAGAATGGTCAATTTGGCAGGCTCCAGGATGGGAGACGACTTGGCTGGCTCTGGGACACAAGACGACCTTGGGACAGGAGCTGGAACGGACGTCATCGGCACAAACACTGGAACGGACGACCTTAGCACAGGTACTGGGACGGACGACCTTGGCAGAGACACCGGAACGGACAACCTCGGCGCACAGTAGGTACCAGCAAGCGATGGTTTTTCACGAGTACTCGCGCTACTTCGTCCAGCTTAGCACAAAGCTCGGAAAACTGGTTAGTGATCATCGCGACCGGATGGGAGTCTGATCCAGGACCCACTGCCTCCAAGAGTTGCTAAGTCTTCTGTGTCACCAGCTTAGGGATAGGAGACACAGCAAGGTGTTAGGGTTTGCTCTGGGTTGCCCCCGCTTTTCACCTGTTTCGTCCTTTTTCACGCACTCCCTTACTCTCTGTTTACATTCTCCACGAGCGGTGTGTATGTGTGTGTTATACTTGCTTCCTTGAGTTCGGTTGGCTGCCACTCCTGCTCAGATCCACGCCTCCGCTGCTGCACAGCTGCCAGACATTACCACTGATCAACCGACCTGCATTTATCCGCCAGCCGATCTTCCACTCACCGCCAGATTATTCCATCGCTTCACACGGTAACTGGCTGCTAGTTTCGTCTAGCAACACTAATGGTAACGCTAATGCTAAATGCTAATGGCTATAGACATAGCTTTTTCTCACACCGTCTCTATGGCTCATCTTTTGTTTACAAGCTCAGCCTTTAGCAACGCTGTTTCACCGGCGCCTCTTCCACGGCTCTCACGCCGATTTATTTTCTCCACAACTCCTCACAGTCAGTTTCTTGCTCCTCCAGCTTCCCGATTCCCGTGTCCTCCTCCCCACCGGCATCCTGGTTCCCTCTGCCGTCCTTGGGTCCGGACCAACCACTGGAAGCAAGCTCCACACTACCACTGCGCTCCGCTCACCTTTTTTCACCACTCATGCTTCCTTTGCCAGCTTCCTGGGCTCAACCATCTCCGTGCACACCACCCTAAGTCAGTCTTTAATATTTTATGTTTATATTAATAAACTGTTTGTACTCTCACATCGTTGTCTGCCTGCTGATCTGCATACTGGGTCCCAGATGGTTAGTTTTGGGAGGAATCTATGTTCCCTCCCCCTAATAGAATAATCTGGCCAACATGGAGCTCACAGGTCAGCAGTCAAACAACCAAGTGCCACTTGAGCTCACGTTAGATTGCCAACAGGTATGGTTAGAGCAACACGACAAGCTTCTAAAAACGTTACTGGAAACTAACCGCCTCCTCAGCTGCCAGGTCGCTAATCTCACCAGTCAGCTTAACCGGGTTTTTGTTTCTACTCTGCAGAGCACAGACCTTGTGGCCGGGAGCCAGACCTGACTCGTCTCTGGTGGCGGCCAAACTCCTCCTGCCCCTCTGGACCCCCCGGCTGGGCCGCCAACAAGTCCTAGAACCGAGTATAATAGTCCCTGTCAGACTCCTTTCTGGTCAGAACCCCGAATGAGCCCACCTTGCGCGAGGCCTTTCAATCCGGCTTGTCCGACCATCACAAGGATGACTTGAGCCTGATGACCTACAGACATTAGTAGACTTGGCCATCCACTTGGACCAGTGCTTCCATGCATGCAGGTTGGAGAGGGCCCCGTGTCCGGTCCAAGCGGTGTCATCCCCGCATCCCAGGTCCACCTCTTTGGGTCCCATGCAAGCTCCAGTTGGTCCTCCCCTCAGCCTGGAGGAGCCGGAACTGATGCAACTGAGACATGTCAGGCTGTCCTCCACCGAATGGGCCCGGCAAAAGAAACTGGGCCTCTGTGCCTACTGCGGGCAGCCTGGCCACCATACCCAAGACTGTGTTGTTTGCCCAAAAGACCAGGCTCACCAGTGAAGTTGAGGGTCCTGGCGAGCACTACCAAAGACCCTCCACAGGGCAACCACCTGTTCCTCACACTGTCCATCACCCTGTGAATGCCGGGAATCAACCGCACAGTCGAGGCCCTGGTGGACTCAAGTGCGAGGAGAACCTCATGGACCAGGATCTTGTGGCCCAGCTTGGCATCCGATTGGAGAATCTGGAGAACCCTGCACAGGTCTACGCATTGGATGGCAGACTGCTAGCCTCTGGTCCTGGCCGGCAACCACCAAGAGACCATCTCCTTTGCAGTGATACACTCTCCACACTCGGCCCTGGTCCTGGGACACCCCTGGCTGGTTCAACACAGTCCCACCATCAACTGGAAGGCCAGGAGGGTCATTGGCTGGAGTGACTCCTGTCATCAGCACTGTCTCCGCTTGGCTCTGCCCATCTCCAGGTCTCCCACTCGCACTTCTCACCTCAAAGATCCGGTGGACCTTTCCAGAGTCCCTCCACAACACTACAACCTCCGGCTGGTGTTTAGCAAGGACTGGGCCCATAGCCTCCCCCCGCATCGGCCCTACGACTGCACCATAGAGCTACTGCCTGGAGCGTCCTTGCCCACCAGCCGCCTGTAACAACTGTCCCGGAATGAAAGGGAGGCGATGGAACAGTACACGCGGAGGGCCTGGCTGCGGGGCTGATCCGGCCATCCTTCTCTCCCCTGGGGGCCGGATTCTTCTTTGTTTCCAAGAAGGATGGATCCCTGCGGCCTTGCATCGACTACCGGGGCCTCAATGGCATCACCAAGCTCGACCAGTACCCCCTTCCTCTTAGCTCTGTTGCAGGGAGCAACTATTTTCACCAAGCTCGACCTCTGCAATGCCTACCACCTGATCTGCTTTCGTGAGGGAGATGAGTGGAAGACAGCTTTGAAAACCTCGCTTCGAGTACCGCGTGATGCCGTTTGGATTGACCAGCACCCTGGCAGTGTTCCAGGCCTTGGTGAACGACGTCCTCTGGGACTACCTCAACCGGTTCGTGACCTCGATGACATCCTGGTTTTTTCTCGTACCAAGGATGAACATGTAACCCACATTCGCCAGGTGCTCACTCACATCCTTGACAACAGACTGTTCGACAAGGTCGAGAAGTGTGAGTTTCACGTGGATTCCATCATCTTCCTCGGATTCATTGTCCAGAGGGGCAGCATCAAAGCCGACCCTGACAAGATTCGCGCAGTTGCAGAGTGGCCTACTCCCCCAGGGTGCAAGGACCTTCAGCGCTTTTTGGATTTCGTCAACTTCTACATGCGCTTCATCCGGGACTACAGAAAGGTTGCAGCCCCCCTCCCACGGCTTACTTCATCCAAAGTCCCCTTCTCATGGACACCCGAGGCTGACAGAGTCTTCAGCCAGCTCAAGAGGCTGTTCACCTCTGCCCCCGTCCTTGCTCAGCCAGATCTCAGCCGTCAATTCATTGTGGAGGTGGACACTTCAGACACAGGAGTTGGAGCCGTCCTCTCACAGCACAGTGTCCCGGATAACCTGCTTTACCCCTGTGCCTTCTTTTCCCAACGACTCTCCCCGGCCAAGCAAAATTACGACGCAGCAACAGGGAACTACTGGCGGTTAAAATCACCCTAGAAGAGTGGTGTCATTGGCTGGAGGGTGCCAAACAGACATTTGTGGTCTGGACAAACCACCGAAACCTCTCCTACATCCAGACCGTGAGACACCTGAACTCCCAGCAGGCTAGGTGGGCCCTGTTCTTCTCTAGGTTTAACTTTACCCTCACCTACCAGCCGGGGTCTCGGAACACCAAGCCAGACGCCCTCTCCCGCCAGTTACCGCCGGAAATCTCACCTGAGACATCGGACACCATCCTTCCTCCTGAACGCCTCATCGGACAACTCTCCTGGGAAGTCGAGCGGACCATCAGGGAGGCACAGAGTGCGGAACCCGATCCCAGGGGAGGACTGCCCAATCGGATTTTTGTTCTCTCTGCCGCCCGGACCGCCCGGACCACCCATCCTCGGAGCCGGTGCACCCTCACTCTGGCCCAACGCTTCTTCTGGTGGCTCGCGATGGAGAAGGATGTCAGGAGCTACATGGCACCCTGCTCATCCTGTGTCCATGCCAAGACATCTCATCAGCCATCCTCAGGACTCCTCCAGCCGCTCTCCATCCCGGGACGACCTTGGTCCCACATCGTGGTGGATTTCATCACAGGGCTCCCCGTGTCCGAGGGGAAGTCTGTCATTCTCACGGTTGATGACCGATTTTTGAAAGCCATCCGTCTCATCGCCCTGCACAAATTTCCCTCAACGGTGGAGATTGCAGACACCCTATTCGACCAAGCTTTCAAGATCCACGGCATTCCAATAGACACTGTCTCGGACCGGGGCCCTCAGTTCATCTCCCAGGTGTGGCGGTCCTTCTGCAAGGCTCTCTGGGCTACGGTAAACCTGACCTCGGGCTTCCACCCACAATCCAATGGGCAAGCCGAACGGGCAAACCAGGACATTGAGGCCACTTTGCGCTGCCTCACGACCAAGGATCCCAACAAGTTCCCAGATGGCGTGGGCCAAATACGAGCATAACACCTTGCCCATCGCAGCCACAGGCCTCTCCCACTTTGAGGTCTCGTTGTGGTACCTGTCGCCACAGTTTCCAGATCAGGAGGTAGATGACACGGTCCCATCCGTCGACCAGCACCTTCGTCACTGCCAGAGGATCTGGAACACCATCAAGGCGGCCCTCCTCAAGGCCCGTGGCACAGCCCAATGCACAGTCAACCGCCACCATAAACCAAGCCCCACCTTCACTCCTGGACAGATTGTCTGGCTCTTGGTGCGCAACATCCCACTCAACGTTGAGTCCAGGAAGCTGGCCCCAAGCTACATCAGACCTTTTCCCATGTCCAAGGTAATTAACCCATCTTCCGTCTATCTTAAATTACCTAATCATATGCATATTTATCCAACTTTCCATGTTTTCTCAGATTAAGCTGGTCAGTTCCTCGAACCTTAGCTCTCCGGCCAAAGCCCCGCCACCTGTCTGGGTCATTGACGGTGAACAGGTGTACACAGTTTCCCACCTCCTGGACGTGCGTCGGTGGGGCCGCGGGGTACAGTTCTTAGTCGACTAGGAAGGTTACGGTCCGGAGGAACGGTTGGCTGCCGCTCCTGCTCAGATCTACGCCTCCACTGCTGGACAGCTGCCGGACATTACCACTCATCAACTGACCTGCATTTATTCGTCAGCCGATCCTCCACTCACTGCCAGATTATTCCATCGCTTCACACGGTAACTGGCTGCTAGTTTCGTCTAGCAATGCTAATGCTAACACTGGTGCTGATGCTAACACTAAAGCTAAACTATGGCTCATCTTTTGTTTACACGCTCAGCCTTAGCCATTAGCAACGCCGTTTCACTGGTGCCTCTTTCACAGCTCTCACGCCGATTTATTCACAACTCTACAACTCCTCAGAGCCAGTTTCTCTCTCCTCCAGCTTCCCGGTTCCCGTGTCCTCTTCCCCGCCGGCATCCTGGTTCCCTCTGCCATCCTTGGGTCCGGACCTACCACTGGAAGCAAGCTCCACACCACCACTGTGCTCTGCTTACCTTTTTTCACCACTCACGCTTCCTCTGCCAGCTTCCTGGGCTCAACCATCTCCGTGCACACCACCAAGTCAGTCTTTAATATTTTCTGTTTATATTAATAAACCATTTGTACTCTCACGTCGTTGTCTGCCTGCTGATCCGCAAACCGGATTCCAGATAGTTAGTTTTGGGAGGAATCTACGATCCCTCACCCAACACAAGGAGTGGATCAGACCAAAGGTGGCATTTATTGGAAAGAACTGGCAAACTAAATGAACAATACAAATTGTGGTTAGGAATACGGACAAGGCGAGGAAGACCCGAGCCGAAAAGGGAGAGACGAGAGCCGAAATTGAAGAACGAAAGTAAATGAAACTAGGTATGTTACGCTTGGCTTAAAACAAGAAGCATGAAGCAAAGAGTAGGGGTTTAGAGACGAGGTAGAAACCACGAGACTTAGCAAAGAGAGTAGGGAGCAAGAGGGTATAAATAGGAGAAGAGAAATGACTAGATGAGATGAGAAACCTGTGCAGATGATAGAAGAGAGAGGAGAGAGAGAAAGTGGTAGAAGGTGGGCGTGGTGCTGAGGTCTGAGTGCTGGTGTGACAATTTCATTTGTAATAATATACGTCCATTCCTGTATTTCAGACCTGCAACACATTCCATAAAAGTTGCAAAAAACAACAACAAAAAACCCTAAACAATGATGTGATTTCAAAGAGTTATCAGATGATTATACTCATGATTTGGTACAAAAGCAGTTTCCACAAAAGACTGGAGTAAGATGAGTAAAGATGGGCAGAGAATCTTAAGTTTGTCAACAAATGCATGAGAAAATTATTTAAATATTTAAAGAAACATTTTTTTAAAATCCTTAAATAAAGATCGGAAGGGATTTGCATAGTTCTCACTCTATAGTATTTTATATCATTAAATGATTCAAGGAATCTGGAGGAATTTCAGAGCATAAAGGGCAAGGGCGCAAGCCTAAACTTGATGCTTTTGATCGACGATCCATCAGAAGGCACTGCAGCAGGAATCGTCCTTCATCAATATCTGATATTACATGGGCAAGGGATTACTTGATATTACCATGTAGTTATATCATAACCGTTGCCAGGCATTACA
The DNA here is from genome assembly GCA_025084515.1 of Ancistrus triradiatus. Taxonomy (NCBI): domain Eukaryota; kingdom Metazoa; phylum Chordata; class Actinopteri; order Siluriformes; family Loricariidae; genus Ancistrus; species Ancistrus triradiatus. Next base: position 295,320 of record JAJAGP010000391.1, read on the forward strand.
ATATAGAGTTACATGCATAAATGCCATTTAAAACTTTACTTTGCAAAATGTTTTTTTTTTTTTTAAATAAAGCCTTATTTTCATGTCCCAAAGTTGTGTTTACTTCTCTTGACTCAACTGGGACGGACCATCACACAGTGGAAATGTGTATTGTTATCTGGAATCAGTTATTGTTATCTTTTTTTGGAAGAAATTGATCCTGTGTGCAAAAGATGAAAAGCACCATCCAAAATCTTGTGTCAAGGTTGTGTCTGTGCCCTGAGAAAAGGTAATTTAAACTTGTGATTGCAATACTGTAATTTAAAATAAAATTTACAATAACAAAACGGCTTGTTTGACAATGAGTGGACATTCAATACAGCTGCTTTTCAGACCTGATGGTGTGACAGTTGTTTGTAATTACCTACACTATTCAGACATTTAGAGATATTCATTCCTACTGTATTTTTTTGTCAATGTCTTTGCCATTCTTAAGCCAGCAGAGAAAGGCTTGGTTTTAGCCTCTGAAACTCTAGCTGAGTCACCCTTTAAACACACACACACACACACACACACACACACACACACTGTTCTCATCCTCTAACAGTGAGTTGTGGTCACCAATAATAGAGAGGATCCTAATGAAAACAAGCACAACTGTGTAGTGTAGTGGTGAGTGGGAGGGAGTAACACACATATCAAAAGGTCTATAAAAATTTGTATCATCGTATAGCAAAATGCGATGTAAGCTGTTGGACAGGTCCTTTTGAGAAGGCAGCTCAGGGTTATTAGAGTATACAAAAACTGAAGCTGAAACTGAACTTAGCTGTGTTTTGACCTTGTTTATTTGTTTGTTTTTTGCCTTTTGTAATTTTGTTAAATAAACCTTTTATTTTACTGGAACCCTGCATCTTCGTCTGCCCTCTCATTCTACGCATCCTAACAATGTGGTATAATATCAGAACTTTTTTGGTTAAACTTCAAATCATCATGTTTGGAGGAAGAAGAATGCTGAGTTGCATCCCAAGAACAACATGCTGACTGTGAAGCATGGGGGTGGAAACATCATGCTTTGGGGCTGTTTTTCTGCAAAGGGGACAGGACGACTGATCCGTGTTAAGGGAAGAATGAACAGTGCCATGTATCGTGAGATTTTAAGAAAAAACCTCCTTCCATCAGTGAGAGCATTGAAGATGGAACATGGCTGGGTCTTCCAGCATGACAATGATTCCAAACACACCGCCTGGGCAACGAAGGAGTGGCTCCGCAAAAAGCATTTCTAGGTCCTGGAGTGGCCTATCCAGTCTCCAGACCTCAACCCCATAGAAAATTTGTGGAGGGAGTTGAAAGTCCGTGTTGCCCAGTGACAGCCCCAAAACATCACTGCTCTAGAGGAGATCTGCATGGAGGAATGGGCCAAAATAAAAGCTACACTGTGTGCAAACCTGGTGAAAACTTTCAGGAAATGTTTGACCTCTGTCAAAGTATTGAGTTGAACTTTTGTTATTGACCAAATATTTATTTTCCACCATAATTTACAATTATATTCTTTAAAAATCCTGCAATGTGATTTCCTGGATTTCTTTTGTCATTTTGTCTCTCATAGTTGAAGTGTACCTATGATGAAAATTACAGACCTCTCTCATCTTATTAAGTAGTAGAACTTGCACAATCAGTGGCTGACTTAATACTTTTTTGCCCCACTCTAAACACACATGTATCCACAATCACAGGGACACACAAAGACACCAACTAATCATCACATTTGTTTGGAATATGAAAGGAATCCAGAGTACAATGAGGAAACCCCTGCAGAGACAGGGAGAACTTACAAACTTCACACAGTCAGCGATTGGATTAGAACTCGAACTGGGTAACTAAAGCTGTGAAGTTACAGTGCTAACCACTGCACCACCATGCTCTCTGAAATAAAAGAATGTTTGAAATTTAAATAAGTAAAACGGTAAGTAAAAATAAAAATAAAAATAAGTAAAAAAAAAAAAAAATCTGCAATAAAGCATGGATAGAATAAAATAAAAAAATATATATATTTAATATATCCTAATAGAATTAATAGAATATACAACACAAATTCACTTTTATAATGTCTCACATTTAGGCAAACTGGTACTGATGGGTTAACTCTACATAGTGCTTACAATGGAAAACATAATAGATATTATTATTTTTCTGTTTGGAGTGCTGGTGTCTTGTTACTGGTTTTAACAAACAATTGGGTATTTAAACTTTGAGTTTGCATTAAGCAAGATCATAACTTATACAACGTGACTATGTAAATGTTTTGAATGTAAACATTTACATACAAAGCTATTATATATGTATATTGTCGCTCAGTCCCATCTGAATGTAAAGTATTCCAGGAAATGGGCTGGGTAGGTGATATTTACGAGCCTATTTCCATTATTGATTGATTCATTTATTTTCATACCCTCTTAATCCATTCACAGTCACTGAAGGGCAGGGGACAGGGTCTCTAGAGCAGCATTAAGGTGACAGCATGAAGCTCCGGGCCACAATGTCACCGCATTTTCATTATTTCTTAAAGGACAATCTTACCTCATTGCTGTATTAAAACAAAAAAAAACAAAAACAAAAAAAAACAAAAAAAACAAAGTGATAACATTTAATGACATCAGCATAATATGGTGTTCAAGGGTAGTTTCAGATCAGCTTTCCTGCCGACTGTCATTTCTCACATGTACAGCATTTCCCCATTGCATTTATTACTATCTACTTTGTGTGTGTTGTCTTGTCTTTCAGCGTGTTTCTTCTAGTGCTAAAACACTGAATAAAATGAACATGAAGAAAGAAGAAATAATGGTGGGTGTAGGTAGAGGTATAAATTTAGTGTGAGTTTGGATAGTGGGATTTTACCGTATACCAGTTGACTGTATACCAGTTGTTGTCAACTAAAAAGCACAACCTTAGAGGTAAGTAAGACACAAGGTCAGACCACATGCAGGACAGCTGATCATTTTGCCTGCTTTTTAGGAGTGGCATCATCATGCCTGGCTTTGTATGCTGTCACTTGCTCAGACTCACACAAACATGAGGACAGATGGAGAAAGAGCTTTGATGCCGACACAACAATCCCAATTCCTGTAAAGGCAGAAAAAGAAAAAAGAGAGTGACTGGCCAAGGACATCTTCTAGAGAAATAAGTGTGTGTGAGTGTGTGTGAGTGTGTGTGTGTGTGTGTGTGTGTGTGTGTGTGTGTGTGTGTGTGTGTGTGTGTTTATATTATTGTGAGGACCAAATGTTGCCACAAAGATAGAAAGATCTGACACAAGGGGGCATTTTGCTGTTCCCTACAAAAATAGCTTTAACAAAAACAAAAGTGCTTGTTTGTCTTTTGAAAAAATGGAAATATTTCGTAAAAAATCCAAAAGATTTGTTTTAGTTTACTGAGGATAATGTTGGGGACGGGTCGTGGTGTGGGTGTGGCATTAATTAGCTACTAAAATGTTATGTTAATGGAAAGTCTCCACAAAGAGAAGAAAGATAGAAAGACAAAATTGTGGCAATGGTTGCAGAAAAATGACAAGACATTGTTGTAAATTGTGAACTGTACCAAAAGGTTAATATTAGGGGTAAAAGTATGCATTGATTAGTTGCCTAATATGCTGTAGGGTCCTTCAAAACAGTTTTGAACCATTGAGGCAAAAAAGCAGAGCCTTCTGTAGATCAGATTTGTTCTTCCAGCAGGGTGTGATGCACAGGGTGTGATGTTCAGACACATTGCTCCCGCAACCAACATTAAAAATTCCTGTGACTTGTGCCACAATAACCTTTAGTTTGGTTCAGCCCAGGCACGATAACTGTTGTTGCTCTTGCTCATTGATGAACAAAACACTCTGTTTCTGGTTTGTGGTTTTCCCTTCCATTGACCACTGTCAATAAGTACTCACCACTGCTGACCTGGAAGCCAGTGCTGTTATGAAGATGCTCAACCCAGTTATTTGGCCATAATTACTGGCTCCTTGCGCCAAAAGGACTGTCTTTCAGGTTTGACTTTGGGCTTAAGTTAATCTCTAATCTGAGAAATCCTGTTTTGAGAAATATTCCACAGGTCTATACACATTCACTACAACTTTGTGAATTCACTACAATTCAACACATTGACTACAAGAAAGGACTGTCCACTCACTCTGTAATATATCCCAATCAACAGGGACAATTACAAAAATACATATGTGATAGATATAATGTTTTGGCTTGTCTGTGTGTAGCACTATAGCACAACAGTCTATAGTCAGATATATATATTGAATATTTAACGTGGCTGCATCTTCCAGCATTACAATGATCCCAAACACAACGCTCAGGCAACAAAGGAGTGTCTCTGTAAACAGCATTTCAAGGTCCTTGAGTGGCCTAGCCAGTCTCCAGACCTCAAAAATTTGTGACCTCTCTCTAAGTAGGAATATATATATATATATATATATATATATATATATGTATGTATATGTACACAGTGGGGCAAAAAATATTTAGTCAGCCACGGATTGTGCAAGTTCTGCTACCTAGAAAGATGGAAGTGTTCTGTAATTTTCATCATAGGTACACTTCAACTATGAGAGACAAAATGAGAAAACAAAAATCCAGGAAATCACATTGTAGGATTTTTAAAGAATTTAATTGTAAATCATGGTGGTATTTGGTCAATAACAAAAGTTCAAATCAATACTTGTCAAACATTTCCTGTAAGTCTTCATCAGGTTTGCACACATTGTAGCTGGTATTTTGGCCCATTCCTCCATGCAGATCTCCTCTAGAGCAGTGATGTTTTGGGGCTGTCGCTGGGCAACATGGACTTTCAATTCCCTCCACAAATCTTCAATGGGGTTGAGGTCTGGAGACTGGATAGGCCACTCAAGGACCTTGAAATGATTTTTACAGAGATACTCCTTTGTTTCCCGAGCAGTGTGTTTGGGATCATTGTAATGCTTGAAGATGCAGCCATGTTCCATCTCCAATGCTCTCACTGATGGAAGGAGGTTTTGGCTTAAAATCTCACGACACATGGCCCCGTTCATTCTTCCCTTAACACGGATCAGTCGTCCTGTGCCCTTTGCAGAAAAACAGCCCCAAAGATGTTGTCCTCCATGCTTCACAGTAGGTATGGTGTTCTGGGATACATCTCAGCATTCTTCTTCCTCCAAACACGACGAGTTGAGTTTTTACCAAAAAGTTCTACTTTTTCATCAAAAGTTCTACTTTTTCATGTTTTCATTCTACTGGTTTCATCTGACCACATGATATTCTCCCAATCCTCTTCTGGATCATCCATATGCTCTCTGGCAAACTTCAGATGTGCCTGGACATGTACTGGATTAAGCAGGGGGACACGCCTGGCATTGCAGGATCCGAGTCCCTTTCGGCGTAGTATGTTACTGATGGTAGCCTTTGTTACTTTGGTCCCAGCTCTCTGCAAGTCATTCATCAGGACCCTCCGTGTAGTTCTGGGATTTTTGCTCACCGTTCTCATGATCATTTTGACCCCACAGGGATGAGATCTTGCGTGGGGCTCCAGATCGAGGGAGATTATCAGTGGCCCTATATGTCTTCCATTTTCTTACAATTGCTTCCACAGTTGATTTATTCACACCAACCTGCTTGCCTATTGTAGATTCACTTTTACCAGCCTGGTGCAGGTCTACAATTTTCTTCCTTTCGACAGCTCTATGGTCTTGGCCATGGTTGAGTTTGGAGTCTGACTGTTTGAGGCTGTGCACAGGTGTCTTTTATACAGATCATGAGGTTAAACAGGTGCCATTAATACAGGTAAATAGTGGAGGACAGAAGAGTTTCTTAAAGAAGAAGTTACAGGTCTGTGAGAGCCAGAACTCTTGCATGTTTGTGGGTGACCAAATACTTACTATCCACCATGATTCACAATTAAGTTCTTTAAAAATCCTACAATTTCATTTCCGGGATTGATTTTTTTTCTCATTTTGTCTCTCATAGTTGAAGTGTACCTATGATGAAAATTACAGACCTCTCTCATCTTTATAAGTAAGAGAACTTGCTCAATCGATGGCTGACTAAATACTTTCTTGCCCCACTATATATCAGAATTTTCTATATCTGCATAAATATGACCTAAAACATCATCCAATTTTCACACAAGTCCTAAAAGTAAATAAAGAGAACCCAGTTACCCAGAGACAAAATATTATACTTGGTCATTTACTGATTGAGGAAAATGATCCAATATTACATATTATTGAGTGGCAGAAGTATGTGAACCTTTGCTTTCAGTATCTGTACCCCCCCGCCCCCCCCTCCCTTGTACAGCAATAACTGCAAACGTTTCCTTTAAGTGTTGATCAGTCTTACACACCAGCTTGGAGGAATTTTAGCCTCCTTCAAATTTTAGAACAGCTTCAACTCTGGGATGTTGGTGGGTTTCCTCACATTAACTGCTCGCTTCTGGTCCTTCCACAACATTTCGATTGGATTAAGGTCAGGATGGCCATTCCACAACATTAACTTTATTCTTCTTTAACCATTCTTTGGTAGAACAACTTGTGTGCTTAGGGTTGTTGCCTTGCTGCTAAAATGTCATGGACAGATCTCCTGTCATTTTATAATTATTTCAAATAATTCAGAATTCATTGTTCCATCAATGATGGCAAGCCATCCTGGCCCAGATGCAGCAAAACAGGCCCAAACCATGATACTACCAAATCAAATGTTCATCCAATGTGAATTATTTTCTGTCAACTGTTCTTACATTCTGTATTTGTCATTTAGTGATGTATTGTATGCTTTCTTGAAACAGCTAACAGTTGACACTAATAGAACAAAGGGTGTATCTCCATTTGTGTACATTCATTATTTATTTTATCTAATCATATTGATTTTGTAATGATTGTGCAAAATGTCACCACTAGAGGGCAGGCATGCATTTTTGTGTCGATGCTCAGTGGATCTCCAGCAGAGGCACAGTCCCAGTTTGCACAGCACTAATTAAGAGCAAATTACTGGCAACTGTGGGCATCTAATATAAGCGTGGTCAACCTTTGTAGAGGAATGGCCATCAGGTTAATGCCAGGGGTCAGTGTCAATGTTCCCTTAAAGAAGAGAAAAAAGAAGAGACAGCGAAAGATGTAGTTAAATAGAAAGCTGAAAGTGAAAGCAAACAAAGCAAGAGAAATCATGAAAGTTTAAAGTCGAAACAGAAATGAGGGAAAGACAATTCCAATAAACAAGAGGGAAACAGAAGAGAATATTAATTGTAAAGAAGCAGAAACCTGAAGAAGACTGTTATGGGATGGCTGGTTTGGATCTAAACACAGAGTGATAATAGTTTTGACCTATGGGAGCACTAGAGGCGAAACCAACTCATGTGGAGGTCCCAAATAGAACCTTCCTATAGTATACTTTATGTATAGATTCCATAGAAGGAAGCTCTAATCTTGAAAAAGCGAGTGTCTGTAATAAATGTCTAATGAATACACGTGATGCTAGAGTGGAATATAAAAAACAAGTAGTTACCTGTGAATCAGTTTAAGTGTGAATCCACATTTGAAGTGGACAAAGAGTGGCTTCAAATGAAGCATGGTCATCAGTACTAGACTAGCCAGGGCAAGAATTTCAAAATTTCTGGAGAATATAACAAAAATGATGTAATCGAGGAAAAAAATCAAGTGATAGCTGATTCTGTGGATGTAAACAACTTAGAGTCAGAGGAGGATGTCAAGAACCATTCTGATGGAACAGGCTGAGCGCAGTCAAGCAAATTGCTGGTATGCGAGCCCACAACTCGTCGTTCTTTGGCACGGATGGGCTAAAATAGCAGGCAGTCGTTTTGAGTGCTATTGCTTTGCAAGTGAAACAGAAAGAGATCAGTGGGAAAAGGAGGGAAAAAACATTACCTGGTCAGATTAATCCAGATTTCACTTGCACCATGCTGAAGGGAGGGTCAGATTTTGACATAAGCAGCATGAATCGATCAACCCTTCCTATCAGGTGTCAACAGTTCAGGCAAAAGGATGTGGAGTAATTGTGTATGGAATGATTTCTTGGCACAACCTGGGTCCTCTGATACTTGTGGATGAACGTTTGGACTATAGTGCTTACCTAATCAATGTGGCCAACAAAGTTCATTCCTTCTTGGTAGCTGTTTACCCTATGGCAGAAGGACACTTTCAGCAGGACCATGCCACAAGAGTTGTATAGTCATGAACTGGTTCCAGGGACATGTCAGAGAGTTTTCCTTGCTTCCCTGGCCTACACAGTTCCCAGATCTTAATCGTATAGAGCTCTCTGGGATGATTGAACTCACATTAGTATACGCATTGGAATAAGATCAAGCAAACATGAGTTAACCAACAAAATAAATATTTATTGTGAGATATTGCAGTAAAAGATTTCAGCTGCACTTCTGAGCAAGTTTGGCAGTTGTTTACATAACATGTCCCAGCTGTGATATGTATGTATGTATGAAAGTTCAATGTTTTTACACACACACATATATATATATATATATATATATATATATATATATATATATATATATATAAACATTGAACTTTCATCTACATCATTATTTATTACTGCATCTGTAAAAAGGAGCTCTCCCGACTGACAGATGCAGATTACAAAAGGACGCTGTCGCTCGCGCTTCCAACACTCGGACCCGTATGCCCATTGGCACAGCGGAGCCGCACCATAAGTGCAGCTCAGCCTGGGGGGTGGTTGGTTTAGGCTGAGCACTTACGGCATTAGTCTTATTAGTTTTTTTTCTCAGTGGTTCAGTGGTGCATTCGGTTAATTTGCTGATAACCAATGTGGCTGTCCAGTGTTTAATCCTCAGCCACTGAGGTTGTTTTCTTTATTGGTTTATTTCACATTCTTTTTATATTTTTTTGTTTATTTTATTTATTTATATTTTGGTTCATTTTTTCCATCGGGGGCTAACTGCATTTGGGTCCCAAAACCCGTTATTCTTTTATTTTCACAGTTTGCTGTTTTTTTTTAATATGGCGAACTGTAACAGTATGGTGCGACCAAAGTAGGGACTCAGCGTTAGCTCCTGGACCTCCAATATGGAGGTCTCCAGCCGCAGATAGCACTGGTCTCCACCCAACCCCGAACCATGGCTGATTATCCCAGCCGTGTATCTGGAATCCTCCATAGACCTCGATACATCTCCCAACACTCCCAAGTCACCGACCCTGTACTCGGGCACGACCACCGAGCAAACCCAGTATTTTTGACATTTCTTAGGGTTCCAGGAGGGTTGCAGCTTATTGGAGGAATTCCACAAGCTGGCTGCGGGGGCTGGGTTCTGTTACAAGTCACTCAGGGACATATATCAATGAGGAGGTTAGGGACAGATTGTTCTTTTTTCTGGACCCTTCTTCCCTCTCTGATCTGTACGACCTGGCCACCCGGTCTGAAACTCGCCAGACAGAGCAAGCCATAAGGAGGGCCGGTTTGTCCTTCGCCCCATGCCTCTCACTTGGCCAGCTCACACTGTACCTGAACACTTAGCACTGACTTTGTACCCTTGCTAGCCACACCCTTTAGCTCTATAACTGAGCAGTTAGTGCCGCCCAGCTCTGTATCTGAGCATGCCGTGCCTGTTAGCTCTGTACTTGAGCAGCTAACGCCGCCTAGCTCCGTACCTAAGTTCGCTGCGCCCTTTAGCTCTATAACTGAGCAGTTAGTGCCGCCCAGCTCCGTACCTGAGCTTGCCGCGCCCTTTAGCTCTATAATTGAGCAGTTAGTGCCGCCCAGCTCCGCACCTGATCTTGCCGCACCCTTCAGCTCCCTACGTGAGCAGCTAGTGCTGCCCAGCTCCGTACCTGAGTATGCTGCGCCCTGTAGCTTCGTTTGCAAGCATGTTAGCTTCATACATGAGCAGTTAGCACTGCTCAGCTCCGTATCTGAGCTCGCCATGCCCTTTAGCTCTTTAACTGAACAGTTAGCATGGCCCAGCTCCGTACCTGAGCTTGCCGCGTCCTTTAGCTCTATAACTGAGCAGTTAGTGCTGCCCAGCTCCGTACCTGAGCTCGCCATGCCCTTTAGCTCTATAACTGAGCAGTTAATGCCGCCCAGCTCCATACCTGAGCATGCCACACCCTTTAGCTTTGTTCCCAAGCATGTTAGCTCCATACCTGAACAGTTAGCACTGTCCAGCTCTGTACCTGAGCTTGCCATGCCCTTTAGCTCTATAACTTAGCAGTTAGCGCTACCTGACTCCGGACATGAGCATGTTAGCGCCGTACCAGAGTCTTCTGAGCCACGGTCAATGTCACTGACCTTGCACAACTTGCACTGACCTTTTTTCTGGGCCTTGTTGGGTCTGGCCCCGTCTCTGAGCCGTCAGCATCGAGCTCCGCCCTTGAGCCGCCTGCGATGAGCTCCGCCCATGAGCTGCCTGCTACAAGCTCCACCTTTGAGCCGCCAGCGGCAAACTGTGCCCTTGAGCTGTTCGTGGCTAGCCCCAAGTCCGGACCAAGCCTTATGCCTGGCCCTTGTTGCCCTGCCCTCCCCATGTAGCCCCTATTTGAAGGTGATTCTCGCCTATTGGCATCTCCTGGGTCGTCACACGCTCAACCCAGAGTATGTTAGGCAAGCTAGGGAGGGCACTAGAGGCATTTAGGGGCGGCAGGGCTGAGCTCTTACGGTGTTAGTCTTATTTGTTTTTTCCTCAGTAGCTGAGTGATGTGTTCGGTTAATTTTATTTATTTATATTTTGGTTCATCATTTCCATCTGGAGTTAACTGCATTTGGGTTTTAAAACCCGTTATTCTTTTGTTTTCATAGTTCGCCGTTTTTTTTAATATATCGACCATAACAGCATCATCTTTTTTTGTTGGTACAGGATATATTATGTGATATACAAGGTATACAAGGTGCGGTGATAATTGAAAAGTCTGTACTTGCAGTCAACATGTTACATTCAGGAGAAATGACCAGGCTAAGATTTGGTGATTTTGACAAAAGCCCAGTTGTTAGGGCCAGACAACTGGGTTGAAGCAACTTTGAAACTGCACAGCTTGTTGAGTACTCTCATGCAGCAGTGGTGAGTAAGATAATGTTTGGATTCATATGTATACATATCTAAACAGGAAGAAAATCAAAACAAAAGACCTAGGGGACGGTATATAGTAGAACAACTTTCTCATATAATTTCTGTTGCTTGTGTAATCACTTTAAATAAATTATGTGGCATGTCTACTAAACAACTCACAACAATTTGTTAATCTGCACATGCAAATTAGTACTTATAATTCACAAGTTGGTAAACCAGTGAAGGGACTAAGTGTGATTCAAATAAGAATTATTAATTAAAATATGTGATTTAATATGCTTCAGGTTCTGTTTGAATAAGATAAATGAGTTGGCACAATAATGTTGTGTTGTTTATTCACAGTAGAAAACAATGTAGGAGGTGAATGATAAACCCCCAGCTAAACAAATTTAATAGCACTCACACTAATGATTAACTAAGCCAAGAAGTTATCAATATTTCCAAAATTAAACCTTTATTGGCTAGATGGACAGCAATGACTCATAACATCAACAAGTAACAGTAAACAAGCTCATTGCTGCCAATCACTTCACAGCTGTCAATCAACTTCCTGCTTTGAGTCACCTGAGTGTAATCAGGGCAACTAGGCATGTTTCAGATTAGTGCTGATCAGCCCTCCTGTGACCACAGCTTTAATACTCATACACGCACACACGCATGCGCGCACTGCAAATTTTAACAAGATGAAACTTCTTAATTACAGGGAAATTGATCTTATAAATCATACAAGTTCATTACAAGTTCAACAAGAAAGTTATAAGACTTATTCTCATTTTCATGAATTTCATGTAAAAACAATGCACTGCAAAAAACGTTTACTGATGCCAACATACACATACTAAAAGAGGAAAAATGATCAGACAGTGGGAGGAAATATTTTACTCATTCTTGAAAAGGCTGAATGATAAAACTTTTTTTATAATGTGAAATGTAAGACCATTTGCCTGTATTTCAGAGGTTTCCACTTGACAAGATATTTTATACAGCAAACACACACAAACATACTTTGTCTGTTTAAGGAGAGACAGCAGCAGAGACGCAGACAACTCCAAAACTGAAATATACTTTTGCAAATGCAAATAAAATCATATTAAATATGGGCATATACATCTTAACATTTCCTTTTGCGAGATTGATCAAGCACAACCTATGAAGAGAAATGATCTCACTCCATTGGCAGTTCATTGGCTTGAAATAAGTAAATATAGTTGCCAACAGATTGAAAAAACATACAGTGGGGACCAAATCTGAGAGTATTAGTGAAAATGCTCATTTGCATCTTTGTGCAGAAGGACTCCTACTGCAGCAGTGGACAATGACCGAAAATACACCTTGAAACTTTGCAACAACAACTTGAAGACTAAAGAAGATTAAGGAGTGATGACTGCCGTGGACTGTTCTCCATAGTCACCTGATCTAATGCCCATCGAGAAGTTATGGGGAAACTCAAAGAGAGAAAATGACAAGCATTCCGTAACATCACAAGATACCATTTGGGATATTGTGACATCATGGGGATTTGATAATCTAACTTTGATAATCTGACTTTGCACAAATTTGTGTCCGTGCCAGTTCTAGTACATGTTGTCATAACAGCAAAAGGGGGAAAATACCAAATAGTAATAAATTATTACTTTTATCAAAAGATTATTTTTTTCAAAGATTCAAAATTTCCCTCAAATTGTTATGCTAATTATAAGAGTTGGAAAAACACTAGTAAATTCTAGAAATATGCAAAATAGAAGCATTTTCACTAATGGTCTTAGACTTTTGAATTAGAAATTAGTAACCTATCTAAACATTTTTAAATAATACAATAAGAAATATAAGATACATTAGCCTATAGTACTATAGTTGCCTATAGTATTTTTCCTCAAGAAAGCACAGCCATTGCCTCTGTTATTCTGTACTGCTACAGAAGTATTTGTACGCTGTGCAGACATGAATTCAATAAAGCTGGAACAAGAGGATTTGGGGAAATGCCATGAGAAGGCATTTGGAGATCAAACTACATCTAATTCTTTTATCCTGTCATGCTGATATGAACAGAAGGCAGGGTGTTAAAGATGTCTGAAGAAAAAAGCTGCCTCACTGGTGCTGTGTCTCTCCAAACATGTTTTTAGGGCTAAATAAATTTTGGAAAACTTTTATATATATATATTGAAAAGATAAAAACATGCAAAAGTCTTTCAGCTGTAGTCCAAATTATACATATATAAGGTTCATACGTCTTGTACTTCTTCATTGACTACATAAAAAAGAAAAAAAGGGGAAAAAACAGCTATGTACACACCATTTAATTTACAGTACAGTGGAAAAAAAGAATATCGTAGGTCGACTAAGGCAGATGAGCTTGAACAATGAACAAGTTTATTTGTTTAAAACATGACATCACATAAAAAAATGATAAAAAAGTAAAATAAACTAACAAAAGTTCCGCTACTAAACGATGATGATAAGAGGTTCTCCCTTTGCACTGGCTGCATAAGTTAAACTTAACTTGTAAAAAATGATGAATGGATAAAAAGAACATGGAAAATGAAAAGTTAAGAATCCTGTACAACGCTGTTTTCTCTGTCCTGTTACTGGTTGCGTGGCGATACATGCCAGTGCAACGGCATGAGGTTGTGATGTACAAACAGAAACGTGTTGAAGCATAACCATATTCTATAAACAGGCTACTACTTTAAAACTCAGAGCCAGTAAAGCCAATGAACAGGAAACCAGTGAACCAAAAACAATGTACAAAAAGGCACGTAATATCCCAGTGCTTCTGTACTGTGAGATTCAAGTGTAACTGAGCATTTTCACAATGTTTTTCCAGCGTTCCTTCAGCGTTGCTCCTTTTTTGCACCAATGGTCCCTAACTTAGGCAACAAACTGGCTTGATCCACAAGTCCAGATTCCTTCCACCGGCTTGCTCCGGCTTCAGCAGAAAACGTGAAAGGAGCCAGTTTTGTTGCTATGGTGATGCTACTCCCCCCCCCTCTCTCTACTTCTCATCCTCTGCTGGGTGAAAATCGGTTTCTTCATTCTTCTGATTTTACACACTGTCCTGTGTCCCGTACAAAAAGGTCCACGTTTCTATTTTTTAAATTTTAGATGTAATTTTGAGCTTGTTTTTTTTCTGAGCCTGATTTTCGGGGGAATTTAGTCGTCATTTCCTCCGTACATGTCAGCCAGTTTGCGGAAGCGTGGTCCCCAGTCGTTGAGGTAGTCGTAGTCCTGTTCTCCTCCAGAGCTCGATGAGTGCAGCGAGCTGAGTGAACCGGCCGTGGAGCCGCTGCCCTCGTAGTCGAACACCAGCAGTGAGTCATACGGAGGAGCCGTGGGGTCTGTATCAGCAGCCTTTAGACCCTGAGAGAAAAAAGACATTTAGTTTTTGAGCCAGGATGTTGTATAGTTTTACAGGGAATGCTTTAACAGATTATTATAGATGCTTTTTAACAGTTTTACAGAAAATGACAAGTAGCTTTCTAAAATATTCGCCGCAAGGCATCATCCAGAAATATCTCTTGTGCTGCATGAACATACTGCAAGGCACTCAAGTGGTGTAACCTTGCAGAGGGATGGAGAAGGGGGTGATGAAAAAGGACAGCTGTTGTGAGAAAAGGAGGGGGAAAGAACAGCAAGGAGGCAATAGAGGAATAGATGGAGAGTGCGAGAGTGAAAATTAGAAGCGCAAAGAAAAGAGATGGGTCAGAATGATCAAGTAGTCAACTAGCCGTTAATCAGCCGCGAGAGAGACAGAAGCAGATACAGAAGACCATAATGACAGCAGACTAGAATAGAGGAGTGGAGAGGAGAAAAGACAATAGGAGGAGAGAAGCAGAAGTGGTCTGAATGGGGAGGGTAACGAGCACTGAGGAGTGCCATAAGCCATTGTGCTGATAACAACTAGGGATGTTACAGTCTACATTTCAGAGACACAGCAATCTGATTATGTGTCAGACTCTGTTTGACCTCATTTTAATCTGATCCTGATCAAGTGCCAATGATGACCAGCAGAACACTGACAATTCATGCCAACGAAAGCATGACTTCTGACATGCTGAGAGAAGCTTGGAGAGGTACTGTTTGGCAAATGTTAAAATATCATGTATGTATATATGTATTTTAGATGCATAATATAGATGCACATACAATGTCTACAGAAAATCATCCTACCAAATTTGAAATTTTTTGTCTACTTTTGGCCACTTAGTTAGTTCTAAACTTTTTGACCATGTGATCACACCCACTTTCCATAGATTCACTTTGTAGTTCTACAATTACAGACTGTAGTCCATCTGTTTCTCTACATACTTCCCCTCCCCCATAGTCCCCTTTACTCTCTTCTGTAAAGGTCAGGACCCCCAAAAGACCACAACGGATCAGGTACTATTTGGATGTTTGATTGGACATGGTGGCGATGTGTTAGTGTGTGTTGTCCTGGTATGAGTGGATCAGGCACAGCAGTGCTGTTGGAGTTTTTAAACACCTCAGTGTCACTGCTGGACTAAAAATAGTCCACCAACCAAAAATGTCCAGCCACCAGCATCCTGTAGGCAGCGTCCTATAAGCACTGATGAAGGATTAGAGAATGACTAACACAAACTGTGCAACAGCAGATGAGCTACTGTCTTGAACTTTACATCTATAAGGTGGAGCAATAACATAAACGTGTCTACTAGAGAGCATAGTGAATGATCGCAATGTTTAAAAATTCCAACATTCTCTCACACTACTCCATGAAAGTTAAAGTAAATTAAATGTAACCATTCCCAGCTGCATATACAGCGTCATTACTGATCAGGTACTATTTGGGTGGTGGATAATTCTCAGCACTGCAGTGTGATGGTGGTGTGCTTTGATGATATGACTGGGTCAGACACTGCAGTGCTGCTGGAATTTTTAAACATTGCGATCACTCAGTATGACTTAGTATCATTTTTCATCCACAACGTGGAGCAATACAGTAGATGTGTCTATTAGAAAGCATAGTGAGTGATCGAAATGATTTTCTATAGAATATGATAGGGTATGATTTTCTATAAGTGTTGCAAGTACAAGATTCCATTATATACACATGCATTAACAAGTTTCTCTGTCCTATGATATACCATTACACAAGCAGAGTGTGCAGAGCAGTACTGTTACTCTAGAGAAATGTACCTGTGCCAGCCTGCAGACACACTCCAAAGCTGAACTGGTTTTAATCAAGTTACTTAAGCTCAGATCTGAAGATCTTAATTCATTTCCTGATTTAAACAGTTTCTTTTTATTCTCCACTGAGCGCCCAATAGCGCTTAATGTCTGTAGTCCTTCTTTTCTCTGAGTGTGTGTGTAAGTAGAACATGCTCAGCCACTAACCGCAGTGGATGATATCCAATACCTAAGCCAGACTAATGTCCATCTAAACTAAAAGTATTGAAGTCCAATTAGCTAATCAATCACCATTATCATTTATCACTGGTGCCATCCAACAGTTTATATGGCCAGACAGAACACACACACACACTGACACACCCAGATATACACACACACACCCACACCCATTCACCCACCCACACCCATTCACCCACCCACAAAAACACACAGTCCTGGTTACATTTATGGGTGCCTTCTAATAACAAAATGAATACTGTAACTCAATAATGCCACGTATGTATCTAACCCTAACCTTAAAGCCAGGTACTAAAAAGAATTCTTTTGGCCGTTTTGTTTTTTCAAATAAATGTCACAGTTCAATCAATCAATCAATAAATAAATAAAATAACATAAAACAAATAAAATAAATTTCAATAAAAAATCAATAAATACAAATAAGCAATTCAGTTTCAAGTCTAACATATCCAATGTTCCTATCATTTAGTTGAAGCATGATCCACACAAGTATATCAAATACCTGTGCTCACACTCTCACTCTCTCTCATATAGACACACCTCATGGATGAAATCTCCAATATCTCCAGGGTGTGGGGCAGCAGATCGGAGTGGGTAGCTGGGCTCTGGGTGCAGTGGGCGTTCGTCCAGCCGCCGAATGCCGACTGGCTTCACCAGGTCGTGTTCCAGACTGTCTGGCTGCTGCAGCTGACTCAGATCATAGTCCTACAAACACATATACGTAACACATTATCAATCTTATTAACATATAAACTATTATTAAATGAAGTATAGCTATACTGAAGTATACTGTGGTATACATATCAGGCTACTAAATATGAAGTCAGATTTCCCAGCCATTAGTCAAACCCTTACTACTACAAGTTGGCATATAATTTCATTACAAGTGCAATAAACCATCATCTCACATATCAACTAGGGGTGGGTGATACGGTAAAAATCTTATATCACAATATTTAAAGACATTCTCACAATACACAAAATTTATCATGATACATGTGATCACAGACAAAATGCATGTGTAGCGACAGATTGTTAAAAACTACTATTCAAATATTATCCCATACTTAGTAAAGTGATGCTTATTCAAAATGTGCTGTACTTCAACCAACTAAACAGGACTAATTACACTCTTTATAATGAATGGTCAGTGTTGTTTAAGTGCTGATGATATCCTCGATATGAGCAGAAAAGCATAAATAACAAAATTTATCACAATGAAATAAAATTTCGTCATACTGCCCACCCCTAATTTCAACACAATGTATCGGGCAAAAAAGGCCTGGCAGCCAGACTTAATGGACTTGGACAGCTGACAGAACAACAAGAAGTCAATCATATATACAAATGATAGACTTGTTGGTGCAACATTTTGTCATGGGTGAGTAGTTGGTCGGTTGATTAAAATACACAATTGCTATCTGCATAGCTGTGTTTGGCTTTGCATGTTGGTTCTACTAGCAAATCCCAGAAGTTGAATCAGTTCATCTGGGCATACGGCTTTATGGGAGAAGCATTTCATCACTCATCTAAGTGACTTCTTCATTCTCAGCTAGTTGAAAAACTTCCCCAATCTTATATACAGAGGGGCAAAAAAGTATTTATTCAGCCACTGATTGTGCAAGTTCTCCTACTTAGAAAGATGAGAAAGGTCTGTAATTTTCATCATAGGTACACTTCAACTATGAGAGACAAAATGGAAAAAATAAAATCACAGCGGCCAATGATTGAGAAAAATGTCACATTAAGCAGGCCATGGGCAAATGTAGTTGTCCTAACTGGGCCTTCGTCAAAGTCAGTAAGATACCCAAACAGTGCTCCAGCAGATCGAGGAGAGTAGAACAATGACCACAGTACAAGAGTAAACCAGTGGTGATTCCATATGTGGCAGGAACATCAGAACTGAGACACATATTTTCCAAACACTGCGTCTCGGTTGCTTTCAAACCCAAAAAAACATGCTATGCCAGAAACTGGTCCACCCAAAGGATCTGGTCCCCCAGCAGAAACAGAGTAATATAGCGTATGCTGTTAAGTGCTGGGAGGATTGCCAGGAATCATATATCAGGGAAACCAAACAGCCGCTGGGGAAATGGATGGCACAACATAGAAGAGCCACCTCATCAGGGTAGGACTCTGGTTTACACCTATCTACTGGCCAGTGGTCTCTCTTTCAAGGATGAAAAATAATAGGGAGGAACGCTGGTAAAAGAAGCCATTTTTATAAAAAGGGAACCGAGACCCTGAACCGAGACCTCAGAATACACCTCTCACCATCTTACAACGCAGCTATTCCGCAATCCTGTCTGAATGACACACATGGCCATTGACATTAATGGCCATGGCAATTTGCATATTAAACTGATCACCAGTTCCACAGTTATGTAATGGTGCTGGTATCGGTCATTATTGTGTGCTGTATATAAGTTTGGGGAAGTTTTCAGACTAGCTGAGATTGAAGAAGTCACTTAGATGAGTGATGAAACGCTTTTCCCAGAAAAACTTATGTCCAGATGAACTGATTCAACTTTTGGGATTTTCTCACCTGGATTACTGAGTATGCATCAAGACACTTATATTAGTAAAGCCATAGAGCAAACTGCCAAGATGTTAGAAGAATTATACAAGAGAATGTGCTTACTGCATTTACTAAAATCAGCATTTGGCTCAAGCCGTCAAACTAGGTAAAATCCATTATGTTGCCAAGAATTAGGTTTCCCCAACGGGTTACATTCAAAACCTACAAAACCTACATTCAAAACCATTCGCGACCATAGCACTGTAGTAAAAGCTGTTGACATGACTAATTCAAAACACTAATCTGAGGGCTAATTGACAGCATTGTCTCCAATGGTTAAAAAAGCAAAGATAAACCATGTATATACCTGATCCTCTTCTCCTCCGCCCTCCTCGTCGTATTTAAGGATATTGTCTCGCACATCATCCTCTGGGTCGATCAGCAATTGTTTTGCCTGCCGCTCCTTATCTCTTCTCTTCATCCACATCACAAACATCAGCACCAGCACTACAGAGATCAGCAAGAGCAGGAAAACAAAGAAAGAGAATGAAACAATGCAAAATGACTCATACATAGCCTTTAGCATAAAGGGAGTCTCATAGTAATAAAACTGCCCATTCTCAATTCCCTAAAGCAAAGAAGAAACACTTCACACATGCAGTGTTTGAAGATATACAGCAGAGACTGACTCACCCAGCAGGATGATGATGCAAATGAGGATGGCGATGATGGCTCCAGTGCCCAGCCCTGCAGCCATGATGCGTTCCATGTCTACACAGTCTCCATGGTGATCACACTGGCATACCTTCACCCGCAGGTATGAGGTGTTGGCCATCGGCAGATTGCCAGAGTCCGTGATGATGATGGGCACTTCATAGATTCCACTCTGGAGGTAGCTAATCTTTAGATTCAACTGAACATGGTCACCTAAAAGAAAGTTAATTAGTCACATAGTAAACAAAATATATATATATATATATATATATATATATATATATATATATATATATATATATACACTGTACACACATTCATACATACATACACATACAGTGATGCTTGAAAGTTTGTGAACCCTTTAGAATTTTCTATATTTCTGCATAAGTATGAGCTAAAATATCATCAGATTTTCAAGTCCTAAAAGTAGATAAAGAGACCCCAGTTAAACAAATGAGACAAAAATATTATACTTGGTCATTTATTTATTGAGGAAAATTATCCAATATTACATA
>JAJAGP010000391.1:315600-400600 GCA_025084515.1 Ancistrus triradiatus
TTGGCAAGGTCACAAAAAACCCCAGCATAACGCTCTCACATTGGCTAATGTTAATTTTCATGAGTCCACCATCAGAAGAACACTGAACAACAATGGTGTGCATGGCAGGGTTGCAAGAAGAAAGGCACTGCTCTCCAAAAAGAATATTGCTGCTCGTCTGCAGTTTGATAAAGATCATGTGGACAAGCCAGAAGGCTATTGGAAGAATGTTTTGTGGATGGATGAGATCAAAATGGTACTTGTTGGTTTAAAAGAAATGCGTTATGTTTGGAGAAAGGAAAACACTGCATTCTAGCATAAGAAGCTTATCCCATCTGTGAAACAGTGGTGGTGGTATCATGGTTTGGGCCTGTTTGCTGCATCTGGGCCAGGATGGCTTGCCATCATTGATGGAACAATGAATTCTGAATTATATCAGAGAATTCTAAAGGAAAATGTCAGGACATCTGTCCATGAACTGAATCTCAAGGGAAGCTGGGTCATGCAGAAAGACAATGACCCTAAGCACACAAGTCGTTCTACCAAAGAATAGTTAAAGAAGAATAAAGTTAATGTTTTTGAATGGGCAAGTCAAAGTCTGGGCAAGTCAAAGGCAGGGTCATGGCAGATACTGAAAGCAAAGGTTCATATATTTTTTTGCCACTCACTAATATGTAATATTGGATAATTTTCCTCAATAAATAAATTACCAAGTATAATATTTTTGTCTCATTTGTTTAACTGTGTTCTCTTTATCTGATTTTAGGACTTGTGTGAAAATCTGTAGCAATTTAGCAACTCTGGTCTTTTAATTAACACTCTGGTCACACAGGACCCCTTGACACATGCACACTGCTGCAGGGATTTACCCGTAATTACCTGGGAAGGGGTTAATTGTGAATTCAGCCACAGGACAATGTGAAACTGTAGCAGCATGAAACCTAGTACAGTTTCTGGGAATTCCTGGGATGATTGGTGTGTGCACAAAAGCTTAGACATTATACTCTGGCATATTTGGTTTACAAAGAGAACCAAGGACAGACTTAATTCAACAACATGAGGAACATGAGATATGACTGAATACTAAATTGCCCATTTGTGCCAAGGACAAAACGGCACATTGCCATTTATGAGCCAATTACCAGCAGGCTCCAAAAGAGAGGTGTAAATAGAAAACAGCTTATAAACAAACTGAAATGTTTAAAGCAAGTCCAATATATCTGGGTTTGTTATAAGTCACATTGCGTTTAACAGGACGTCCACTTCCTTCTTACGAATACAAGCATTCCAATAAATATAGTTGTGAAGGCAGTAAGTGTAAAAGCTTCAAATATGATATCACCATATCACACATTCCTGAGCTGGCCTTTGTACGGTGCTCAATAACTACAAGATCAAGGTGTAAGCCATATGTCCTAATCCAGATACAGTCCGTTCCAAACCCCTAGTAAAAAGCGTTATAAGAAATACAGGCTTTGGTGAATTACTTTTATCTCAAACAGAATACAATCCAACCTTAAATTGAAGCTAATTTAGTTACATTTTTTTAACAAAACCATATGTGCCACAATTATTGCCACACTTGCATTTAGTATTTCGTACAAAATCCCTCCCAGGAAAACAGCACTGAGTCTTCTCCTATAACACCTTATGTAGTAGAAGAATACAGAGCAGGGAATTTGAGATCATTCCTCTTTAGAGAATCTCTGCACATTGACCAAGGTCCTAGGCTGATTTGACATCGGATGGCATCTGATGGTAGTTTTGCAGACTTGGTGACCCCAAATGTGCTACTATTTCTGTGACTCTACAGCAGTGATCCTTGGGAATTTTCTTCCCTCTCTTAACATCCTCCTTGGTGTGCATGGGGACAAAATAAAGTTATGTCCTCAAATAGGCAAGTTTGTCACAGTTTGAACTGATTGGAATTTTACTTTTTATTTATTTTCCCCAACTGTGCATATGGGCATTTTCAAGTGAGGATCTATTTTTTTTATAGCCATTCCCTGTTGGTCAACACACTGTTGTCTTATTTGAATTGGGTGGTCCCTTTTCATTCCCATGTAGTAAAATGACTAGGAGAATACCGACATTTGTGTCAACTCACATATACAGTATATACCCTAGTGACAAAGTAAGTCATGTATTACTGTTTGAAAGTTCCTAGACACTATGATGAATTAAAAATGTAAAACAGAAATAAAAAAGAGCTTCAGTTTGTTGTTTTTACATTACATACTAACACATTTAGGGGTGCCAATAATTGTGGCACATGTGGTTTTGTTAAAAATAATGATTGTATGATTGTATGATTGTATAATGTAACAAAATTACAGTAACAGTTTCTTTTTATTTTTTTTTGTAGTCAATGAACTGTTATGATTGTCATTTTTGTACTGTCAACCGGATGAATATGCTGTTGGTTTATTGATAGGTCGTTTTTTTGTTCTCGATATGTGATTACGGGACAAGACTATAAAATGATGGACATTTCCGGGGACGGGGGGGGCGATGTCTATTGGTTTTTTGATGGCGGCAACGGCGGTACGGTCGGTCTTGACAGGAACTATTGAGTGAATGCGGCATGAGGAACGAGGAATCCTTTGAGCGTCGGACACCAAAACGACCATGTGGTTGGAGACTTTCGTTAGCGCTGTTCGGGAAAAACCTGTCTTCTGATGCCAGGAAGACATGAAAAGCTGCGGCGGGAAGTTTGAAATTCATCTTGGGCGGTGGTAAGTCTGACAGCTTCAGGTTAACGCTCTTGCCCTGCTTCACTCCGTGATACGACGTGCTGCCGTGCCGCCGTACTGACTGAATTCGTGCGAACTGGTGAACTTTGTGATATTTGGGATTAATGTGGACTGGGGGGGGGGCGTGGGAAGAGGGGAAATGGTTTAAACCTGTTTGATTGTGTGATGTGTGTGGGAAAATACACGTTTGGTATATCGATGTTTTGGGTGTCAAAGATGTTTCTTTTTCAAATGCATATACATCTATGATTTATGTCGATATTTTTAGGGGCGTTGTATGTGGAGACTGCTTGCTGTTTCATATGGTAGTCCCGCTATAGGTTTTGATGGACTTAATTGCCTGTCCCTTGATTAGTGCGTTTGGCTGTCTCCCTTGAATCTGTAGTAGGGGTGGGATAGTTACACTTTAATGTTCTTCAATTAAAGGTTGGATTTTTCGCACTTTTTCAGTGTCAGATTAAGCTAATTCACCAACAGGTGAATTTCTTGTAACCATTTTACTCAACTTTATTTGTCTTTGCCAATAATTGTCAAGGAGACTGTATCTCTAAAGGGGTTAAGTGGGTTCTTCTTGATCTTGATACGTTTTTTTGATGTAACTACCATGATGACTACCATGACTAGCTCATAAAAATGGTAACACAAATGACTATCAAACAGCATTAGCTATGTCAATCTACAATTGTTTATACTGGCTGAACAAGAGCTGTTATTAGAAGAATTTGACAAATATAAAGTGAACACCACATCCAGTATCCATGCCAGTGTCATAGTAAAGAAAAGATTTATATAACATCTGAAATCAACAAAGAGCATCGGCAGCTGTCCAAAGAAAGTTTTGTCAATGTATGCCTTAACAAAGGTAAGAAAGTGTGTTGTCATACCACTGAGGCGGGTGAGTGTCCAGTTGCGGCGTATGTCATAGGGTCTGTTGGCAAGCTCGAAGGCGAACGGCCCAGCGTTGGGGTTCAAATCTCCGTCCACAGCTGTGATGTTCATGCCATTGGGGTCGGGTCTCTCACACATCTCTGCCTCATGAGGGAAGACGTGTGGTGCGTTATCATTAATGTCCAACAGGTAGATCTGCAGCGTGCCTGTCCCGCTTGCAGGAGGAACACCTGCAGAGAGAGAGTGAGAGAGCCACATAAGAAAACCTGCTCATCATGACAGCTGCCATCGATTTAGGAGACTATGAGAGAGAAACTCCTGAACCACTAAGATAAAATATTTATGACATATGTAATCACAGGCTGTATGATATTGTCAATCATCGGCTGTAGACACTGCCCGTGAGCTATTCTCCATCTGCTGTCTGTCTCATCATCGGAAAGATGTGAACGACTCCCAGTGATTAGGAGGGGCATAAAAAGGGAAGGGTGAATCCTGATGGATCAGCATGAAAGGTGGGGGTTCTCAGAGAGCAAGGAGCGCTGCCGGAGTGCTGCAACTGCAAGCAAGGAGGTGCCTACAGTAAAGGAAGCAGTCTGGTCTGACAGGTTACCCAAGCGTTTAAAGAGCTGAGCTTACTTCTTCACAGTGGTACAAGTAAACATGGTTGTGTGTTTACGTAATTGGTTGTTTTTCACACTGCACTGGTGGAGTAAGAATTTTAACATCTAAAGAAGAATCTAAAGATGATTAGAGCCAAACAAACATCTGTGGTCTTATTCACACAAGAAGCAGTGTGTGTGTGAGAGTAGGTGGAGGTGTAGAAAATAGAGAAAAGACAGCAGTAAGAAAGGTATTGCTTCAATTTCCATTATACATGAGGTTTTACTGTTGGTATTTATGTTGGATATGGGGATGTATTTAGATTGCTGCTTGTGCTCTTTGGCTGTAAGTATATAGCAGACATCAGGGGAGTTACATCAGCATTTCAAGATGAGCCAAAATATTATGACAACTTGCAGGTCAAATAAGGAACAACATTGATCATCTAGTGACAACTGGTCTGGGATATACTAGATGGTAAACAAACAGCTGGTTCTCGCTGGCTTTCTCCAATGTGTTGGATGGAAGAGGAATTGAGAGACAAAAGCCATTTGTCAGTCCATTTGTCTGTGTTTTCTTTCCCTTTTTTAGCGCAAAGATATGTTATTTATACGGCTGCCGGTGTAAGTATATTTACACATGGCGGTTGATCTCAACACAGGTGCTTCCGTCTGGACCAAACACTGTACATTTTCTTCACTACATCTGGAACAATTACTGCATACCTATGTCACTCCAGGGTTCCTATGCACTGACAAAAGACCCTGCCTTGAAATACGAGCTAAAAAAATCCCTATATTCGATGTTCTAAGAACAGAAATAGTCCCCAGTTCCTGCGGTGCAAACATGGAACACTTCCTCCTGTGCGAAGGGAGGTCAGAGTATCACTAAAATGGGAAGGCTTGCAGTGTGCTTCAGGTCAGCAGAGGTAAGTATCTACTAGTAGTGTTCCGAAGACAAACCACGAACTGGCGCCAGGGTGTTAAGCCCTAGTTATACTATTTCTTGAGAATGTCGCACACGACTCTGCACGTGGCGTGCAAACCTGCGCGTACACTACCGGCGTTAATACTTGATGCTTTCGTTGATGTAGTATTTCCCAAAACTTTGAGTCATTTGAGTATCTCTATGATCTCTCTTAGAAGTAAATGCCTGTACAGACGTGCTTACTCTGCAAGAGCTCGTAGTCACAAAAATTCAGAGGTCGCGCCAGTGAAACCACTGCAATTGCTTTATTTTGGCCGCATAAAGATATTAACCACACTTTAAGCTCCCAAGGATTGTTGATGTGCGAAGGCAAAAAATGAGCTTCCATCTGATTCAAAGTGAAAGAGCCCATCCTGCGATACAAGTTAGGGGTGGCCGATATGATCACAATATCTAAGGGCATTTTCACGATACACGATATTTATTACGATACATGTGATCGCAGACAAAATGAATCAGTAGTGACAGATTCTTAAAAGCTACTCTACAAATATTATACTATTCTTTGTGAAGTGATTTATATTCAAAATTTGCTGTAATTCATCCAATTGAACAGGACTAATTATACTCTTTATAATGAAACACGCAGTTTTTCAGTGTTCTTTAAGCACTGACGATATCCTCGATATGCTCATAAAAGCATATTGTCTATCACGATTACTGTATTTTTCGGACCATAAGGCGCACTTAAAATCCTTTATTTTTCTCAAAAATCGACAGTGTGCCTTAAAATGCGGTGCGCCTAATGTGTGAATTAATTCTGGTTGCGATTTCTGACCTTGAACCGATTGTAGATGGTACACGGCGCTCATAAATCTGTCAAAATGTTTTAGCACGGCCTTGGTAAGTTACGAAGCTTACGGCAACCGTAGTCAGGAGCATCTCAGAGTAATACGATCTGTGCTTCAACGTTAAGGTGTGTGCATTCATTCATTCATTTTCGAAGCGGATTTCAAACTCAACGCTATCAGTCACGCAGTACAACATGGAAATAGAGCAGCTGCGAGAGAATTCAACATTAACGAATCAATTGTAGGGAAGTGGAGGAAGCAAGAAGACCAAACTGAGTTTCCGAGGGAACTAAAGAGCTTTGTTTCATTTAATGCGCCTTATAACCCGGTGCGCTTTATGTATGAAAATAGACCCGTTAGCAGTCGATCATTGATATTGCGCCTAATAACCTGGTGCGCTTTATAGCCCAAAAAATACGGTACACAATTTAGCACAATACGATAAAATATCGTCATATTGCTCACCCCTTGTACAAGTCGCAGAAATTTTACTGCTGTTTTTTTAAGAAATGTGTCACAGCATCACACAATGCTAAGTATGGAGCTGCAGCCCATTCAAAATGTTAATCATGCTAACCCATCCACCTCCAAAGTGCCTACACTGGCCCAGAAAGTTTTGGAACTGGACCTGGGACCAGTGGAAGAAGACTGCAATGTCAGAGGAGTCCAATTTTATTTGACATCACATGGCTGACTAGGTACATGTGCACTGCTCTCCTGGGGAATTGATGGCACCATGATACACTGTGGAAAAATGACAAGCCAGTGGAGGGAGTGTGATGCTTTGGACAGTGTTCTGCTGGGAAACCCAGGGCTCAGGCATTCATCTCAGTGTCATGCCAGACACCTGCCACATAGCTAAGCATTATTTTGGACCGGGTGGTTGTAAGTTTTGTCGCATTAGTGTATGCAATTAACTTCTACTCGCAAGTTGCAACACCCACTCACCATTGTCAGAGGCCATGAATGTGGCATTGTAGAGGTTGTTCCTGACATAGGGAGACTCGCGGTCCAAAATGGCAATTGTTGAGATGCGGCCATTAACCGGATCTATTTCCAGCCAGTTGGCAGGGTCAAACAACTTAGAGTATCTGTAACACAAAGACACATATTTAAAGTCTCGATGGACACTGAATGCTTTCTGTTTAAGCCATGGAGTATATATTACTAACTGAGAAAACTGGTGTTTATCTTTACCTTATAGTCTGCTGCATGTGTCTGTCTGGGTCATGAGCTATAAAAGCAGTGAGCATTGACCCTGCTGGAAGCCCCTCGTCCAGCTTTATCTGTTTGGGATTGGGCTCAAAGTTGGGACTCTCGTTCACATCAATGATGCGGATGGAAATAGTGGCTGTCGATTGGCGGGTGCGGTGGATTCCACCTGCCAGTGGCACCTCATTCTCGGCCACCACGGTCAACAGGTAAGAGCGGTTCATCTCGTAATCAACAGGCTAAGGGGACACACACACAAACCTCGTTATGCAGATGCATAAATGTTTGTGGAAAAACAAAAATATTACGACTTTAAGATAAAAGGATATTAAAGGACTAATAATGTGTGGCTCAGTGAGTTTAAAGCACTTCTAAATGTTTATTGCAGATGAAAAGCCAATAATGGCTGCTGACTGGCTTCAACTCTATGGAAGCAGTATTTGAACACACATGTAAAATCGAAAGCTAATACAATGTGTATATCTAACCTTCACCACAGTGACCAGGCCTTCATTGGTGGTGGGGTCAGTGGGGATGGAGAAGCGTCCGGTTGGGTCTCCCGATGTGATCCGATACACTGCATTCCAGGTCGGAGTGCCTGGCTTGTCTTTATCAGTTACTGTTATGTTAGCAACAATCACATTCACACGGTTCTCAGGCACCTCTCCGTAGAACTAGGGTGAGAATAAAGAGTGACAGACAGCAAGAGAATGTGAGAAACACAGAGACCGAAACCTGCTGATCACTTCAGAGTGTTGAATTCCAATGAAATGAGTGTCCTGATGTGCTGAAGTCCAAGCATTCACATTATTAAATTTGCTCCAAAGTAAAATCACCATTGTTGATGCATTCCTCTTGGTCTACATAATGTTAGCATGTCTCTTGCATGCTGTGTGATTGAAATTCTCTCTTACTGTGGGCCAACATGGCTAATGCCATCTCCTAATATGGGCAAGATTTACCAGTGGGAAGTTTACACGCAGAGATTTCCATCAATCTGAATGAATCTGAGTAGGAACTGTAAATAAGTTGCACTGTCAGTGATCTGATGAAAATCAGATATAGCTCCTGGATAGGGTGACCATTTTCATAACCCCAAAAGGAGGACATCAAATCAAGGGCATGATATCACAACATACAGAATGAACACCATTAACTTTATAGAGTTGAAGAAATGAATTATAATTCTAGCACATAAATTATCATTTTACTATTCCTATCTCCCTTTGCTGCTAATGTCTACATCACATTGGCATAGTGTACAGAAGGCTTGAACTTCATGTGTTTGGCTCTTCAACATAACTGAATGCTGTGCTGACCAATCAGAACTGTACATTGTTTTTCTTTTTGGCATTTTTTACAGCGTCGCTGAGGGGATGTAAGAACTTGCTGATAAATAATATTAAGTAAGAATGAAGTTTAACTAGTTTAAGACTGGCAGCTGAAAAAACAGACTGTGCAACCTAAATCCAGACCTCTAGCCACCCTACTCCTGGACCCAAGTTGGCATCTATCTGTCTGTTTTTCATGCTAACATTCTAAGTGGTGCAGGATAGAGTTAATATAACACTGGTGATTTACAGTGGTTTATGAACTGAAATAAATTTATTGAGCATAACTCAACCACGAGCCAATGAGTTATGCAAATTATCTTGATGTGAAAGCCCGGTAAATCTAAGACATAAGTATTAATGTGTTTTCCTCATATTTTAAGTGGAATGCATGAGAGGAATCTCATTCAAATAGTAACTCACATTGAGAAAAAATCTGGAAAAAATAATAATTTACAGTTTTCTGTCATATTTTATGTGTGGTCTTTGCTTCATTAGTTTTGCACTGTAGCTACAACGCCAACTTGGAAAAACTTTTGACAGAGTTTGACTATCTCATTCATTTTATACGTTTTGTAGCCAACTACCACCCACTTTCCTGTTGCATGTCAAATAATTTATTGAGAGGGTGATGGCTAACAGATGCTTCCTTTTAGGTATGTCTTATTTTCCAACTAAAGCTCATGCAAAGCCACTGGGTATAGGGAATCGCTCCTGCCCAAAAATCAGGGCCAGTCTTGGTCTCTTGGACTCCTGACCACGGTTGACTATGTCTTTGTCAGGAATTGACAAACTCCTGATGACAGGAATAACACCATTCTGGAGCTTTAGATTGTTTTCTGTAAATACATTGTCAGACACTTCTCTCGAGCTTAATTACTGCCACAAAGACTTGCCGATGTCTTTAAAAATGGAGAACTAATGTAGCAGAAAGCTGTAATGAAGGCAGTCGCTTTGTACAGCGGGAATCACTTTTATCCGTAACACAATCTGAAATTATTCTTGGTGGTCAAAGAGGTTTTAAGGCAGAAGTACAAAACAAAGTGATATGAATAAATTAAACGAGTAAACAGAAACTATCCCTGCTATAAATTGTATCTCAAATGAGACTCAAGTAGGCAATTAGACCACTATTACTTGTTAACGTACATTAACTAATGCAACCACCAAAAATCTACCACTTTTGAATTATGTGGAACACTGGCCTTTTTATCCATTAAATTATCCATTTCAATATGTTTATCATTTTTCTACATGTGCATACATGTGTTCCTGAACTCACTGTGTCTCTGGTGAATTCCGGGGCATTATCATTGACATCCTGCAGGCGTATGATCGCAGTAGCAGTGTTGGACAGGCCATATGTAGGGTTACCCTCCATGTCAGTGGCTTGGATGATAAGAGTGTACTGGGACACTTTCTGTTTAAGATGCATATAAAAATGGTTATTGAGGGAAAATGAAAGGGAAAAAACACAATAAAATGATTGTCTAAAACACAAAGACAGAGAGGGAGAGACAGAATGACACGCTTACCTCTCTGTCGAGGCCAGCGGCTACGGTGATGATTTTGCCCGTCTTGTTGTTGATGGTGAACATGTTGGTGGAGGGACTCTCTGGACTCTGAGAGAGGATCTTATACCTCAGCATTCCATTGGCAGTGTTGGGATCATCCAAATCCTGCGCTGTGACCGTCATCACAAATGTGCCTGTTTGAAATAAGACAAACATCTACACTTTAGTTTTCACACAGTACCATCCAGCTGTCAGAACATTATACTCAACAGTCAATATAGAAGAGGATAAGAATTTCAAAAGTGTGCTGATGATTACGTGTAGAAATGTATTAGTGTACCTGGCTTAGCGCCCTCGTCCACTGTGCCGTTCCAGATCTGATGAGCAAACTCCGGTCTGTTATCATTCATGTCGATGACATTGATGACAATATCAATGGGATTCTCCATTTGATTTCCATTGATGTCCACTGCATGAGCTCGCAGCTAGTGAGACACAAATACGCACGCTGTTAAGTTACAAAATCTAAAATGCCCATAATATAATATAATATAATGTAATATAATATAATATAATATAATATAATATAATATAATATAATATAATATAATATAATTTGTTATGCATATGGGTATATGGCCTTTCTTTCAGTGTTAGGATTAGTCTAAAATTCCCTCTCTCCCTTCTGTAAGAGTGGATTAGACAGAGGTCAAATGTTGCAGACTGTCATGGTAAGTGAGATAAGCTGTTTAATAAGTCTTAATGCCAAATCACTACCCTCAATGGGATGTATGATCCAGCAGGCAACGATATATATATATATATATATATATATATATATATATATATACACACACACATACACACACACACACACACACACACACCACACACTCAAAGTGCACCCGGATAGAAATGTCAGAGTGCTGCAAAACTCAGCATACAGTTAAGTCTCAGGCAGATATGTAAATGATTACAGGTATGGTCTGATTAGACACAAGAGGGCATAAAATTGCTTCCCTCCTGCCCTACATAAATGCTCTCAGTCTGCTTTTGCGTAGTGCAAGTCTTGGTGAGTGATCGCTTACTGCTAGACATGCCTCTATGACATACGCAAAGACATTTTGTCCAGATGACAGACTTTGAGAGGGGGCGCACCATTGGACTTGGAGAAGCCGGATGCCCGTTTCGGCAAATTGCCTGCCATCTAAGCCATTCTGACCTGACTGTTAGCACGCACACACAGCGAACAGGCTCCGGACGGCCCAGACAAACCACCGGTAGAGATGATCGTTTGATCCAACAGTTTAGTTTTCCACCATCCAGACACAAGTGGCACACTCACTACACACCCCTGTCTCTGCCCGGACAATTTCCAGGCACTTGGCAGAAGGAAATTTGTTTTCACCTTGCCCATTATGTGTCCTGCCATCGATGCTGCCATCAGCCAGCCAAGGACGATGGTCAAATTCGAGTATGGAGGTCTCGTGATTAGCACTTCAAGCCTGCCTTTACTGTGAAGCGAAACCTGCCCCCAACTCCCCAACTTCTGACTGCGGCATGATGGGAGGATATATATATATATAATGTGTGTGTGTGTGTGTGTGTGTGTGTGTGGTGTGTCCAGAGTTGCAATTATTTTGCCCAAGATATTGGATTGACTATGGGGGATCTGACCACTACACAGTCTTCTCCAAGACATCCAAAAGAATTCTCACTGGGGTTCAGCTCCTGTGGTGTGTCCTTAGATGCTTCTCTACATACATACATACATACATATATATATATATATATATATATATATATATATATATATATATCTATATATATATACTGATATATATATATATATATATATAGAGAGAGAGAGAGAGAGAGAGAGAGAGATAGATAGATAGATAGATAGATAATTGTGCTGGATTTGCTGTATGTCACATTGTTTGTGCGACATGTGTGAAAAAGAAACCAGTAAATCAGTAATAAACCAGTAAATCACCAACTGAGAGCCTTTTTAGATGTTTAGACTTACATGGAAGTTGGGTATCTGTTCTCGGTCCAGTGGCTTGGTGACAGATAGCTGTCCCGTGATAGGGTCGATGATGAAAAGGCCAGTAGGAGTCTGATCAGCTCCTGGTCCCGTCACGCTATAGCGTAGAGTGTTAATCTTATCCCTGTCTGATCGGATCTGAAACACACACAGACACAGGTTTAAAGGTCTATCAACTGTTAGTTTGTTTCTAACTTTCATTGTAAAGTCATAAAAATATACTGTACTGTAGAACACATGATGCTGTTTCATGTGCTGTTTTAGCACAAACAATTAGCGCATTACTGATTGGTGTGTACTCATAAATTTAATACATTTCTATAAAAAAAAAAAATCATGGTTTGGATTAGTTATAGCTTAACGCACACTATATATGTATGTATAAGTATATATATATATGTATATATATATATATATATATATATATATATATATATATATATATATATATATATATACACACATACTCAAATGTTTGTAGACAATATATTGGCACACCTGGACAGAATACCGAATACCAAAAAACATGTTAAATGTATCAAAAACAAGGCTTGAAAGCTTTTCAACAAAACAGTAACATGCAGTCTTTGGTTCTACACTATTATGGTTAAAGTAGGGGGTGTGTCTTTACTCGCATTCATAATAAAAATCTAAATCCGTATTTCTATGGAACATTTGTTCAGCTGGGTGAAAAATACCACTAACTGGTCATTTGACTATGAATAGAATCCTCACTATGATTGTTGCATATGTTTTAAGTATCTGAATTCTATCAGGATGATTCACCACAATAAAAATGTACTCATGATACATTTCAACCGTTTTAGAGACAGTCACTCAAAACGCTTGAAGTGCATTTGAACCATCACCTCTCCTACTAAGTGACATCATAACCTACAGTGGGGCAAAAAGGTATTTAGTCAGCCACTGATTGTGCAAGTTCTCCTACTTAGAAAGATGAGAGAGGTCTGTAAATTTCATCATAGGTACACTTCAACTATGAGAGACAAAATGAGAAAAAAAATCCAGGAAATCACACTGTAGGATTTTTAAAGAATTTAACTGTAAATTATGGTGGAAAATAAGTATTTGGTCACCCACAAACAAGCAAGAGTTCTGGCTCTCACAGACCTGTAACTTCTTCTTTAAGAAGCTCTTCGGTCCTCCACTCGTTAACTGTATTAAATGGCACCTGTTTGACCTCATGATCTGTATAAAAAGGTAACCTGTTTCACAGCAATCTACAATAGGCAAGCAGGTTGGTGTGGAATAAATCAAAACTGTGGGAGCAATTGCAAGACATACAAGACCACTGATAATCTCCCTCGAACTTGGGGTCTCCACCAAGATTTCATACCGTGGGGGTCCAAAATGAGTCAAGAGAACGGTGAGCAAAAAATTCCCAGAATACTACAACGGAGGGACCTGATGAATGATCTGCAGAGAGATGGGACCAACGGTAACAAGGCTACCATCAGTAACACATTACGCGAAGAGAGACTCAGATAATGCAGTGCCAGGCCCTGTTTGAAGTTTGCCAGAGAGCATATGGATGATCCAGAAGAGGATTGGGAGAAATATCATGTGGTCAGATGAAACCAAAATAGAACTTTTTGGAAAAAACTCAACGAGGAAAAAGAATGCTGAGTTGCATCCCAAGAACACCATAACCTACTGTGTGAAGCATGGGGTGGAAAACATCATTTTGAGGTTGTTTTTCTGCAGAGGGGACAGAGAGGGGACAGGAGGCGACTGATCCGTGGTTAAGGGAAGGTATGACGGGGGGGGGCTCGGGGCCCATGTATCATGAGATTTTAAGCCAAGGAGCCTCCTTCCGGTCATCAGGTGAGAGCATTGAAGATGGAACCGCATGGCTGGGTCTTCCAGCATGACAATGATTGTCCAAACACAACAACCGCTCGGGCAAACGAAGGAGTGGCTCCGTAAAAACCATTTCAAGGTCCCTGAGTGGCCTAAGCCAGTCTCCAGACCTCAGCCCCATAGAAAATGTGTGGAGGGAGTTGAAAAAGTCCGTGTTGGCCCAAAACATGACTTGCTCTAGAGGTAGATCTGCATGGATGGATGAATGGGCCAAAATACCAGCTACAGTGTGTGCAAACCTGTTTGAAGACTTACAGGAAATGTTGACCTCTGTCATTTCCAACAAAGGTTATGTTACAAAGTATTGAGTTGAACCAAATTTATTGACCAAATACTTATTTTCCACCATAATTTACAATTAAATTCTTTAAAAATCCTACAGTGTGATTTCCTGGATTTTTTTTTCAAATTTTGTCTCTCATAGTTGAAGTGTACCTATGATGAAAATTAAATGATGAGAACTTGCACAACCAGTGGCCGTCTAAATACTTTTTTTGCCCGACTGTACGTGCTCTCTGAATGCCTGTTTCTTTAATCCAACTGGTCATGCGATATCAGCTAATTTTAATCCTCATGTGTATCCTCATTTGTAAAAATGTGGTTAAAATGGTATCACAACGCATACATGGAATATGAAAACACAACAACCATGTCCAAATGAGCTTGCTAACTGAGTTAGTATCAGGTGGCGGCCATTGACAGATAAAAAATGAACACTGTGTGCTCTGCAAGTCATCATGTGCTGGTAATGGAAAACTGTAAACCCTTGGTCATGGACAGTGCTCATGGAGAGAAAAACTAAAAATAATGCATACAGCCTCTTCTCTCTCTACAGGGTTTTGTTTGTGTGTGTGTGTGTGTGTATATTTGTGTGTGTCTAAGCACTGACTTTGACGAGCTCCTCAGGGAACTGTCCTCGTGAGTTTTCCGGTACATTGATGGGAGGAATGACCCAGTCTCTCTTCATGCGGCTCATGCTCCCTTTGCCCCCGACAACAATGCTGCGCTTTGGAAACATGATCTCAGGCACCTGCAAACATGAACAACCCAGTTAGAAGCACATATGCACACTTAGGTACTGCATCTCTCTCTCTTTGGTACACACAGACCGCAGCTCATTTATCAGGACTGACTGTAGACCTAAATATTTACAACATTAATTCTACCCTTTTCAACAGGGTCATAAATATCACTGAGTCAGGCAAGACATACCAGTACAATTGCAGGTTTCTGAGAGGAATGCAAAAAGACTCTCAGAGCATTAAGCAAGTATTTAGAAAATAACTATGAATGAGCACCTAAATGAATTTGCTATGTGTATAATGGAAATTTAAATAAATAGCATTCTAACAACTCAGTGATTCATACTGTTGTGAATAAAAATGGAAAACAATGAAGTTTTTATATTCATTGTTGTGTGCAGGATCTGGTTACGCTGTGTATCTGTGTATTCTGGTTTCCTCCCACATCCCAATAAAACATGATGGTAGGTGGATAAGCTCCTCCAAATTGTCCCTCTCTGAAAATGCACAAATGTGTGCATGCATGGTGCTTTGTGATGGACAGGTGCGCTGTCCTAGGGGTACCCCAGTGTTACTGTGATTGGAATCAGATCACCATCATGCACACCAAGATGAAGCAGTTACTATTAGAACACCAGAAACAACCATAACAAATGCACTTTCAAAAATGTCCTGTTGAAGTTCTGTGGTGAGTGTGATGCTGATTCTGAAACATTGTTCACTAATGACTTTCTACTCCCCAGCTACAACACAGGTGGAACCAGCTTCAAAGAAATAAATAATCCCATAACACTAACAGCAATCATGTGACTGATGTAATGAAAGTGGAGCGAGAGAGATTTCAAAACTTTAAACTAATGTTTAAGCCATGCCATCAATACCCATTCAGGGTTCTGTGTGTAATCAATTAACTCAGCTTTTCCTACCTTAATTGTACATTCCACTAATAAAACCACTACTAATTGGCATAATAATAATAATAATAATAATAATAATAATAATAATAATAATAATAATGCATTTCTGAATGCTTGACATTTTAAACCCCGAGTCATGTAGACAGAGAAAACACTGCACACATATCCACTGCTGTCATATCCACTAGTTTTCACAATTTAAAAATATAATTCTGGGAAAATAGGCATAACATTCAAATTACAATTTTGAGACAAACTGACAGCCCTACTAGGCAGTGACCTGAAAAATTACCCAAACCCAAAACAATTGATATTAGATGTGGGGAACAAGATACACGGAGAGGTACAGGTACATAGTACAGAGTCAAAGCTGTACTTTAAATGCAAATAATAATAAGCAAATAATAAGTAATTTCCTATAAGTAAAATGAAAGTGACTCCCACTGTCTGAACATGAACTATCTAAACTATCGAAACAATTTACATTCAGATAGACTGCTACTGGATACCGATTACATTGCTGAAATGCCAAGTGAATTATATCCGCATATTACATACTTTAATTATACTATACCTATCTCATATCTTTGGAATGTAGGAGGAAACCAGAGTACTCATTGGAAACCCATGCAGACATGAGAAGAATATACAAACTCCACACAGACAGTGGCCATTAACTACTGAACCACAATGCCATCCACACTACTATATTACAGTATATTATTTTTCACAAGGCTCTGTGAGTCTTATGGGTCCCTCACTGTCTCTCTTGACCCCATCTTTCTCCTGTTCTCAGGGTTTGGTTAAATATTGATGGTAATAGCATTGCAGCAGTGTGGGCAGAAGAGTGCTTGCAAAAAGGCAGACTTTCTGTCTCTGTCTATTCCTCTCCTCTGTCTCTTTCTCTGGCTGTTGCTGTAGACATGACTCCAGTGATGAGCAAAGACACACAATCAAAAAGAGCAATCCTGCATTAACATCCACAACAACAACACAATAAAAATCAACACCAGCCTAATACATCTTGTTGCTCTCGCTCTCTCTCTCTCTCTCTCTCTCTCTCACAAACACACACTCTCTCTATACTCCCTTGCTCTCTAACCCATCATAACCTGTATCTTTAATCCCCCTTATAATCCATCTTTCCCAACACCCACTTGCTCTTTCCTCTGTTATCTGTTTTTCTCCCATACCACCTCATTTTCAGACCATCTCAGCCAAAACCCACCATTATCTAGCTCACTCGCTTTTCTCTGTCACTGCCACCTACCTCCTTTCCCCATTTCTTTTCTGCTTGTGTATCTGTGTAGCACTCTGAGCAGATGCCAGCCCTAGGAGACTATGTAATGTTGCTGATCTCTAGCAGAGGGAGCAGGTCTCTGCCACCATATCCATTCCACTGCCTACCACAATCTAACATCGTTAAGACTTAACTACCACTCCCACAGTGGGATGGCATAGCTAACAATTTGTTGTAGTGTGGTTATAGCTTTGTGAAATACAGAAAGCATGAAAAATCCATATATCTGCCATAATTAAAACACTGTTAATATATATGGATTTTAATACCTTTACATTTTTCTTAAAGCTTGTATTTCTCTCGGATGTTGAGTGTAATTAAGTAATTAAGACATTTCACAACCTTTTAATATATCTTACCAATATGGCAATAATTCTGGAGGTGCCTGTACTAATCAGCTACAACATTAAAACCACTGGCCTAATGTTGTCTAAGTCCCCCTTGTGCCTTCACAGTTCTTATCTGTAAAGGCATGGACTCTGAAAGACCTCTGAAGGTGTCCTGTGGTATCTGGCACCAAGACATTAGCAGCAGATCCTTTAAGTCATGCAACTTTCAAGTTGGGGGCCTTCATGGATCAGACTTGTTTGTCCAGCACATCCCACAGATGCTCGATCGGATTGAGATACGGGGAATTTGAAGGCTATGTCAATGTTTATGTCATGTTCCTTTGTTCAACCTTTTTTTGTAGTGTGGCAGGACACATCCTGCTGAGAGAGGTGTCATTGTTAACAAGGAATACCGTTGCCATGATACAGTGTACTTGGTCTGTAACAATCATTAGATCGGTGGTAAGTAACATCCACCCAAGGCTTCCCAGCAGAACACTGCCAAGAGCATTCCACTGTAAATGTTATCTCAATTCAACTGTCATTGGTTTCAGTGTTAAGGCTCATCAATGTACATAAACCTCACTTATTACCTTACATATAAAAAATTCTATCTTTTCAAAATACATTGGGTAGTAAAATTATTTCTATACAATGATTTAAAAGACACGGTTTGAATACATATGCAAGGCTTTTATGCAATATCACATGAAATTATGAGTTTTCAACTTCAGTTTAACATCATCATCATTCTTGCCTCAGTCAGATTTCCAAAAATCATCACAAACATCTAAAGGATGGGAAAATGCATTATTATGCCATTAATATACAGTACTGTGAAACATTTATATTCTGTTTATTTATATTCTGCTTATTCTTTATTGACATTTTAGTGTTCACTGCACTTTGTAGTTCTACAATTGCAGACTGTAATCCATCTGTTTCTCTACATACTTTGTTCGTCCGCTTTACACTGCACTCTAATGGTTAGGACCCCCACAGGACCAGCACAGATTAGCTACTATTTGGGTGGTGGATCATTCTCAGCACTGCAGTGACACTTATGTGGTGGTGATGTGTTAGTGTGTGGTATGTGTGCTGCTGCTGAGTTTTAAACACCTCAGTGTCACTGCTGGCCTGAAAAAAGTCTGCCAGCCAAAAATGTCCAGCCACCAGCATCCTGTAGGCAGCATCCTGTGAGCACCGATGAAGAATTAGGGGGTGACTAACACAAACTATGCAGCAAAAGATGAGCTACTGTCTCTGACTTTAGATCTACAAGGTGGAGCAATACGGAAGATTCACAAAGGCACTGGACATCATTAACTGAACCCTGGCTTGTGATTTCACCTTTGAGTGGCAAAATAAAATGTATGGACATAGGCTCTCGAGTCAAATATGATGTTTATAACTTTAAGATTATGTTTATAATATAATAATATTAAGGTTGTTCTCTGAACAAACAGAAGATTGGGTACCAAGATTAAATTAGGTGTCTCATGCTGATAATATTTTCCTAATGCACACATATATTCAGTGTAGTTATGTAGGCTGTTTCCAATCAGAGGCACTTTTATCCTTTAAATAAGCACAGTGGAGGCTTTCTAATAGAGTCTTCTTGTAGGGGTAACTACATATTAGCATAAATCACAAAGTTTCACATTAAGCTTTCTCCCATTATAAAAGCATTATAGGATTATATAACAGATTCACGCAGTGTAATGCACTAAAACAACACAGTAATTATGCTAGGTTAACAAATAAAAGGTTAACAAAAATTGGGTAAATGTTTTGTTGCATTAATCCACATGAAGGTTTTTGGCATTTTAGGACATCTCATAAAATGTACTGGGCTTTGATCCTTAAGTACATCCTGTTTACTACCCATCCCTTTGTTTGATTTTCAGATAAAATCATTCTGTTCCGAACTATAAAGGTTCATGACATTAAGAATTTCAAACTGGCAGCTCTCTAAAGCACTTCTGAGAAAGCATAAAACAGGCGCAAGAGGCTGAGCCCACTTCATAAAAATCTATCTCTGACTACTATTACTTCTTCAAAAATACATAAAGTCTGATCGCATTTCATGGAAATCCATCAATCCAAGACTCTGTGAAACATACCTGTTTAGGTGTGTCCGGTAGCATGATGGCCACCTGAGTAAGCCACACCTCCTGGGACTCCACATCCTTTATGCGGATCTCCAGTCTCCTCCCCTGCCTTTCTGATATATGCAAAGTTCGTGTGGCATACAGTGTGCCATCTTCTGCTATCCGAAAATCTGACGGGTCTCCACTTTCAAAGCGGAGACCAGAACCTCTGCCACAGTCCATAAAGCTCACTGAAGAGAGAAAAAGAGAGAAGAATGGGTGAGGTTAGCTACAATCCAGCAATTTTGTTTCTCCACAACAAGGAAAGTACAAGCGCACACAAAACGACATCCCCCACCAGACCATGAGGGAATTGTGACTTCATTTGGAAAGAGAGGACAAAGAGCAAAGGAGTGTAAAAGTGCACACTGAGACTGAGAAAGCCTAGAAGAGAAGTATGAGAGAGAAAGAGTTCTAACACTCTCATGCATTATTCATGCTAAGGCTTCACCTGCAGGTGTCCAGGTGTGCTGAATGAGGAGGAACATGGAAAGAAAAGACAAAGGAACCAAAGTATGAAAGAGAGACAATGAAAGTGGAGAGAGGCAGGGGATGGCAGTCTCTAACCTACAGCACCAGAGGAAATCACATCAGAAATACATAAAGTACAAATAAATGACTGCGCATTCCCTCATTATGGTGCTATTAGAGTCAAAACATTTACACAGTTGGCAAAGGGAGAACCGGAGAGGGAATGCTGGTGCTTTGTTCAATTCGTGCATCGACTCGGCTGCTGCTCGTGCATCTTCTACTCTCTGAACGCCATATCTCATTGTTAGGGCCCGTTGGAGGGAGAGGATAAATTAGTGTGGCATGCTGCCATTGGGGTGGTGGTGAGTGATTATTGAACACTAGCTATTTATATTGATCAGTTTTAGAATTCTGTTCACAATGCCCACACCAGCACCACAATAATACTGCTGTTTCAAAAGAGCATCAGGAGACTCTGTGCCATAAAACAGTCTCTCTTTCTTAACTTTTCACAGAGGCATACATTCCGTATCTGCAGGCCAACACTTTCAGAAAAAAATGATTACTGCACTTTGCAGCATGTAATAGCAATCATTACCTGCCTTTACACCGAAATATCAAATGGTATACTTATACTTATGTATAGACTATTTTTTACACGTAATCATCTGTGTCGAACTGAGAAAATCTGTACTAAATTATACACTATACCTTCTAAGAAAATTAGCCAAATATGTAGCAAGCAACAGAGGGGGAGGGCATGTAAAAAATACTGGACATAACCAACATGGCCATCATTGTTTCATGTGTAGAGTTGCTAAAAGCTTTCCTTAATAATAAACTGAAGAGATGTGAACATGTATCATGGACATGTGAAAATCTTACCATGCGCACTTGAGACAAGCTTCGGGTGCATTCTAATAATTACACAGTGTAAGATTGTGGTTTGTGGCTGACCGTAGTGGGTGGATTAGGACTGTGCTAAGACTTTAGCATGACTCGTTTAATTATAAGGAAGCCCATGGTGATAATTGAGTAAAATGAGATCAAATGAAATTATCTGATGCTGTACACCTCCACGTATAGTACTCCATTTGGGACTCTGACGGTGTAAGCCTGTTTTTATTATTATTTTTCAACTGTCATTACAGTCAAATAAAATGCACTGTCTCTCATTTAGTCACTGTCTCTTTTTCTTCCTGGGCTGCTGTTTCCCATTAGCACTCGCCATGAACCCACAGGTAAGCTCTCCAGTATCTTGGTTGTGTGCATTAGAGAGCATACGTGAGTTTGCACATATTTGCATGTTAATTAAGCCTACTTTAGACAATGTTGGAAAGAAAATTCCACTTATCACTTAGATTAATCAACAATTATTATGTGAGGACCTTTAAGGGTAATAAACCAGCCTCCAACAATCAGTTAGCGTAATGCGCCACTCCAAGCAATGAGAGCTCATTAGTGATTATTAGATAAAGCTTGGCTAAAAGGGCTGAGATGGGATTATGTTTATTGGAATAAGAATACTGGTGGGTTCTCCACACTACCTGACTGAAGTAATTTTTTTAGCCTGTTGTTTGGACCGGCCTGCATCTGAGGAAACCAATCTTTCATATCCCTCGCCTTGGGAACCGTTTCACACACCAGAGATTCATAAAGTAAATGGCTCTGATGTTCCGTGATATCGACGGCTCCTGGTGGATCTCCCGCTAAGAAAGCATGGATAAGGTGTGTAT
Source organism: Ancistrus triradiatus (assembly GCA_025084515.1). Classification (NCBI taxonomy): domain Eukaryota; kingdom Metazoa; phylum Chordata; class Actinopteri; order Siluriformes; family Loricariidae; genus Ancistrus; species Ancistrus triradiatus. Next base: position 337,512 of record JAJAGP010000391.1, read on the forward strand.
ATATGTGCGTGTGTGTGTGTGTGTGCGTGTGTGTGTGTGTGTTTGTTGATTTAATTTGATGGCTGCACCCGTTAGGCCTGTAGCTATGTCTCTTTGTGGAGCATTCACGAGTACAGGGATGTGTGTGTGTGTACATGCATTTGTCAGGTGCACCGAGAGAGCCTACCCACTTCAAATCCGAAGCACTGATGCATTACTGAGCCAAGACCTGCTCCTAAAGACATAACTGATCTGCTTACAGTTTATGTGGAAGACATACAAAACTAGAGGTGGATGATATTGCCAAAGTTATCTCTCATGCTATATGTAGTTTATATACAGTATATATTGTTATTTTGCCAATTCAGGAGCGATGTTTCGTGTCATTGTCTTACTGTAATAGAAAACTCTTTTTAGCTCCAGTTTCTAGTCTAGCTGCAGTTGGGTCACTACTTTGGTCCACTATTTTAGGACACAGCCAATACTGTATTATCCCAAGCAAAAATTATGGAATCAGTATACTTTGAGAATCTAGCATATAAACAAATCATATATATGACATCAAACAACTTTTTTAATAGCTGAACTTTGTAGCTTTGTGAAGCATACAGTGGTGCTTGAAAGTTTGTGAACCCTTTTGAATTTTCTATATTTCTGCATGAATATGACGTAAAGCATCATCAGATTTTCACACAAGTCTTAAAAGTAGATAAAGAGAACCCAGTTAAACAAATGAGACAAAAATATTATACTTGCTCATTTATTTATTGAGGAAAATGATCCAATATTACATATTAGTGAGTGGTAAAAGTATGTGAACTTTTTGCTTTCAGTTATCTGGTTGTGACGTCCGCTGTGCAGCAATAAGTGCAACTAATTGTTTCTGTACTGTTGATCAGTCTGCTCACCGCTTTGGGGAGGATTTTTGAGCCCATATCTCCGTACGAACGCTTCATCAACTCTGGATTTTGGTGGTTTCCCTCACTTAACTTGCTCCTTACAAGTCAGACTTCCACCACATTTCTCGATTGGATTAAGGTCAGGACGTTGACTTGGCCATTCCAAAACATTAACTTTATTTCTTCGTTAACCATTCTTTTGGTAGAATGACTTGTTGCTTTGGGTTGTTTTCCCTTGGCTGCAATGACCCACCTTCTCTTAAGATTCAAGTTCTGGGGACAGAATGTCCCTGACTTTTCCTTTAGAATTCTCTGATATAATTCAGAATTCATTGTTCCATCAATGATGGCAAGCCATCCTGGCCCAGATGCAGAAAAACAGGCCCAAACCATGATACTACCACCACCATGTTTCAGAGATGGGATAAGGTTCTTATGCTGGAATGCAGTGTTTCCCTTTCTCCAAACATAACACTTTTCTTTTCAACCAAAAAGTTCTATTTTGGTCTCACCCGTCCACAAAACATTCTTCCAATAGCCTTCTGGCTTGTCCATGTGATCTTTAGCAAACTGCAGATGAGCAGCAGTGTTCTTTTTGGAAATCAGTTTTTTTCTCCTTGCAACACTGCCATGCATTATATTTATATATATTGTATTATATTAATTAATAGCATATCTTTTCTAGGTTACATTTACGGATAAACATCAACTCCCATCAATGAAATTAAAATGAATTAAATTTTGTTGACATATTTAATCAAGCCAAAATGCTCAGTTATTAAACAAAAATAGTTTGCTGTCATATCTATAATGTGTTTATTTGCTATGAGGTAGGAAATCTGAATGAACATACTCATACATACAAGTGTGGTGATTCCATTTTGAAAAGAGTAGTATTATTTACTTCCTCTGTTTCTTTAACATGACAATTTTGCTGCCACTAATTATTACAAATGGTATGATCATCATGTGGTGTAATACTGTTGTATACAATTAAAATTTGCTATGTGTGCTGCCCAGCCCTAGATACAAATTAACAAGAGTTTTACAAATGCAATAGCTCAACCTTTGCTTCAACCAAAGCCCAAACCGAGGGCATACGACTTTACACAAATGCGTACTCAGGCACATTTCATGCAAGGGGGACCGCTTTGTAAAGTGATTTGATGAGGAGGTCTTGGCTGCCTGGGAGCTCTGCACTGCTGATAGGAAAAAAACTCTGAAGTTGCTTAGATTAGCATTTAGCACTAACTCTCCCTGAAAAATCAGCCCTCATTCATTTTATCTCTATAAAGCTTGAAATGCTCAATAATGATCCTTAGGCCATAGTACAAATATAAAACGCTCTTAAATCTGCCAAATATTCACAGTTATAATGTATTTGTATGGCTCGTCTTAGAAAATGCAGAATAACCTTCAGGCAAAAACACAAGGCTTGCCTATATATGCTGCTGAGCTGATTTGAGCTTAATGATCCTACACTAATAACCTGAACTTTACAACCTGGCAAAATGCAAACGAATATGGGATAATTGCAATTATTTATTTCTTTAACACAACTCCTCATACAGTCATAAAATAGCACTGAAACCCTATGGTGCTTCAGATGATTAGAGTAACATGAGGTGACATTATGCTTATATGGCGTACTGTTTTCTAAACTGATTCTCATCTTATTTCTTGCTGAACTGTGTATATTTCATAATTAAGTGTTGTAAAATCATATGTCACATAACAATTAGCAACTTGGGCAAATCTTAAAAATTAAAGTCATGCTGCATGGTAATCACTGGTATGAATTATGGATATTTTTGTAATTCGGTAACATCCAGAATTTTTATTAATGTGGTACTTGTCAAGTAGAAATAACCCTATTATATAAAGACACATATCATATATTACTGCTGTCAAGTGATTAACATACTTAATTGTATTAAATACAGCAAAACTCATGAGGCATTCATTTATGGTATGTATAATTCATTGACTATTTTCTTGCTAAAGAAAACTTGTTTCTGTTGTTATTTTGTGTGTTTTTGTGTGTAAAATAGCACTACACAGCCATAGATGTACACAATATATGCTTCAACAGAATGCATTTACTTCTTTAAAACATATCCTGTTCATTGCGAGTTCTCTGACAGAGGGCTGCTGAGCCATTGCATATGTAAAAGCACCATCAAGACAATTGCCTTATCATGTGATGTATTTGTTTTATTATGAACGGCTTTTAATAGAAACAACATGAGCAAGTTGTTGGCTTGTGTGATAGGTATGTTGTTAAAACAAGAAATGTGTTTACACAAATGTCACATAGGAAAGTGTCCGAAACTGCAGTACTCCATAACTCTCAACAATTCTGTTCCCTATTGCTAATAGTGGTTGGTAATGTATGTGTCATTCATTCAGACACCACTTTCAAAAGTCTGGACACAAGCGTCCAGAGTTCCTCACCTCACACATCCCAGCCATCTCTAAAGAGTTTGTACTCCACTGATCCACAGTCAGAGAGATTGTGTACAATTGGAGGAAATTCAAGACCATTATTACTCTTCCCAGCAGTGGTCAACCAACAAAGATTACTCCAAGAGCAAGGTTTGTAACAGTCAATGAGGTTACAAAGAAACCATCGTTAACTTTTAAGCAACTATATCCCTCTCACGTCCTGGTTAATATTAATGTTCATTAGTCAATCATCAGGAGAACACTGAACATCAGCGATGTGCATGGTAGGGTTGCAAAGGGAAAGCAATTTATCCTACAACCAGTACAAGTAAACAAAGAAATTGGTCCACCAAATAATGCTTAAAGACGAATAAAAGTTCTGAACTGGCCAAATCACAGTTCTATACCTCATCTAACATAAATGTATTGGATGGACCTGAATCAAGCAGTGAATAAGCCCACCAACATCCCAGAGTTGAAGTTACTCTGCAGGACTATTTAGACTAATTCGAAGTTACTCTGCAGGACTAATTAGAAATTACCAAAAAACATGTTTCCATTATTGCGCAAGAGTTTCACATACACTGAAAGCACTGAGACACACGGAAAGCAACGGTTCATATACTTTTGCCACTCACAGCACTGTAATATTGGGTAATTTTCCTCAATGAGCAAATAACCCCGTCTAACATTTGTTAACTTGGTTATCTTTATCTACTTTTAGGACGTGTGTGAAGATCTGATGATGTTTTAGGTCATATTAATGAAGAACTAAAGAAAATTGGACTGTGGTAGCGGTTAAGGTACTGGACTATGGACCAAAAGGTCCAGAATTCAAATCCCACCTCTGCCAAGCTGCCACTGTTGGGTCCTTGAGCAAGGCCCTTCACCCACAATTGCTTGGATTGTAAGATTGCATCAATTGTAAGACGCTCTGAATAAGGGTGTCTGCTAAATGCTGTAAATGTAAAAATTCTAACGGGTTCACAAACTTTCAATTACTACTGTAGACCAAAAATACTTAGTACTGCTTAACTGATCTCATCTAGACACCTCTGACATTTGGAAAATCTTAATATTGTTTCGAAACTGCATACTACAGGTTCTATGGTTAATTTTCATCCAGGTTAATTTACATTTATGTCATTATGTACCTTATGTACATTTATGTACCTTAAACACTAGGCCACCAGGTTAATGTAGTAGTACTGTTAATGTAGACTACAGTTGAGTGGTACAGGCCAGTTAGGATACCACTCCACACTGCAAAGAACGGACCAGTGCATTGCCGACTTTGTAAGGATCAGTATCACTTAATGATCCTCATTCTTCAAGCTGTCCTATGGAGTGTGCCACATTCTGAACCTGAAGCACACACACAGAAAAGATTGTTCCCACCGGTGCAGCATCCAGTTAAATTGTAAAGGGAAAGCGCACATTAAGGTGTAAAAGCTAACATCAGAAAAGAAAGGCTCATAAAGGGGCTCATTATCTGTTCTGAAAAACAGTGCAATGTGCAGTTCTCCTAACAAGCTGCAAGCCATTGATTAGCTGCCAAAGCGGTATAGTGTTTAGTAATGGTGTCGATCAAACTGTTTTCAAATGCTGCTCTGCTAATGGAAATTAGCATGGCCTTTGATCTGAAATGGCAGCTAACAAACCTGTTCATTTATCTACTCAACCCATGGCGCCTTTCAATGTAGGGCTAGGTGATAAGGCCAAAACTGAATTCACAACGTACAAGTTTATTAAACCATTTGTCTGATTTAAGTTCTGTTTTAAATTTTATCCAACATGACACGATTGGCTGACTATGCTGTACCATGTGTACCATGTAGTATTTCACTGAGAGAGGGACTAAACAAGTTAGTGAGCAAGTTAGTGAGTAGAAGTGTAAGGCGTTTTCACATATGAACTGTCAGGAAAATGTCAGGAGAATCGGACACTTTCACACATGAAGCATACAGCCAAAGATGTTCCGTTCTCACTTCAGCAAATGTTCCGCATGCTTTAGGCAGGGGGTGTGCAGAAATGTACGCTGCGGAAATGGGATGGTTATATTTACAGCGAAGATGATAAACAAGGCTACCAACTTATCCAAGATGATGAGTATTTTTGTGTCAATGTTAATGCTACATATACTTGGCCATATCCTCAATGTCAACGAACGAGTGGAAAGGAGTATACAAGCAAGAGGATCTTTGTGTTCATTCCGGTTTTGTGCCAGTCACATGACAGAAATGTCATCAACATGCCCACTTTGAATTCTCTGCAACATTACCTCCTCTATTCACACATGGACTCACTTGGACTTACCTGGACTTTGTACTAGGGGACTGGCAGGATAAAGTCCGTGTAATGTCCAGTTCAAATGTTTCAGAAAGTTTGTGTTCACATATACAGCTCCTGCAGATAATGTCCGGGAGACTGACTGTTTACGTGAAAGTGTTATAAATAATGATCGTTTTATATTAATGAAACTACTATGGGAACAATTGTTCTTATGGAGACAGCAGATACCTTTCCTACATCACATTAAACAGTCATGTATTGAATGTTTTTTAAATAAAGCAGAGAATTGTCATGTGCGAAGTGACAGGCCATGGTCGGGCCAGGATTCGAACACGGGTCGAATTTAGGCTATAACAAAATGGTTTGTATTGCATTTCACATTTTACTTTAAATACACTAATAGCTAGAACGATTATTATAGTTTAATGTAGGCATGTTTTGTAATGTACAGTTTGTGTTAGTCATCCTCTAATCCTTCATCAGTGCTCACAGGATGCTGCCTACAGGATGCTGGTAGCTGCACATTTTGGTTGGTGGGCTATTTTCAATCCAGCAGTGACGCTGAGGTGTTTAAAAACTCCAGTAGTACTCTTGTGTCTGCTCCACACATAAAAGCACAACACATTAGCACACTACCACAAGTGTCAGTCCTGAGAATGTTCCGCCACCCAAATAGTACCTGATCTGTACTGGTCCTGTGGGGGTCCTGATCATTAGAGAACAAAGTAAAGAAGACGAACAAAGTATGTAGACAAACAGATGGACTACAGTCTGTAACTGTAGAACTACAAAGTGCTCCTATACAGTAAACAGAGCCAATATAATGGGCAGAAGGTGTAGAAACAAGGGAGTTCATAATACTCTGATATGAACCTGTACTATTATTATTATTATTATTATTATTATTATTATTATTATCTATTAACATAATATTTAACACATTACCCACCTCACTCAACCACGCACATGGCCACAGACTGGCCCCAATCAGTTTACTTAGCTCTTATAAGATTCATTAAACTCTCCTATTAAAAATAAATAAAGCTACAATGGAGTCTCATTAGTGGTGCATTATTAGACTGCATGTAAAGACAAGTACAATGCAAGAGGGTGTAATCACAGTATCAACATCCTAATTCTGACTATATATTTTTTACAGGATATCCCACAAAAATGTATGGAATGTATATTCAACACATCATTCAGCCCTGTTTTAGTGCAGAAAAGAAATGCAGTGATAGAGAGAGAAAACAGATGTTCCCCAGGTATCACTGTATTTCCTTGCGCTCTTCTCACTCACCTCACCCCTCATTTGTTCAGATTTTAATTTAGATCAAAGGAACATGGTGCACATCACACCTGATTAAATTCAAATTGTTAAACGGCTCCATTACACACACACACACACACACACACACACACACACACACTCTCACACACACACTCTCTCACACACACAGGGAGAAGACCATTATTACAGTCATCTTCTCTTTGTGAACTTTTTTGGCTATGCTATAATTAGTTTTAGCCGGGAGGAAGAAACACTGCTGTCTTAATCCACTTGCAAAAATGTGGATGCTCTACCGGAACTTTATTAAAACACTGGGTGGTCTGATGATATAAGCTTTGCCTTAACGCTGACTGGTTGAAGTAACACATTGGAGCCCAACTCCAGTACACTGCAGAGTTGGAGTGTCTGACCTCATTTAACATTCCTAATTTAACTGGTCAGCACATTGAATAAGTCTTCATGGGCTTGATGCAGTCTCATGATAGGAAGGGAGCTAATTTGATGCATACAAATGAACATGTCTGGATATCCCTCAGATTACCTGGAATAAGGTCAGATTCTTGAAGTATGAAAATAGTTTCTTGAATCCTAAAAGTAATTATAGGGAATAATCAGGAATCAGTAACATCACATGATGCTGTATGGAATACTGTGAAATCACACTGGGATAACATAGAGTCTATGTCAAGTGCACTCTGTCATCAATTTTTCACTCAAGTTAATTTGGTTATACGATTTGTAATGCAGTACAAAACACGCAAAATAATGCACAACAGGTTAGTTCGATGCAAAAAGGAGCTGGAATTCATCATTTTCTTATAACTACACACCTGGAATGCTTTATTCTACATACACCATAAAGACCTGCCTACAATTGTGCATTTTCATAGTTAAAGAACGGGTAATTGCAATTTACTCTTTTTATAGCTACATTTAATGTTGTGGAATGTGACACAAATTTGTTCCTGTCACTTTCAATATATCAACTATGAGTTGTGGACCCCTACACCTTTCTCTGCTCAGATTTTGTTTTCTATTATAGTCTTCTCTATACTGCTGGAGAACCTACAAAAACAGTGATACATTGAACGATACAAAGTGCTAACATTGGACTACCTGTTATTTATTTATTTTTAATAATTGTTACAATTATTTTATATAAACTAAAAAAGTTACTTTGATAGTAAAATTACATTGATACACTGTCGTCTCACAGCTCTGAAATCCCTGGTTCAATCCTGACCTTGGCCTGAGGTTTCAACCCATATTCAAAAGACAAGCGTGGTACGTTAATTGTTGTTTCCAAAGTGACCTTAGTGTGTGTATGAGTGTGTAAGTGTATTTGTCCTACAATGGATTGGCGCTCTGTCTAGGGCGCCTAACTTTCTAAATATGAATAGCATTTTTAAAATGTACTGGGTATACTTTCAAGTATGTGGTCATGCTATTTCAATTACATGTAGTCATATCATCAAAAAAAAAGACATAGGTTTACCAAGACTGTTTGAGCATTTGTGTGTGTGCATGTATGCTTGTGCCTGCTTATGTGTGTGCAGGCATGTGTGCAAGTGCCATTTTAACCTCTAACCTCTAACACACACTACCCCACACACAGTTGTTCGCACGCAGTTCACTGCAAACAGCAAGAGTTTGCTGTGCTGCAGTAATCACTAATTCCAATGAAGCAATGAGTCACCAAATGGTGTAATGTACAGCAAATGGTTCGAATGATGATCATTGTTATTTTGCTTGTTATTTAAATTACTTGGCACAATACCACAGTTTTTCAGCCAAGTTATTATTTGAATATTTCCTTCCCAGATTTTCAGAGAATGATTACCAGTGTGTGTGTGTGTGTGTGTGTGTGTGTGTGTGTGTATTAAGGACAGTTTGATGGAATGGAATGCTTGACTGTTACTAACCCTGGCAAAAACTATGCAGTCCCCATACTTAAAGGATGTTCACCCAGCATTTAATAAAGTGGTTTGTTAAACAGATGACATTTCTGGCTTTGTAAAACTTACCTCAATTTACCTCAAATGAAATTGTTTCAATCAATGACACAGCTTTAACCATCAACTACAAAAACTCAGTTATCACTTTGTAGCTCCTCTTTAGGCTTTCAGTATGGTCAAAATGTTTTTAAAATTTGGACTTGGACTAATTAGGACTAATGAAAAACAATATTCTACATCAACCTGTCTTCATCATTCTGGAACAATGGTTGACATCAGTTTTGCAGGATGGAACCTTTCATGGACAAGTTTGTTAAATTTTCACCATTAATGTTTAATTAGATTTAGATCTGAACTGTTTGCTGGTCAGGTCACTGAACTGACATGCCTTTACTGAAGATGAGCTTTTACACTCTTTGCAGCGTGGTAAGATGCATTATCCTCCTGACAAATTACTTAATCATCAAAAAACCTATTTTCTGTCGATGGAATGAGAAAAGTGTCCAAAATATCAACATACACCTATGCACTGACTTTTGATGTACTGATTACCATCTCCCTTGGTCCTTACTTGACAGGCAACCCAATATCATAAACGAGTGTGCAAATTTGATCGTTTTCTTCAGGCAGTACTCTTTATATGTTTCAGCAGAACGGCACCAGCCAAAGGTTCCAGCATTGTCCAATGCAGATTCATGATTTATTGCTGAATGCACAGCTATAAAAACAAATGGTGTCATATGATTGATGTGTATATTAGTTACGAAGTATAAAATTCTATAATTGATTTGATCCTACTGTGATCCTATAATTTTTGCCAGTGTTAGTAGAGATAAAACTGGTGTCAACACAGGTGTGTCCCCGCTGAGATGTGCCAGAAGCTCTAAAATACACACACGTGCAATTTCTGCCAAACAGGATATGCAAGAAACTCCGTAAATATTATGATATTAGAGATCAGAATCTATCCAGCAGTGACATCAATTCTGCACAAGTTTGACATGAGAAATCTTCATTTTTGACACAATCCTTATTATTAACTGTGGTCAACTAAAATTTAAGCGCTGTGGAAAACTGAAATGCAAGCAACTGAAATGCAATGCATCAACATTAATATGTCAAATACAATAAACACAGAGGCAAAAGTAATGATTGCAGGAAGCACACGATTAGCCATGTGGTTCAATATCTCTCCTACGTGTTACAGAACAGTGTAGGAGTCACTGTGAAAATACGCTCTCACATACAAGTCTGTAGGAACTTATAGCATTTACTCATCAACTAATGGTCAACATGTCTCCCATCAGCGTATATCCAACAAACCTGTGGTTTGATATATGTATAGTAACCCTGTATGCAAATAAACAGCTTAACAAGCCCACATCCGTCATCCCTTCAACTTGGTATTTTGTTCAACCTCCCTCTGCCAACACAATGCGATAAGAGGATACATAGCAAATAATCTGAGAACGTCCTCAAAACAGAATCTCTCAGTTTCCACTAGGGCCACTAGAGTCCACTCTCCTCTTTAATTCAATGCACAAGTTTTCAATAGGGTTTTGGACAGGTGGACCAAGGTGGCCATTTTAAAATCTTGTTTCTGTGGCCACTGGTCCACTTTTATGCGGATTTGGTTGAATGTTTTGGATCACTGCCTCACTGGAAGATCAATTACAACCAAGATGTAGGCAGAGGCAGCCAGATTTTCATTTAAGATAAACTGGTACTTCATTGCGTTCATGCTGATATGCATTCAGTGTTCAGTGCTTGTTGACTAATGGAGTCTTCGAAAGAGGGCTTCCATTCAAACTGTGTGCTTATTAGACACTCATATTAGGGTACTCAGTGAATCTGTTTAGATCATTCATAGGTGGTTTGTATAATACTTTTGTGTCATATTATTAAAATGGAACATTTTAAATATAAAATAATAATGTTAGGGTTGTGGGAAAGCCAGTGCCTAGCCAACAGCACAGGATGAAAGGCAGGAACAACCCTAGACACTAGGATTAGACAGATAAGACAATGAACGAATTAATGAATAATGTTTCTGGGTCTTTTCAACATTTAAGTTTTCTAACTGAGGCAACAATCTATTACACACAGCCAGTGTGAGAGCAATGGTACACTGTGTAGTGTGTGTGTGTGCCCGCTGAAGAAACTCAGTTAGGAGGGCATGTTCTCAGGTGTGACAGCAATATAAGGCAACCAAATGAAAGACAACACCTGCTAGTCTGACAAGGACACCACACACACCGCAAACAGCACACCTCAGAGAAAAAACCTCCACACACCTCAGCAAAATGAGCAAGGTAGTTCAGCTTTCACTCATATAGAAACCCAATACCTCACTTTAAACAAAGCCAGAAAAAGAGGGAGAGAGAGATAAAAGAAAAACATATTGAGTATTCCACTGAACTTTCCTGAAGTGAGCTGAATTGTGTTCTGCAGCAACAGTTCTGCCTGAGGTCTCGTCTAAAGTATTGGGTCACAACTACGGAACCCGTGCTGCATTAGGTTGGCACTTGATGGGTAATGAGATTTGTGCAGAGCCTGACCCAGTTACTCATGCCTACAGTAGTGCGTCAGTGCCTGTATGTGTGTGTGGCAGAGGCTGTGTGGTTAGGCAAATCTAAGTAAAGTTGCATACTCTATTTGGTTGCAGTGTGCTGTGATTGCACCAGTAGAGTGAACATTTCACTCTGTGTGGCAACTTTCTGAGTACAGTGATTACTAGATTTTTATTCCCTGGACATTTATTTCCTGATAAATGTATACATTTCTGCATAAATATGATTTACAGTGGTGCTTGAAAGTTTAGAATGTTCTATATTTTTGCATAAATATGACCTAAAACATCATCAGATTTTCACACAAGTCCTAAAAGTAGATAAAGAGAACCCAGTTAAAAATGAAATAGAAATATTATACTTGGTCATTTATTTATTGAGGAAAATTATACAATATTACATATTAGTGAGTGGCAAAAGTATGTGAACCTCTAGGATTAGCAGTTCATTTGAAGGTGAAATTAGAGTGTTTTCAATCAATGGGATGACAATCAGGTGTGTGTGGGCACCCTGTTTAATTTAAAGAACAGGAATCTAAAGTCTGCTCTTCACAACACATGTTTGTGGAAGTGTATCATGGCACAAACAAAGGAGATTTCTGAGGACATCACAGAAAGAGTTTTTGATGCTCATCAGGCTGGAAAAGGTTACAAAACCACAGTCAGACAGATTGTGTACAAATGGAGGAAATTCAAGACGAACAAAGATCACTCCAAGAGCAAGGCGTGTAATAGTTTTTCGAGGTCACAAAGGACCCAAGGGTAACTTCTAAGCAACTGAAGACATTGGCTAATGCCACCATCAGAAGGACACTGAACAACCATGGTGTGCATGGCAGGGTTGCAATGAGAAAGCCACTGCTCTCCAAAAAGAACATTGCTGCTCATCTGCCGTTTACTAAAGATCACATGGACAAGCTAGAAGGGTATTGTAAGAGTTTTGTGGATGGATGAGAATACTGAAAGCAAAGGTTCACATACTTTTGCCACTCACTAATATGTAATATTGGCTGGTTTTCCTCAACAAATAAATGACCAAGTATAATATTTTTGCCTCATTTGTTTAACTGGGTTCTCTTTATCTACTTTTTCGGAAAATCTGATGATGTTTTAGGTCATATTTATGCAGAAATATATAAAATTCTAAAGGGTTTACAAACTTTCAAGCACCACTGTAAAACATCTGATTTTCACAAAAGTTTTGAAAGTGAATAACCCAAATTAAACAACCTAATTAAAATCCAACACAATTAGCGCAGCCACTAAAAGAAATGAAATCAAAATTATGTATGTGAGGAAAGTGATCCAATATTACATATCTGTGAGTGGCAAAAGTATGTAAACCTTTGCTTTCAGTATCTGTTGTGACTCCCTTTTGCAGCAATAACTGTAGATAAACTTTTATAATAACTAAATATTGATCAGTCCTGCACATCAGTTTGAAGGAAGTTTAGCCAATTCCTCCGTTCAGAGCAACTTAAACTCTGGGATGTTGAAGGATTTCTTCAAATGAATTTCTTCCACAACATTCCTATTGGATTAAGGTCAGGACTTTGACTTTTCCATTCCAAAACATTAACTTTATTCTTCCTTAACCATTTTTTGATAAAATGACTTGTGTGCATAGCGTCACTGTCTTGCTGCATGACCCACATTCTCTTGCTGTTCAGTTCAAGGGCAGATGTTCTGACATTTTCCTTTAAATTTTGCTCGTATAATTCATAATTAATTATTTCAGCAATAACAGCAAACCGCCCTGACCAGGACGCAGCAAAACAGGCCCAAATCATTAGCCTACTATCACCACGTTTCACAGATAGGATAAGGTTCATATGCTGGAACACCTCTCAATTCAACCAAAACATTATTTGGCCTCATCCACCCATAAAATGTTCTTTCAGTATTATTATGGTTTGGCTTTCTCCTTGCAACCCTACCATGCATACCATTCACCGCTCTCCTGGTAGTGGACTCATGAACATTAACATTAGCCAGTGTGAGAGAGAACTTTAGTTTCTAAGTAGGTACCCTGGATTTTTCCTGCCTGAGCATCAACAGCTCTTTTTCTGAGGTCCTCTGAAAGCTCTTTTTTCATGTCATGACATTTCCATAAACATATTCCATGAAAATCAGACTTTGATAGATACCTGTTCTTTCAGAACATCAGAGTGCCCACTCACAACTGCTTGTCATCAGACTGACAGAAAACACCTGACTCTAACGTACTTCCAAATTAACTGCTAATTCTAGAGATTCACATACTTTTGCCACTCACAGATACGTAACATTTGGATAATTTTCCTCAACAAATAAATGTTTGTTAAACATTTGTTTAACTGGATCCTCTTCATCTATTTCAGGATTTGTGTGATACCCCAATGGTTTAGGTCATATATATGCAGTAATATAGAACACTGTAAGGTTATATATAGAACATCATGAGGTTCACAAACGTTCAAGCACCACTATACATTAGATTCATTTATCATACTTTAGTTTTTGTAAACATGGTTCCACTTTTTGATCAGTGATTCGCTGGCAAAACCTGAATACTTTGTTGTTTTTGTCTTTGAGGGCAACAACATGTTTTTTTTGTTTGTTTGTTTGTTTTTTTCTCACCAGTAACTTCTGTAACAGTGTGGTGTGTGTGTGTGTGTGTGTGTGTGTGTGTGTGTTGACAGCTGGGGTCAAAAACACTACCACAGACTAAAATATGAGAATATAGTGAGAGAACAATAAGGACAGCAAGAGAGACCTTTTCTTTTCAAATCACTGCACACTATGCAGAACCTTAGAAAATGCAGCAGAGCGAACAGGTTACAGACACAATGAGCTCCTCAGTTGCACATACACTCAACAGTTTGTAATCTGTAGTTCCAGCAAACGTGAAGGTGAATGAGATCTTGGGGACAGCGCTGCCTTTTGTGAATGTTAACTGCACAGGAATACACACAGCTCTATCCCCACAATCCCAGAGCGCTGAAGTAGGCCAGGTTGCTATGCTGGTCGCCCAGACAACCTACAGATCAGCCATGGTAGCTCGGGTGGGGAAGGGTGTGGGCCTCTCATTCACACACATGCGCGCACGCACACACACACACACACACACACACACACACACACACACACACACACACAGCCCTTCCCCCTATCTCAAAAGTCAGCTGTGTCAAATCGATCGGCAATGCCTAAGGACATCAATATGGGTCCAATAAATATAACTCAAGGGAAACGCAGTATAGAACTTTTTACTGGCTCAAGGAACAATTTCCAGCACTTACACAAACATGTTGGTTTTAAAAAACACACATATTAACCGTTAAAGGTCTTTTGCTGCTTTGACCATTGTCAAGCTTTAGATTTATATTTAAAGCTTATTAAATGTTTCAGCCCAAATAATAAGGAATTTAAAAAGTAAATTAATATCACTTAGACAAATGTATTAAACAGACCAAGAAACCCCACCAAGAAATAGAACATCATATTTAAAAACAATTTGTTTTACTCAAAACCACAAACACACAAGGCTATTGAGGTCTGAAATATCTACACAATACAGTAAAACATATCAAGATCAAATTAACAAAATCAAACCAAGTACAGTCTTACGCAGTATGTATATGCAATGTACAACATTTTGTACCATTCCAGTGGTCTATCAGCACTCGAAGTCAGGCTAAATTAACCCAGTCACGTTTGAATTTAAGGGGCCATGTCTAACACAAAAGAAGGGAAGACATATTCAAGATTCAAAAGTTCCAAAATGCAATGCTGTTTATCCAACATTGATAAACTAATTTTGGAAGACAAGCACCTGTTCTTGCCATTGCCCATTATATATTAGAGATTACAGTAGAAACGTAATATACATACATGTTTAATGTATTTCATGAAAGGATGTTCTTTATATGAATGTATACCAAGTATTAGGCTATGCTACTATTCAGGCTTCCTGGCATATAGTAACAGTAGGAATGCAACTCACTAGTTCATAACAATTATTAAGTCTGGTAGAATTCATAATTGGCCTTAAGTATTTAATTACATCATAAATGTAAATACACAAATGTTTTATAATAAATCTACTTTGCCTCAGTACTTTGGGAATTGAAACATTAGAGCTCTTTATCCAGCCTGTTGCTGTAAATACCCTGTGCTTTCTGTTCCTGTAACATTTTTATTTATAAAAACTTCCGGCAACCCCATCATCTGAAGCATTGCTCACCAGTGTCACAGATCTGTAATGTAACATGTTGCTTTACACAAAAAAGCATTAATCTCTGTTTCATTTTTTTCTGACTTCTAATGGCACCCTTTCACACCGAATCTCAAAATGCATTTGTTTAAAGAGGATACATTTTAAAACTCATCGGTTCAGTGCTTGTTGGCACATTTGGCCTCCTACCAACCCACAAACTATGAAATCAGACAACCTAGTCTTTGGCAGTCTATTTCAGAACATATAAAATTCAATTAACCATTCAGATTTTGGTCTCCTTGTATCACAAGAAGGTTCATTAGAATTATACTACTACCCCACATCTGAGTGTATTCACCCATGGCTTCCACCCAGGAGTAGTACAATAGTGAAGGGGTGGATATTACAGTAGTAGGTTAACTTACATTACGCAAAAATGTCCCCATTGATTGCTTCAAACTTGGTGTAAATAATTCACAGGTGTAGTAGAGTAATTCAAAATTTGATTGGGAGATAGAAAGTAAAGTACTTTTGGTAACGTAGTACAGTGCAGCATGCAATGCATAATGCACTTTAACACACCATACTGCGTATATGGTATGTTATACATATAACATACCATACACATACTGTGTAGTGTGAAACATTTAGGCCACTAGTGACTTTGGGGCAGATAGCCTAACTGCAGTCGTTTCCAACCTGGAACTTCCAAAACTTTTCTTACAATAGGGAGTAACTTCCAACTGTCAGGAAAATTTAATTATTTAAAAAATAATTATTTGATGTGTTTATTTGTCTAGATCTGAAGGATCGAGATCTGCACAATATTGTTACCACTGGTAATTCAATGTATGTAAGGTGAATGTCATGGAGTGTACAGCCTCAGTGAAGAAAATTTGCTAAGAAAATGATGCATACATAAATTTATGAATATGAATGTAAAAAGATTGCTCACACTCAGTCAAATGACAGCTCATTTTCAAGAATGAGGGTCAGCGTTTCTCTTAGTCGTGTTTATTAACAATGACAGAATGTGGCTAGAGTTATATAATTATCTACTGTTAAATAGTGACAGCATATATTTTAAAACTTTGCTGATAGGTCTTGATTTGTAATGTCTGTGAAGATTTTCCTATTATACTCAGTGTCGACCTTTGTTTATGTGAACATGAGTATCGGTGATGTGTTTCTGGCATACTCGCAAGTAAATACTGTCTGAATTTTCTTCTGACGTCTGGGAACAATTTCAGACACAGCTAAAGTTGTGTTCCACTCAGGTATTCAGGGGTTAGCAACATTATCATGTTTTGGAAGTTATGAAAGTGTCTCAGGGTTTACGCTCAACGGCCATGAAGGAAGGGGGTGAAGTGAGCAGTGGCTCATTATCATTTAAAGAAACAATCAGTAAAACAGGCTGTTCTGAACAGAGCTGTTTAGACAGGGTGAGAAGTAGTGCTGGGTGATATGACTCCAAATTTTCTGCCTTCATAGTTCACTGACAAGGTTTGTACTGTAAATATGATGAACTATTAAAACTCTAATAAAAAATTGCATATCGTTGTGATTTTATAATAATTGAACGAAACTATTTCTGGTTGTTTATTGAATATTTCAACCAACTGAAATCATCCTTCGTGATGTAGTAGGATATGGTATTAGTTATTTCTTTCCATCTTCTTGAATCCTTTTCATAAAATGTAATGTTTGTAAATGCTTGTATTATTGACATGTTTTGTGGAGGCACTTGCTGCTGAGCACTTGTCAGTTTCTCTTTTTTTTTGAGCAATTGCACTGTTCATATTTGGGAACATGGTGGTGCACCAAGTGTCAAAAGAGATTGGTGGCATTACCTTTGGTCACTGAAACTGTTTTCCACAGTATGACTTGTTTATGTTCAGTGTCATCTTCATTAAAGCCATAACGTGTCAATGGACATGGCATTAGTCTTTGGTACAATCTGATCAGTGTTTGAGTTTTCCTAGTTGTTGCTTCCATGTTGCTTACTGGACAGGGCAGAGTCATGTGACTACACACGTGGTAGTATATTTGTAAGGGTAAAGAAAATGAAGACAGTGGGGAATGTATTGAGAAAATTTAAAAAAGTCTTAAAATAAAAAAGAAAAATTACAAAATTATGTCGGGTAATGGTTCTTAATTTCGGTTTTGAGTAATTTTCGATTAATTGCCCAGCCCTAATGAGAAGGCTGCTCTGGTGTTTTATCCTTGTGGTATTTTGACCAAACAATGTTGCAAGACATTCCATTAAGTTAAAGGAACTGTGTTAACTTGTGGAAAAGGGGTATAATGTCACCTTTAAACCGTGTTCAGGAAATGGTGGATTATGAGGAGTTTATGTAGAACTTGTGTGAAAGAGATGAGAGAGGTAGAAAGAGAGGGTGGGGGAAGAGTTATGGGTGTAAAAGAAGCTAGTAGCAAGTTTGCTATCAGGGTTGGAAGAATGTGAAATTGTACACCAGTAAAGAGCCTTCGATGGCAGACAATAAAGAGGCCACATTAAAGAAGCATAGGAAAAGAAGACAGAGATAAAGAAATAAAAGCTACATAAAAAAAATCAAAAAAAAATCAAGATGTGGCCAAGATGATGACCTCACCTCTTGAGTATACTGATTGTGCCACTTGCTTTGTTTACTTCTCCAGCAGCAGCAGTCAAAAGACTTACTCCAGTTATGACCTCCTGCACAACTTACCAGTAACTTCTGCTCAAGTTAATGCGTGCTCTCATTAAACAGTAGAGAGAGCATCTTCAGATCAGCCAAATGAAATAATCATGTGTGTGCATGGATGTGCAAATTAGAGCTTCCATGGCTAGCACAGCTGGGCTATATTGGCCCCGTGCTGAGGTCATCTCAGCTTCAACTTAATCCGAAATCCTCCTACACCTTCTACTCCTTATTGAGCACAGGAACTATCTTTGTGAGATATGGCCAAAGGGTTATTGCTACACGGCTCTTGCTTATCTGGTCCATTAGCTTTATCTTCTTAAGCAACCAAATCAGCAAACTCGGAGATTTGTTACTGTGCTACGAGTCAAATGCTGACCTAACTTGGGTTATTTACACATACACATCATGTAATGGATGAAAAATATGTTTCTTTCTACCTTGGCCTTAACCTGTAAATATCTTGCTGGGCACTATTTTGACTGACAAGGAACCTTGGACAGTACTGAAGCCACACTTTAACGTTAATATCTTACACGTCAAGTATGTTGTGCATGTTGTGCATATATATAAGTTGTTTTATAAGTTATGTTATCTAATTTCTGTGTGTACAGTGGGGCAAAAAAGTATTTAGTCAGCCACTGATTGTGCAAGTTCTCCTACTTAGAAAAATGAGAGAGGTCTGTAATTTTCATCGTAAGTACACTTCAATTATGAGAATGAGAAAAAAAAATCCAAGAAATCACATTGTAGGATTTTTTAAAAATTGTAAATCATGGTGGAAAATAAGTATTTGGTCACTCACAAACAAGCAAGATTTCTGGCTCTCATAGACATATAACTTCTTCTTTAAAAAGTTCTTCTGTCCTCCACTCATTACCTATATTAATGCCACCTGTTTGACCTCGTTATCTGTATAAAAGACACCTGACCACAGCATCAAACAGTCAGACCCCAAACTCACCCATGGCCAAGACCAAAGAGCTGTCAAAGGACACCAGGAAGAAAACTGTTGACCTGCACCAGGTTGGGAAGTGTGAATCTACAATAGGCATGCAGGTTGGTGTGAATAAATCAACTGTGGAAGCAATTGTAAGAAAATGGGAGACATACAAGACCATTGATAATCTCCCTCGATCTGGGGCCCCACACAAGATCTCATCCCTGTGGGGTCAAAATGAGAACGGTGAGCAAAAATCCCAGAACTACACAGAGGGACCTGATGAATGACTTGCAACAAAGACAAAAGTAACAAAGGCTACCATCAGTAACACACTACGCTGAGAGGGACTCAGATCCTGCAGTGCCAGGCATGTCCCCCTGCTTAAGCCAGTACATGTCCAGGCCCGTCTGAAGTTTGCCAAAGAGCATATGGATGATCCAGAAGAAGATTGGGAGAAAATCATGTGGTCAGATGAAACCAAAATAGAACTTTTTGGTAAAAACTCAACTCGTCATGTGTGGAGGAAGAAGAATGCTGAGTGGCGTCCCAAGAACACCATGCCCTACTGAAAGCATGGGGTGGAAAACATCATGCTTTGGGGCTGTTTTCCGTGTTAAGGGAAGAATGAACGGGGCCATTGTATCATGAGTTTTAAGCCCAAAACCTCCTTCATCATCAGTGAAAGCATGAAGATGGAACGTGGCTGGTCTTCAGCATGACAATGATCCCAAAACACACTGCTCAGGTCAACAAGGAGTGGCTCCGTAAAAAGCATTTCAAGGTCTTGGAGTGGTCTAGCCAGTCTCCAGACGTCAACCCCATAGAAAAATTTGTGGAAGGAGTTGAGATTTGTGGAAGGAGTTGAAAGTCCATGTTGCCCAGCGAAATCCCCAAAACATCACTGCTCTAGAGGAGATCTGTGTGGAGGAATGGGTCAAAATTCCAGCTACAGTGTGTGCAAACCTGGTGAAGACTTACAGGAAACGTTTGACCTCTGTCATTGTAACAAAGTTACAAAGTATTGAGTTGAACTTTTGTTATTGACCAAATACTTACTTTCCACCATGATTTCCAATGAAATTCTTTAAAAATCCTACAGTGTGATTTCCTGGATTTTTTTCTCTCATTGTGTCTCTCATAGTTGAAGTGTACCTATGATGAAAATTACAGACCCCTCTCATCTTTCTAAGTAAAAGAACTGGCACATCAGTGGCTGACTAAATGCTTTTTTGCCCCACTGTACACACAGAAATTAGATAACTTATAACTTATAAAACAACTTACATATATATATATGATATATATATATGATGACTGTAATATTTGTGCCAACACAAGTTACACAAGAAGGCCACCTTCTTAATCAGACATTTATCTGGACTGCAAATGTTTAACCAAACCAAAAACTGTCTGCTAAGGTGGCATGAGATCTACACATAATCACTGCACAGACACACAAAATTTGAGTGCACACCCAACCTTGGCTCCTTTTGACAGGGTGAGGTTTTCTAACAGCCGTTAGCCATAGAGTATAAGCATCAGACAGTGGAAAAATGATGTATTTACCAGCAATCTTTATACACATACTTGAAACTATATCCTCTCCCAACAAGCCAACCAAAACAAGCGCAAATACTTTACTGGTAGTACACAGATGGACCTAGATTAGAGGTGGGATGTGTGAGAGTGTTGTAACTGCTAGAAAAGGCAGGGGGAATGATTTAGAGAGGAAAATGTTGGTTTTCTACAATGATTCTTGACCAGCGTATTAGTTGGCTAAAAAAATTACACTATTTTATGGTTCAATGGCCTTATCTGTGGCAATGAAACACCAATAATTCCATTAAAATGCTCTACATGGCATTCACATTCATAAATGCAGTGATATTTTTAAAGCCACCCAACACTGTAGAGCTCAACATGGCAACCGAAATGCTCAAAGATGGATTTGTAAGGTGCATGATCTATTAACTTCCCATTGTTGTGTCACTGCCTGACTTCACATTTCGCAAAGCCCTAGATGGCCATTTGGGACCATCAGATATTTTTATTGTTTGAAATTAAGTTCCTACCACACAGCCCCCTCATATGCTTTATAGACTTACTGATTATGCAACATAGCAATTTTCGGCTAGTCATGCTGCATATATAATAATATTTTTTACAGCTGGCATTGTGTTCCATACTTATGAATGGCTTTGGGAGTCAAATGTGCTCGGGCATGGTATGGATTGCCTAGTGTGAGTACGCTCTTAATTACTTTTTCGTAATTACCAAGATGAAGCCCATTAAACAGGATACATGGATACAAGAAAGATGCTAAGATACATTTTAAGTATCAGGTTTTGCTAAGAAAAGAACCAACAACACAATACAATGGAACCATACAGGTAAGATCTGTAATTACAAAGAAGAACATTTAATTAGTAGGTATAATAACATGACTGGTACACCCAGATCTTAACTTCAATTAATTTCTAATAGTAAGTGACAGTGGACTGCCACCCACAGTTAAATGTGTAGGTTAAATGACATCAGATATTATTACAAGCTTTCACAACTTTGGGCTCCTTAAAACCTATGTTGGGCATATTTTCATATGGGTCAGGCCATAATCTCAGCAGTTCAACATTATCACTGTAGCTTCAAGAGTAAAAAGGCTCCGGGTGAGCAACCCAAATCCACCATGTACTTACACACTTGTGATAACGCTCAAACATACACACTGCTGAACGTGTGTATCAAATCTTAACTGTGCAAAGGATACTCAGAGATTTGGGAGAGCTTAAAATAAGCTATGAACATAGCAGATACTATGCAGACTGGTCGCACACTATCCTGCCTCTCTTTCCTCTTTACCTTTTCTCCTCCCTCTCGCCGAATTCCTGGCAATGCTTTTGGACGCAGACAGAGTTCTCCCCTGCGCTAGCCCTCCCCTGCTGGCTTGGACGCTATCTCTATCTGTCTCCATAGCTGCCCCGCTCAATCTCATCAGCCTCTCTGATTGAAACCAGGCTCTAGTGTGTCAACCAACCCCTGCATTCTTACACACACACACACACGGCAAAGTTCTGACCTCTGTGTGACTGGGTACTACATACAAGCACTAAGTGGGAGAGTATAAGGGTATATATGTGTGTCAGAGACAGAGAGAGAGACAGACAGACAGAGAGAGGGCGCGAGTTTGCTTTCTGACCGTGGGCGCTCTTTACCAATGGCCACCATGTTCTCGGACAAACAAAAGTGCTTTCATTCAGCCAGAATGATAGAAATTGAAGACAGAGAACAGAGACATAGCTACATTATAGCAGGGGCCCTTTGTGCGTCTGAGCGACATTGACAATCTGATAAGCACACATAACCAGACACAAAGCATGCTTATGAGTTTCCTGTAATTAAATTCAATTACTACATTAATTATGGTTGAAATGGATTTACTGCTTGTTTATAGCTTCTGAATAGTCATTAAATCTCGTTTGGTTTAATAAGCAGTTACCACACCCATCCCTCTGTAGCTCCCTTTCTCCCCCGTCTTAAGCTCTCTGACGGATAGATATCAGAGCAGATCCATCATGCTCTGGAAACCTTCACATTTAAGTAAATATGAAGGATGGCCACGTGAGGAGGTGTGTTAAAGTGCAAACGCTGCAGAAATATTTACACAGTCTGACATTTACCATGCCTTTTATCAACTGCTCTCTCACAAGCTTAATTCAAGATGAGCAAAACTGTATGTAGCACAGTATGACTATTCAACAATGTTAGAAGATGAACAACATTTTAAAAATACATCAGGCAAGTCTATCATGTTATCATGTCTAAAACTCCCTGTTAAGAAAGGTTTCCTTCATCCCTAATTTCCTATTGCTCACCTCTCTCTTTCTTATTTCCTTCCCTTCTGAATTACCTAGTCTCTCTCTCCATATTTTCTATTTTTTACTTACAGTGGTACCTCGGTTCCCGACCTGCTCAGAGCTCGTCAAATTCGGTTCTCGATGCATTTTGATCAGAAAAATTTGTCTCGGTTTTCGATGTTTGCTCGGTACTCGGTGCACTTGCTTAAACTTGTATTAGTCGAGCTGCATTACCCAACTCACGATGCACAATTCAGTACACAGTGTTTTAGTGATTCAGTCTCACAATAGCTCTTTGCCAGTGAAGAGCTGCTCAGTGTTTATTTTGTTTTTATTTTTACATCTACAGTACTGCATTCGTAGTGCAAATAAGTGCCCATGGGTCCTAAAAAGAATAGTACTGGCAACCAACCAAAATGGAAATCCTGCCCTGAATCTCCAGACACAGGCTGCAGCTAGCATTAGCATCTATGCTAGTGCCGATGAGTTCATCCATAGAGTTAAGTGCTTTCACTTTTAATCCATTGCTCAGTAAATGTCATGATATTTTTCTACACTTTATTTTAAAATAAGCTTTGTGTTAATGATTTTGCCCTACTGTGCGTTAATGTAAGTGTTTTAAACAGTAACTTACTTCTCATTACTTATCATAAGCTCTGCTATGATACAGTATAACCGCTCTAACAAACACTCGTTAAACCGCCCAGTTCATAATACATTTAACTTATTTGTTGGAAGACATCCCCTTCGTAAATCAGGGAGCACCTGTACAATACAACTCCATTATTCCATAATTACAATGTGGATTTTCTAGGAGTCTGGAACGGATTAGTTCAATTTACATTACTCCTTGTGGGGAAAATTTACTTGGTACTCATTGTTTTCGGTTCTCAACAAGCCTTCTGGAACTAATTAACAACGTTACTGAGATACCACTACATTTTGAAACATTGTTTATGTAATAGTCACTCGTTTATCACTGGCTGTATAGACAAAAACAAGTATTCATTAATCCTATGTATTGGAATCTGTGGTTTCTGCATTAAATTCCCACTCTGACAAGACTGTGGTTTCACAGTGGTTAAGGTACTGGATTGTGTCTTTGAGAGAAATATTCTCTATGTTGAGGCAGAGGTTGCAAGTTAGTTAATATTCTGAGATACTGTAACTTAACAGCAGAACATGTGAACAAACGTGAATAAAGTCAGGCTTCTCATAAGCCATAGTCATAATACCTTTCTCAAAATTGACCACTAAAAGTCAATACTATTTCTAATTCCCAGTTGTATTCATTTACAACATGTACACACACATGTCTGATTCAAGCCAATTTTTTGTACTGTTTTAATGTTTTACTACAATTATTTTAAACTATGTTTTACTGTTTTTGGTCACTAAGTTTCCTCAACCTTGATCACAAGCAAGGTAGACTGAAGGTTTACCGATAGTTTCAATGTTAATGGAAGCTTATTATATGTTACATATGTATATGTTTTTGTCTGCTTCCAGAATGAACTGTGACAAACATAAAAAAAAGTTTCCTGAGTGAAAAGTACTGTCAGTCCCTACCCCTTTAAATCACAGCTAAATTGATATTTGCAGCACAGTGGGGGACTTTTTTTATAGCCTCTCTATCTCCCAGTCTCAAATTGGTTATGTCCAATTCATAAGCAAATGCAAATTGAAAGTTTCTGGCAAGCTTTATACCAAACTGTATGACAGAAAAAATTGTCCACTACTGACTGTTACCAGAGATTTGAACAGGTGTGTCAATCCAACATGTATGACAAGTAGGCCATATATTTTATGTATCATCATCATCATCATCATCATCATCATCATCATCATCACCCCACCACCATCATCATTATCCATACATTTGTAAAATCATTTTCCACACTTGTTAATTAAGAGAGCACCAGCTATTGCACCATCACGCTGCCAAAATTACTAGTATAAGTATTACTGGTACTGTTATTATTGTTATTATTAGTTGACAGCAGCATAAACACTATACAAATGACTGGCAAGATGGGAAAAATGTTTAAAAAGAAGTATAAAATGCCCATTTGATCCAAGTGATGTAAAGCTGTCAAATACATTAAAATGTAAGGAAGAATCAGCATAACAGCAAGAATCTAAAAGTCGCCATGGCATCAGGGCATCCCATAATATCCTTCCAACACTCAAAAGAAGCTTAGGGAATAGAGAGGGAGTGTGAGTGTGTGGGTGGGGTGAGGGAGGGAGAGAGAGAGAGAGAGAGAGAGAGAGAGAGAGAGAGAGAGAGAGAGAGAAATCTTGGGCTTTTGTTTGTGTAATGCGTTACTGGGTCAGCCTCCCAGTCTTCTTTGGCAGTCTGGTCACTGTCACAATGCCAGAACCACAACAGTGAATCTAAGAGCATCCATAAATGCCAGCACTCAACACCTTGTTCAAGTCTAACATAATTTCAAACACCACCTTGATCTTAAGCAAAGCACTTATCTGATTTGAAAAAAAAAAAAAACTAGTACAGGCCAAAGCGAACTGCATACTTCCCCTACATCAGAGCTTCAAACAGCTCAGGATGAGAAACAGCTGAACCTCACAGAGAAGCAGTATTAGGAAGGGCTCAGACCTACTCAGACCCAAGTTTGTCGTTCTATCATTGAGAGGACTTTCCATTGACATGCAGCTAATTAATTCTGCACCTACATCAAATCCTTACCATAACCTCAACCTCAGTAACTTAAATCAAATCAGCTGGACCTCTGGGTTTTTCAATAGAAAGCTGAAGATCTAAGCAACATCTAACTGTCCCCACAAGGTATAAAATGTACTACTATTATTATTATTATTAGTAGTAGTAGTAGTAGTAGTAGTAGTAGTAGTAGTAGATTAGATTACTAGATGCAATTGCAATTTTCTTTGCCAATTCTGATTTTTTTCTGTCCAAGAATTATAAATTACAGCATACAGGTAATGTTTGCTCAACTTTTCTTTTAATGGTAACTTCTTCACTTCTAAAGAAAGATAGCCAATCTGTCTCATAAACAACCACAAAGTTTAAAGCTGGAACTGTGTTTAAAGCAGAATTGAATTGTGAATTAATGTTAGTGAGTTTCTCATGTGTTGCTGGGTTTCAGCCGCTGTCGCTGTCATGCAGTGCGTGTGTGGCTAAATTTGACTGGCACAGAATCAGTTAAATGAGACTAATTACCCGATCACACTGAAAACCGGCCAATTCTAGTCACCGTCCGATCGATAGGTGCATCTATAATTATTATTGTTGTTGTTATTATTATCATCATCTATGGAACATGGAATTTCAAGTTATGAAAGGCTGATAACTGCTTACAGAAACTGGACTGGCAATAGACATAATGGGTTAAATGCTTGTGCCAAGTGTGAAAGCTCTCTCCATTCCTTTCATTATCAGGCACATATTTTTATACATAAATGCTTTTCGATTTCTGCTATTACTTACTGAGCTAAATCTGAGAAGACCTGTGTTGTAGTCATGGTGCAGAAAACCATCAGTGAAGGCTGTTTCAGAATCAGAATCAAAATCACACTTGCAGGAGAACTCATCTGTACAAATAGACAGCATGTGGACTCCTAAACTGGATGTGCTTAAACAACAAACACTTTCCTTCTTTCACAGAACTTTTCAAACACCTTGGTCTCGCCAAGTATTTTTCCAGAATTATGCTCCTCTCATCCCACCATGTTGTAAATGGAAAATAGGAGTGGTTGACACATTAGTTTGTAATTACACAACCGTTTTTGGTACAGATTCAACATTCAAATGGAGATTTTCTACATTTTTATCTACATTTACTTCAGTATATTTCATGAATGTGACGAACGTTCAAATAATAATTTTATTTTGATAGACAAACACACACACATAAACAGCGTGCACAGCAAAGGGTTAGAATGAGATCTTCCCTGTTTTCTGAGATATCTTGAGGCACTGTCTTCTGTAGAACAGTTCAGACAGCCTAAGGCCAAGAAAAGTTCACAAGTCCTCACATTTCTGTGTCTGGGTCAGAAAGAGCCATGCGACATGACTGAAATGACTGTCACACCTGAATGAAATTCCCATGCACACATAGACACAGTTGAGGAAAGAATATCAGTTTATGTTTAGCTGTGACAGCTCAAACCTTTCCTAGTGTACTCAAAATGAAGAGGTAGTGGTATTGCTCTCTGATTCCAAGTACATTTTTGCTGCTTGTTGCTAGTAGTTGAAATGTCAGCATGTCCTTAAATTCCCTATTTCAGTTTGACTATAAACCATTTACTAATGTGTTTCTTTTCCCTTTGTGTTGTAGTCCAAGTTTTCTTGCCCCTTTTTCCTGTATTATATTGTGGAAATTGATGTATCTGCCACTGTCTACTTTGAGAGTTTAAATGCTTTAAAAATGCTGAAAATTCTATTACATCTTTTATATTTTTGGCAATCTCTCTTATACACATACACAGAGGCTCAGCCACACAGACTTCATTACCAGACATTGATCTGAAAAAACTAAGACCCTGGGAGCATCGATTGCAGTGCGCATATGTGTATGTGTGTGTGTGTGTGTGTGTGTGTGTGTGTGTGTGTGTGTGTATGCATGGTATCAAAGCACAGGATTTAGGATGTGAATAAAGAAGCTAGCTTACATCTTCATTGTTGTTTCAGCTTCTGTATCCTAGTTTAATACAGACCTCCTTTCTACAAAGCTTTTAATAATTCAAGACAGCTGAAATTCAGTAATCCAGCAATTAGGCTATGTGTTTGTCTGCTTGCTCGCGGTGCATAGAATCAGACAGCAGTGATCTTAAGTGTGAACAACTAACATATTTTAAAAAAAAAACATACACACCTAGATGGGACTGAAAAATTGGGACCCATGATACTGAATGAATAAAAGGACCTTTGAGGATGTTATGCTAGTCTATTAAGTGCCAACGAGAACACTGATGACATTTGGCCATTACAGCCATTTTAATTATTTGTTTTTTTACCATGATACATAAATGAAATACATAACTGTATTACTATTAAAATCGGCAATGAGAAGGTATTTGATAATATTTCACTAATCGCTACTATGACCATTATGCGCTCGTGATTTGAATCATTGACTTAAGTAGCGATTGTGTGATTCTGCTAGATGTGATTAAAAATGCTTTTTTGATGATTTCTAATTACATTGTTGATATTAATTACACTTTTCTTGGTCAGAGTCATGATGGTGGGCCAGCATATTAGACTGTCCCTACTGATTTTTGTGTCTTTTTGCTATGTAATTAGTCTAATAAAACAAATATAATGACAAAGTGTCACATTTGCCCAATTGCAAAGCTATATAGAGATTCGTGCCTGTTACACTTAGTCTACATTCAGACTACAGGGCAAATCAAATTTCTTTTTCAAATCTGCAGGAGTGTAAGCTGAGTGCATCATTACATCCGTAAAAATTGGATTTTTAGACCATTAAGTGGTCAGACGGCAAACTGCAAGAGATCAAACTGGATTTTTAGACCAAGAGCATGCATAGCAAATTGCAAAGAGGCCAAATCTAATTTGACGCTTTGGACAATAGTCGCTTTCACCGACATATACAGATTGGTTGATAAGGGGGCGAGGCAGGCATACTTCCAAATCAGATACTCATCGGATTTTAAAACATATACAAATGTGACTTGAATCCGATCAGGAAAAGTCCGATTCCATGTGGTTTAGCTTTTGAGACTGTACAAAATCTCAAATCAGACTTGTGCTTAAATCCAAATAAAGCTGTCTGTCTGAACATCACATTAATGATCCAAATAGTGTCTGCATTGTTTCAAATGCTAATAAACTGAATGTTACAACAGAATGGGATATATATTAACACTGACTTCAAACTTCATACAGCATAAAACTAATCCACAATAAGTAAAATAAAAACAGGTCAGTACTTTTAATAGTAAGATATAATAATAATAATAATGACTACTAACTATCATTTGTGTTCCAGCTAACCAGTTGACATAGGGTTTTGGCTTTAGTTTGACCTACTATGAAAACTAATTATACTATGATCCTACACTCAATTTCTGTGCTTTCAGCATCATCTTGAAGGATGCAAGCTTTGTCAGCCCAACTGATAGCCGAGCTCTGAGTATCAAGAGACATAATGATTTAATGATCTAAGTGATACTGCCCATCCTCACAGTCAGGCTGACTGTCTGCATACATCAATCGCTGACATCTGCAAAACATCATAGACAAGATGGCAGCATGGTTTAAGGATGAATTAGTATCAAATCTACATGTGCACGATCTGGGTCGTTATCAGTAAACATTGCACATGCTCACAGTAGGGCTGCCATCTAATTATTTGTTGATTCATACTGCAGCACTGGTGGTTGCAATAGAAATATCACAAAAGCCTTAACATGCAACGGAACACCCCAACACAGCGCAATTTTGGTGTCTGATGATTCTGAGTCTCGGATTTGTTTAATAGGTGCACTGAGAATCATGATACATGAACTTTAACACATCAGAGGTATACTCATTTGTAATACAGTACATAATATATTCACAATATGTATATATGATATGATATATACACCGATCAGCCTAATATTGTGTAGGTCCCGTGTCATCAAGGGTCTGACCCTTCAAGGTAGGGTTTGAACTTGTAAAGCACTTCCCACAGATGCTTGATCAGATTGACATCTGGGGAATTTGGAGGCCAAGTCAGCATGGTGAACTCACTCACATTGGCTAATGTTAATGCTCATGAATCCTCCATCAGGAGAACACTGAACAACAATGGTGTAGATTACAGGGTTGCAAAGAAAAAGCCATTGCTTTCCAAAATAAACGCTGCCGCCTGCCAGGTGACAGTTGGATAGTAAATAAGGATATTAAAAAATGGAAGACACCCAAATTTAACTTTTTGGTTTAACTGAAAAGCATTATGTCTGTTGAAACAAAAACACTGCACTACAAAATAAGAACCTTATCTGTGAAACATGGTGGTGGTAATGTCATCATTTGGGTCAGGACGGTATACCATCTTTGATGGAAATTGAATTCTGAAATAGGGCCTTTTCACACCGAGCCCAATTTTTACAATTTTTAACGTAGTGGTACCTTCACACCAAGTCCAGTGCATTTTTTCTCTAAACTCTCTGATAACACAGGAAGGCAACTGAAGAGGACGAAATGGATTCCTTGATCAGCAGCAGCAGTAATTATGAAACGGTCTTTTTTCTTTTAAGCACTGCAACTAATGACGCTCATATTGGGTTCAGCCCATTCTACAGAACAGACATGGAGAGTTTCGCCGACTCATTCAAGAACACTAGAATTCACTTTAATAAACTCCACAATGGTTCCATAAAGTCACTGTGAGGTACTCATTGCCATCATTCCCTAGCCTTTCAGCTATATTCCGCTAGATATTTTCTTTAATATCCACATTTTTATAGCTAGGGTGTTGCTTGTCATATAAGCTCTCCTGCTCTGCTACGAGCAGGATGAGCTGTTCTGTCGCCATCTTGACACTCATTTGTTTGGGCTCCAACCATGTCAACGGAGCTCTGATTGGTCAGCCTGATTTTTAACACATCCGAACAATGCAGAAATTAGAACAAGCTCTGATTTTTAGAACATTTTGGCATGGCCCTTCAAGGAAAAACAGCCCCACAACATAATAGACGCTGAAGCCTCATTTAGTGTTTGTTACTAAAATGCTCAATGTTTCCTTCCTCTAACCATAGCACACAATTCCAGTCAAGTCCCAGTGGTATTTAGCAAACATTAGATGCTTATGTTTGTTATTAAATGACAGAAAAGGCTTTTGTTCTGGCAAGCCTTCCAAATAATACGTCAGCATGGATGTGTTGCGTAATGATAGTTCTGGAGTGTTGGTGACCCTAAAATTATACTTTATTTCTGTAACTCTCCTACAGTGAACCTTGGAGATTTTTTGTCTCTTTAACCGTTTTAACTCCTCACTGTGCATGGGGGCAAAAAAGACTTGGACCTCGTCAGGACAGGTTTCTCACAGTTCCAGATTAGAACTTTTTCATTAAGGCCATAACTGCAAATATGGACATTTTCTGACAATTAACTATTTTTACATCCATTCCCTGACATATAAACACTGTTTTCACTTACTTATTTTATATGTAGGGGTGGATGTGTAGCGGTGGGCAATATTATATCATGATAATTAAAGACATTTTCATGATACACTATATATATATATATATATATATATAAACCTAAAACAGTGTAAATCAAACTATAAGGTAAAGATCTGTAGAAATGGTCAGCCTAGTCAGCCTAGTATATTTTTGCCTTGTACAGTGAAACAACAAAGATTTTATCATGTATGGGAATCAATTCAAGTAGAGTGACTCAGTACACCTACACAACTGACAATCACTCACACATCAAAGTGTCAGAAACAATTACACATTTGTACCTTCACAGCCTGTTAATTAGGGGCTGGACTTGAGAGTTTATATTAACATTTAAACATCACAAGACTGTCACAGTGGGTACGATATTGCCAAAGCTCTCTCTCTCTCTCTCTCTCTCTCTCTCTCTCACACACACACACACAGACACACACACACACACACACACACACACACACACACACACACAGACACACACACCAAGTCTGTGTTCTCCTTTTAATTCCAGTTCAGCTAGCCCATAGTGGAGCAATGAACCAAACATTGATGCACTGATGACCTCACTGCTGCACTGTGATTGGACCAACTCGCTGAGCTTGCAGAACGGCAGTCCCTCTGTCCCAGACCAAAAAATGGTCCCATGTGTGTGTGTGTGTGTGTGTGTGTGTCTCTCTCTCTATCCCTCCTTCCCACCCTCCCTCCTTGAACACTCGCGTGTATTATGTGTATTACTCGCACATAGAGGCCGACCAGCTTGAAATTCCTTTCCTCTCATCAGAAATGATCAAACACACACCCTTTGAACTGCGTATAGTTGTGTGTGATGAAATCACTTTACACCCCATGCCTTCCTTTGTGATCTCATTCTCTCACCTAACGAGCCACAGTGAGCTCTGTTGAGGCAGGGAGATAACACAGGAAAGCTATATGCAAATCCGGTATTTGTATACGGCACTTGAGAGATGCCTTTTCCAGACTTTTACTGTTTGTTTGCATATGTGGTTGTATGTCTTGGTTTATATATTTTCAGAGAAAAACAAGTTGTATGATACCAACAAAGCAGATACAAAAGCAATAAAGGAAAAAAAAAGTGGAAAAGTGGAAAAGTCAATGCGTATATTGGCTTCATGTAATCCAAGTTCTCAAATTTACTGTGAAATAATTTTTTTAAGTAAATATATGGCATCAAATACCAAAGATTCATCTTGTATTTGTGATCTGTCACACATCTCACTGTTCAATCTCCTGTATAAGAATTAATGTAGTTTATAATGACTGGAAGTATACAGTTCTGCTATTCAGATTTTCATTTTGGTACTTCTGCAGAATAACTTTTTGTTGGTTAAAGAAAATTTTGAGAACCTCTATTCAGAAGGCTGATGAAAAAATGGTAACATGTGACTTTGTAGAGGCCACATTCACTGTCATTGTAAGTTATCTTTTAAACTTTGAAAATAACTTGTCCCATGTGAATGCTATCTCGTAACTAGTGGTAGACCAATTAATCAGCAGGCTGATGAATGCCATTTTGAAATAATCGGCATCTGCCAATATCTCCACTTATGAGGCCAATATTCAAAAATATGCAGAGAAACTTTGTTTCTTGTATTAAAACTTGCAGTTCATAAACTGGGACTACTTTGTTTCCAGTATTACCACTTACTGCTTTTCACTGGAACTGGGACTAAAACCAAAAAGATGCTGACACCATGTGCACTACACTAAGAATTGTTTTTTGACAGCATTCACACATTTTCATTTTTCCCCAACAAAGAATGTGATACTGTTATCTGGTAATATATGTTGTAGTTAATAGCAAAAAATATCTATTTTTTTATTTATAAAAAAGAGACAATGCATTTATAGCTTAAGATCAACAACCTGGTGTCTCATTTATTGTTATTAGTTTTATCAGTTGGAACCAAAATTGTTATCGGCATTATATATCAGTCATCTGTCACCCTGCTCTCTAAATTTTGGCAACGGCCATTCAAAAAGCACCTTGAACTGTTACTGCTTTGCCCTAACAGAGTCCATAATTTACTGGAAGTTCTCTTGGCTACACCATATCTATTACAATTGTCTATTTACTGGAACTTCTCCTGACGGCATCCTATCTCATAGCTGCCCATGCAGATTCCAACAGCGTGCATCAACCGGGGAGGTCAGTGAGACAGCACTGTATATTCCTCCTTCCTTGTGAAAAGGATGGAAGGGGGAGCGGTGAAAGTCTTTTTCCTTGACCCATTTGGTTTTAAAAAGGAGGTGATGAATGAGTGTTACCGAAACAAAACATCCTCCTCATGTTAGACAAGAAAGTCCTACTAATCCGCATACAGGGGTCAACCCCCCTCCAGGCACTCACATACAAGAGGAGAGCCGACTGAAAAGGATGCAGTTAAGTAAAGGTATTAATACTGGCTAGCATAGAAGAAGAGTCCAGATTGCAATAAAGGATGGGTTTACTCATTGTGTGTGAGTGTGAATGTCACAGCGGTTCATCTTTCAACTAAAAGACTAGAAGAAGCAAATCTGAGTCAACATTCCTATCAAGTGATTCTGCTTGTGAATAAAAAAACGTAACTTACCAGACATATTCCTACTGGACTCGTACACACACGCGCACACGCGCACACGCGCACACACACACACACACAGACATGCACAATGGAAAGTCCCCTTAGGCTGTGAAATGTAGACTACCAGTGTGAACTCTAAAGCCATGGTTGTCTATTTTGTTTTAATAGCCCCAGGTCAGTGTAGGTATGTGCGTGCAGTATCTGCGTGTTCCCACAGTTCACATTAACAGCCTGCAAATGTGGCCACATTTCTAGATACAACGAGAGGGCTACAAACAGGGGAACGGAACACACATAAATATGAAACTACACATGGAAATAATATAGCAGTCTGCCGTTCTGAGATTTAATGAAATGATGCAGAAAAAAGCCTGACCTAAAGGTCACAGTCACAGTTGGGAGCTTAAAAAAATGTTGGGGTTCTCTGTTTGTTTATTTTATTTTATTAATTTACTGTCACATCAGCATTAGTGGCTATTCCCAACAGGAGCAAGGTTACATCGATACTAGTCAGACACATTCATACTTGGCCAATTTAGAGCAATCAGTTAACCTAATGCATGTCTTTGGAATGACACGTGGAGGACAAACAAACTCCACACAGGTCGGGTTCTAATCTCTGGCACCACCATGTCACCCTTTTAGTTCTCTGACTCATTTCTGTAATGTCTATAGGGAAGTAATGGAAAATTCACTTCCTGTGCGAGAGACCCTGAAAAAGTTGGTGATTAATGTTGAGCTCAAAAGGCTTGTTAACAACTAGCTTACAGTAAAGTACAGAACATACAATGCCTTTGAGACAGGCTCAATTGTAAGTAAAAATAACATGTATGTCTAAATTCCAGTGAGGCAACAAGTTAACACTCCGGTCCTTCCACATTAGTCCACTTCCTACCTAAAGCCACCAGTCCCTGCCAGTATTCAATGAGTGTGTTTACATGCACTTAATAATCTGATCATGGTTGGATTTCTGTATTTCTCTGATTATTCAAACGGTCTTGTATACAGCATACTCCAGTCTAGAAATCAGATTAAGAAAGCCAATAAAGAGAGCTAGATTTTAACCAAGCAATCGGATTACTCATGTATACCAGTTACCCAATTATAATCGGTGTTTTCAGTGTGCGCATGTGCTCGAGCCTTCCACGGGTGCCAGGCCTGCATATTCTACACAATTGGCTTTATTTTTCCACTTTTTCCATTGACTTCAGCATTTTTTCCTCACTGGATCTGGCAACCCCCGGAAATAAACGCGCCACGGAATTAAAGGCAGCGAAACGGTTAACACTTCGTGGATTATCTGAAACACAGTATGTACTCAAGAAAATTAAGAATTTGATTGTTTAATATTAAAGTTTGAAGTTTATGTCACATATTTCTGTGAGATCATTGGCTGGCTGCAAAGTAAAAATCCGATTACTTCCTGAGTCATGTGAAACTCGGAGATTTCCCATTATCTGATTACTCAAGTACATGGATATATGTTGATAGGATCACTGACAAATTCTGATTTTCTGCAGGTATCGGATTATTTGGTGCATGTAAACGCATGCAGGAAATCCCTAAATGCAAACACACATTTACCCTTCCACCCTGCTGAAGTCAGCGCCTCTGGATCTTTGAGGTGTGATTACTAGCCATATGGTTATGGGTGAGTGGCTCTGGGCTATCGACAGCCTGCACGGATGGGCTGGCCTGGCCTAATCAATGCTATTGATCACAGGATGTTTCATCTGTGTGTTGATCTTAAACCGCAAACATTTCACGCTCACGATCAACACAAACTCCTTCTAAAGCAGGAGCATCGCTCTCACACACACTTGTATACCCTTTCCAATAAACACCTCACTGTTTACATACAACCCTCCCCCTTATTGCCTAGCATACAAACACACACAAACCAGACCCCTCCCCCACGCCTATTCCACAACCTCTTTTCTCCTCAGCAGCATGTGGAGCAGCGGAATGTAAGTCCCTCAGTTATCTGCCACACTTAGCTCTACAGTACTGAACATTACTATTGCCAAACTGGATGGAATCTGTGAAAATAAGAATACTCACCTTTGAGTAAGGCCTGCCCCTCGCTGATGACATCACTAACAATGACGGTGTACTCTGGCTGGGTGAAAGATGGCTGGCACTGCATGGCACCCTCGCCCTTCACCACGACCTGCCAAAGCAACCAAACTAAGTCACTTAGTCATCGTTAAAGGTACAGAGTGTAATATATACAGCTGCTCTCCTCAGTGTTCCCTCCAAAGCCACATTCAAGAACACCAATTAAAACAAACAACACACAGAGCCTTGTCCTGACTGGCTGGATGTTAGTGGTCTATATCTATTATGTTTTGTATAAAATGCGAAGAACATTCTACAAACAGTACTGCAAAACATATTATTTTTTTT
The DNA here is from genome assembly GCA_025084515.1 of Ancistrus triradiatus. Classification (NCBI taxonomy): domain Eukaryota; kingdom Metazoa; phylum Chordata; class Actinopteri; order Siluriformes; family Loricariidae; genus Ancistrus; species Ancistrus triradiatus. The sequence continues at coordinate 373,778 of JAJAGP010000391.1, forward strand.
AAACCACTGACCTAACCTTTAGCTACTATCAACACAGCAAAATCCCTGCCAATTGGTGATTAATCATACAATGTGAATCCTCTGGCTGTTTAAAACAAAGTGCTGCAGGGCTCACCCATATCAGAGCGAAGCCCACATCCATTCTGCTTATGATGACCTTGAGTGGAAATAGCGGGGTATGGTTCATTGCATGGTGCCAGTGGGCATAGATCAATTGATCTGGAGACTTGCGGTGAAAAAACATTAATAACCTTCTTCTCTTCTTCTTTTAAATTATTCAGTGCATCTCATGAGTACAGTATTCCCTGAGGCCTTGCCATTTATTCCCTTCTCCTCTCTCTTATCCACACCCTCCTCCACTGTTCTTTCCTTACCCCCCTCATGGCAGTGAAGCATCTGTTGTTTTGGAGTGGGGTGTAATTAGACTGATGAGGTCATAAGGGTGAACTGTTGCCAGGCCATGCTGACTGTCCAACACATGGTCATGCTTAATGCAGACCAGGTCTGGCTGAAGGGGTACTCGATGCACAAAACCAATAAGCCTGCCTGACACACGCAGTACTTCCACTCGTACCTCCTATATGTACCCAAGCTTGCATGTGGTATACAGTTGTGCTTGAAAGTTTGTGAACCCTTTAAAATTGTCTATATTTCTGCATAAATATGACCTAAAACATCTCATTTTAACAAGTTCTAAAAGTAGATAAGAGAACCCAGTTAAACAAATGAGATCAAATGTTATACTTGGTCATTTATTTATTGAGGAAAACGATCCAATACATTTACATTTACATTTACAGCATTTAGCAGACGCCCTTATCCAGAGCGACTTACAACTGGTACAATCTTACAATCCAAGCAATTGTAGGTTAAGGGTCTTGCTCAAGGACCCAACAGTGGCAGCTTGGCGGAGGTGGGATTTGAACCCTGGACCTTTTGTTCCATAGTCCAATACCTTATCCGCTAGGCTACCACAGTCCTTATTACATATTATACCAATATTACATATTAGTGAGCGGCAAAAGTATGTGAACCTCACCTTTGAAGGTGAAGTTAGAGTCAGGTGTTTTCAGTCAATGGGATGACAATCAGGTGCAAGTGGGCAGCCTGTTTTATTTAAAGAACAGGGATCTATCAAAGTCTGCTCTTCACAACATGTTTGTGGAAGTGTATCATGGTATGAGGACCTCAGATAAAGAGTTGTTGATGCTCATAATGCAGGAGAAGGTTACAAAACCATCTCTAAAGAGTTTGGACTCCACCAATCCACAGTCAGACAGACTGTGTATAAATGGAGGAAATTGAAGACCATTGTTACCCTCTTCAGGAGTGGTCCACCAACAACGATCGCAAAGCATGTAATAGTTGGCGAGGTCACAAAAGACCCCAGGTTAACTTCTAAGCAACTGAAGGCCTCTCTCACATTGGCTAATGTTAATGTTCATGACTCCACCATCAGAAGAACACTGAACAACAATGGTGTGCATGGAAGGGTTGCAAGGAGAAAGCCATTGCTCTCCAAAAAGAACATTGCTGCTCGTCTGCAGTTTGCTAAAGATCACGTGGACAAGCCAGAAGGCTATTGGAAGAATGTTTTGTGGACGGACGAGACCAAAATAGAACTTTTTGGTTTAAAAGAAAAGTGTTATGTTTGGAGAAAGGAAAACACTGCATTCCAGCATAAAGACCTTATCCCATCTGTGAAACATGGTGGTGGTAGTATCATGGTTTGGGCCTGTTTTGCTGCATCTGGGCCAGGACGGCTTGCCATCATTGATGGAGCAATGAATTCTGAATTATTTCAGAGAATTCTAAAGGAAAATGTCAGGACATCTGTCCATGAAGTGAATCTCAAGAGATGGTGGGTCATGCAGCAAGACAACGACCCTAAGCACACCAATCGTTCTATCAAAGAATGGTTAAAGAAGAAGAATAAAGCTAATGTTTTGTAATGGTCAAGTCAAAGTCCTGATCTTAATCCAATCGAAATGCTGTGGAAGGACCTGAAAGTGAGCAGTTAATGTGAGGAAACCACCAACATCCCAGAGTTGAAGATGTTCTGTACGGAGGAATGGGCTAAATTTCCTCCAAGCCGGTGTGCAGGACTGATCAACAGTTACAGGAAACGTTTAGTTACAGTTATTGCTGCACAGGGGGGGTCACACCAGATACAGAAAGCAAAGGTTCACATACTTTTGCCACTCATTAATATGTAATATTGGATCATTTTCCTGAATAAATAAATGACCAAGTATAACATTTTTGTCTCATTTGTTTAACTGGGTTCTTTTTATCTACTTTTAGGACTTGTGTGTAAATCTGATGATATTTTAGGTCATATTTATGCAGAAATATAGAAAATTCAAAAGGGTTCACAAACTTTCAAGCGTGACTGTGTGGCACCATATATATTCCTAAAGTATTGTCATGACTCATGTTTGCTCTTTAGAGGATGTGAACAGAATTTAAGCAGTATGTGTGTCCAAATAATCAGATGCTTGACAAGCGTCTTTTTCTGGGGCCGCCTGAAATGTTGTAAAATGTTAAGAAGTGTGAGAAAAGGTTACACTGTCTATAGCTACAGCATCCGCCAAACGTATCCAGAGTGATTTACAGCTAAGCAGCTGAGGGTTACAGGACTTGCTCATCCTCTCAACAGTGATTACCTGACAGAGCCAGGATTCTATACACATAGAGCAAGAAACAGTGCATGCGTTTACATGCACTTAATACTCCGATCATAGTTGGATTTCTGAAGTTATCTGATTATTCAAGTGTTCATGTGTACAACATACTCTAATCTAGAAATCAAAATAAGAAATCAGATAAAGAGAGCCGGATTTTACCCCAGTAATCGGAGTATTGTAGCATATATACCAGTAACTCCAGTGTTTTCAGACTGCACATGTGCACAAGCCTTCCGCCACGGTTTCCAGGTCTGCGTATTCTAAAGGCTTTGCTGTATTTCGCCTCTTTTTCCATTTACTTTAGCTTTTTTCTCTCACTAGATCTGGCAACCTCAGAATTAAACGCGCCACGGAATTAAAGTCAGCGAAACTGTCAAACACTTTGTGGAGATTCTGAAACGCAGTCTATACACAAGAAAATTAATCATTTTATTATTTAATATTATGTCACATATTTCTATGAGACTATTGGCTGGCTGCAAAGTATAAATCCGATTAGAAACCCGGAGGTTTCCCATTATCTGATTACTCAAGTGCATGTATACTCGTTGATCGGATTACTGACAAAATCCGATTTTCTGTAGTTATCGGATTATTAAGTGCATATAAACGCACTCAATGTCAGCTGCCTCCATAAAGATCTTCTTATAAGTGCAGCACTAGTAGCTGAAAATCGCCATGTTACGTAATCAATAAATCTATAAGACATATGTAAGGGTTGTGTTTCAGCATGCTCATAATGACTCCAAAATAGCAACAAAGTAAGCAACTCTGCAAGCATGTATTATCAAACAAGTAGTAGTATAATGATGAAGCAAGCGTGCAATGTAAGTGCAGGCCAGCGCGGGAGGGGGAATAATCGTGCTCTGGTATGGTATAATGTGAGTAAACCCTAAGCCTCCACTGTCTCAATATACGATAATGTAATACTGGCAAAAGCCAGTGGCTCCCAACAGGCCACTTAAGCACACACAGCACTAAGACCTTTCCATGATATTTCACCTTCTGTCCCCTGGTGTGGGTAAATGGCTACATTTGGTTATTGGAAGGCAAATTACAAGATCAAAGGCAGACAGTACTTGGTTCCTGATGTCCACTGTGAACCGGCCTCTTTGTTTTGGAGTGAGATCAGAGGAGGAGAGGAGACGACTGCCTTGTTTGTTAATGAGACAGCTGATTTGCCAAACATGTTAATTACTTGTTACCTCAAAGAGAGCTTGAGTGACCTGTTACTCACTCTCTCACTCAACACCTAATAAACTGTTTGTGCCAATTTCCATAGATAAGCGCTGGTGGTCAGACACTGATAGCGTGGCTATCTGTACGAGTGCCACCATTGAAGCAAATGGAGTGAAAAGTTGGCTAGAAATCCCAACTTTAAACGTGGATGTCAGCAAATGCTCAAGCTGTTGACACACATAAATATCCATACAAAATGTCCAGGACTGGGCTGTGAGGGAGCACAGTGCTGCTGACTCTGGAATTCAGAAAGGAGGACGTAGTAGATGTGTGACAGAGCGGACCAGAATGCACTCAGGCTGCAGCACATGCTCCTTTAATTGTGTCTTCCTTTAATCATAAGATTCTAATGCAATCTACAGAGTTCTTACTCTGTGCTAGAGTAATGCAAGGGGAGTGGGCCCTCAAAGAAGTCCCAATCAGCAAGATTTGAACAGCCTTGGGGGACCTTGAACATGGGGTCCTTGAACATGATTGTGCACACACTGCAAGTTTAAATAAACAATGTGCACCTAACATGACGGATAACGGAACTTTAACTTTTTGTAGTAATATTGTAGGTCCATTTATTGCCATGGGTTGTGTTTGCTGTATTCCAGAGTAAAATAAAGTCACAGAGACTTTATTAACATATTGTGTTTAGTAGATATGATTTGTACATTCTGAGAATGAATTCATAATTACCATAATGACAATTAGCATATTATGAAAAGGTGCTACCGGCATAAGCTAATTTGAATTCTGATACCCCATGACACGTTCATGGGTTTCTGAATCCAACAAGTCAGTTCATCAACTTTCAGCCCTGCTGTCCTTAAACAAAGTCCTTAGAGAACTGCTGTTCAACTTTGAGACACCTAAAAATGCACCAGAATGCCAGAACTGATCAAGGACTTACTGTCTAACATCACAAGTCGACCTCACAGTAATGTTCCAAAATCTAGTGGAAAGCCCTTCTAGAAAAAGAAAGGCTGTTGTAGCAGCATAGCATGGAACATGGGGGCAAACTCCATACTAATACCAATGCACTGGATGTATTTTTTGGGTGTCCACAAACTTTCATCTATATAGTGTATATAATTCGGATTAGACTGACACATCCTCTGTGCCATGGTGTGGGTGCATGGCTACATTTATTTATTGAAGTATTTACTTATTGCAAATTATTCACTGGAACAAATAAGAAAAATATAAAGTAAGGAGGACGAGGAAGGACTTGGGAGACTTTGTCAGGAGAAAAAGGGGTACTACAGAGCATTTTCTGTTGAAGAAAGAAAAAGGCTTTTAGAGTGCTAGATGGTACCTTTTTCTGAGTTTAAGACCAATTTCCATTTTGTTACTGTCAATGTCGAGCAGAGTGTTCTGATTCTGGGCCTGTATTCGACTGTATAGGGTCTGTGGTTACACTTTTAAGAATAGAATATGGTCTGAACTTGTAAGTTAACATCTTATTTGGAGGTTTGTACAAGATCACTGAGATCTGGAATATCCCTGTAAATAAAGTAAGTACCAACTATTTCTACTCAAAGAGAACCGTTTATCCTAACACAAATTATTCTGTGGAACTAATAGTAAATAGGTAGGTCCTATGGGGAGTGACAAATGCAGCATCTTTAACACAAGATAAAGTCTTGGGGAATGTAGGGGGTTAAAGAGGTTCAGAAATGAACCTTTTTTAAAGTAATTTCCATTTTATGATTATTTAATAGGCCAAGTGTGTTGCAATTCTACAGTATTCTGTATTTTACTTTAAACTGTCACATATTTCATTACATGTTTGGGGCGCTAGTTGTTTTCTAGGGATGCAGTAAAGGGAGTGAGGAATTTTGCGCCTGGCCTCAAGTAAAGGTCCTGGGAACTTTAGGGGGATAAAGGGTTTCAGCCATAAACATTTTCTGTTGTAGGATTCTATGTTGAACTTTTAGTGGGACAAAATATAGAAGCCTTTTCAGGACTTGTTTTAATTTTTTTAAGACTATGTTTCACTTCTAAGAATATACAGTTTCTTTGGATAGTTAACAGGTAACAGTAGAATAAACCATTGCTACAAGCAACACATCTCCATGTAAGACAACTTATTCAGTGGAACTGATAGGAAAGATATGTATGGAGAGCGAGGAATGTGCTGGACATGCAGAAGGTTCTGTGAATTTTATGTGAATAAAGGGTTTGAGATGTAAACCTTTTCAGTTGTAGGGTTCTGCATAGTTGTAGAGGAACATATTGAGGAAATAAACAATTTATTAAAGGTTTATAGGAATTTTACTTTTAGGATCTGTCTATGTTCTGTCAATTCAGTGGGGGTAGAGTATACTGTTTCTTTCTTAAAAGTAAAAACATAATGCATTTGGTTACATATAGAACTAAGAACACCTTTTAGGGTGAAAGACAGAACAAATCCATGTTATGCATTTAACTTTAAGAGGTCTGAGGTTACATTTATAGCAAACTACATGATTTAATCTTGCACACAAAGGACTATTTTACAGGCTTGTAGATCACGAAGATAATAGGTTTAAAATGACTCTACATGTACATATTCCATTTGTTTATTCCACCTTTTAGACATCTTCTAATTTGAGATCCACACATGTTTGAGGCTGAATACCCGGACTGCAAATAAGAAAACCGCATCCCGACTGAGAGATCTCATTTGCAGGACAGAGAGAAGCTCAGCACGGAGCCCATTCAGGAAACGGCATTAACGCCCTGCAGCGCATTCAACGAGCTCTTCATTATTAAATGCTTATTGAAACCCGACTTTCATTGTTCACAACCAAAAGAGCCCCGAGAGCTCGGGTCTGATCCGGCAACTTTCTCTGAAAGAATGATGGAAAATCCGCATCCGTACTGACCCTCGTTCAGGACGGGACGTTTCAACAACACGCAGCCGTTAATGCGCAGATATTAGGTTTACATTTAACAAAAACCTGACACGGCGTTATAGTAAAGTACGTCAACGTGTATAAATCTGACAGCAAAGCTATAACAAACACTACCGGCGTATATATATTGTCCTGGATGTTTAGCATAACTGGATGCGCCATAGAAGCGCTGCATGTTAAGAATCCGCTAGCAGCATCCGGGTCGACTTCGCCTACCATCGCTACTGATAGATCATCGATGGTAATTCACGGTTTATACGAAGTTTAACCAAAAGCAATGTCACCGCACTTCACCGACATTACAGCCCCATCACCACACAGCGCGATAGGAATCGTTCGCTTACCTGCAAAGCCGCAAGGACCGTCAGCATCGCACCTCTCGTCCAGTACATGGTGTAATCTCCGTGATCCCCCCGGTTAGCCGTGAAGATGGTTAAGGTTTAAAAAAGATCTGCAGCAATGTAGGCGGCATGTAGCTCCAGCCCTGCTCGCTCAGTGCTCTAGCTCTCTTTAAGCTGTGTGCGCCGTTCCGTTCTCCTCACGCTCTGCCACTGCTGCCGCTCCGCCCGATTTCCCATATAGTGCAACGCCACATGTACTCAGTGTCTCCCTCTAGCGATCAAGCGTAAAATAAACTAGCCTTCTGACGAGATGGAGAGGTTAGCCGCAACGAAAATGCATTGGAAACAAAAGGTTTCTTAACAAAATGTCTTCACTGGCTGATAAAATGTGGTCTGATACAAAAGGGAGAAACTCAAGTTCAATGTATTTATCTACATAGTACTTTAACAATAGACGTATGTCACAAAAAGCTTTACAAATAGTTGAAAGTGCAAATGAGCAAGTCAGAGGCGACAAGCCTGCTACTCAATGCAGTGGAAATTCCCTTCACAATACTTAAACCAATAATTAGAAATTAATTACATTCTACACCTACAGTATAGCAGCAAGAATTTTAAGATAAGATTAGATAAGTAGAAAAAAAAACAGCCAAGCCAACAATTTGAGATAGTCTTGACAGCATCTGAAGAACTGGGGCCGCTCATTTATTCTTTCATTCTTTACCATTATCCCAAATTCTGACCCAAGCATAATTTAAAAAAATGACACCATTGTCTCCAGCTACAAGCTAGGTGCATTATCATGAGGTCATGATAAACCCCTAACCTCCCTTCAGGCACTCTTGTACATAATTTGAATTTGTTTCAAGTATCTTAAAACTTATCAAGGCTAAATCTATGACTACACCATTGTGCTCTTGGTTATGCTGACTTCACTATGTTTCTACTTATTTGATATCACATTTTCACTACCATTTCTACTTAAAGGTAATAAAGTATAATAAATGAATACTCAATCACAATTAATCACTTTAATTATCACCTTTTAAAAATCACATAGTCCCCAAATCTCATCATATGCTTTTTACATTATTTACATACCATTCTTTTCTTAATCACCAAACAGTGTCTTAAAATCACAAGGTTGAGCATATGGTGAAACAAAAAAATGTAAATAAATAAATAAATAAATCTGTGTTAATACACCACAAAAACCCCAGTAAAAACCATCATATGATGTTTGGATGTTGGTATTCTGGGAAACAAGCAATACCATGCCAGTTCCATGTTCCATATCAGTCCAAGTTGGCTTATTATGGTGAGTGGTCTCCTGGTGCTGGTTTAGCTGGTAAACTTGTATGGTTTTGATGGTAAAGCTGATTGATTAGCATACCAGTGACCAAAACACAAACTATGCTGATGTTGCCTGTTTTAATAGGTTTGAGAGCAATGGAAAATCTCATTGAGATGCATAAGGAAGAAGCTTAAATTTACAATTATAGCATTTAGCAGACAATCATTTTGAGGGTTAAGCACCTTTCTCAAGAGTCCAAGAGTGGCGCCTTGGTGTTGGTGAAATTGAACCACTAACATTCTGGTCAAAAGTCCAGTACCTTACACCCTGTCCTATTTGGAATTCAGAGTCAACACTTAAGTGTGGGACTTGAGACCAGACAACAAGAATAGGTCCTTAAGGGTCCCAGTCTAGCGAAAGTAAAACAAATGTAACACAAGCAGTAATTGTATTTAAAATGTCAGATATTCAGTGTAGATACAAATCTTTAGTTGTATTCTGAGTGGAAGTCTCAGGATGTCCATGTGAGAAGATTCTCTATAGTAGGAAGTGTGGGTGGCCTGAGATGAAGCATGGCTGTGAATCACCAGCGTCCAGTAAAGGTCAAGAGATGGGAATATTGTCTTTTACTAGCACTCAAGTGGTAAACTCCTTCTGGCTGTATAAATCTTTAAATGTTGACCAACGACCAACCTCTTAATTGAAAATTAAAATAAATGTTTATACACCAACTCCTAACAGTATTTTAGTAGGACACGGATTTTTAAGTTAGAATTGAAAGGGGAATACTTGTTCAAGTCGTTCTGGTAACTGTAATATTATTTAATCTTGGTAAACCTAGGCATGAAACACATTTTTTCTCAAATAATAACACACAAACACTTGTGCTTTTCATCTCTCTGTTGTGTCTGGTTTCCACCAACTTCCTAAACATAGCAGTAGGTGGATTTCATAGGTGTGCACATGTGAGTAAATGGATGTGATTGCATGTGATGGTCTGGCACCTTCTTCAGCAGGCTCCAGACACACTGCTACCCTCAAAAGGAAAAAGTGGTACTGAAGATGAAGAAAGGAATTTATAAATGTCTTTAACTGACTGAACATGAGAACTAATCATTAACAGCCCAGGCTGGAAAAAGCATTTGATCCCGATATTTAATAACAAGCAGAACATTTATTAACAGCAAAATGTTTAAAGTGGATTATGATCAATCTTAGGCCACCCTGGCATTTCTGCATAAGCAGCCCCTTTCAGGTTATGCCCTAGCATTTTTATTAGGTTATGTTCTGTACTCTCTCTTGGTAGGTTCAAAACACAATTTTCAATAAAGTTAACTAATGTTATACAGTTAATTCATCCATAAGCTGTAGTAGCTGCTCTACTGCATTGACACAGTGGATTGGGTTCAAGGCAGTAATACATCTTAACATACATCAACACTACCAACTCTGCAATGCCACATAATTATGTGATTGTAGCATACCTTTCATGACTTCAATTTCCAAAGCTGAGGTACTATATATGGGGCTGTCATTCTACCTAATTAGAATGTTTGTATGATGTTTAAATTTACACTACATTTACTTCTCCAATGTTTTTATATCTCCTCCATCTAACCACTGTGGTAGCCTAGTGGTTAAGGTACTGGACTATGGACCAAAAGGTCCAGGGTTCAAATCCCACCTCTGCCAAGCTGCCACTGTTGGGTCCTTGAGCAACCCACAATTGGATTGTAAGACTATCTGGATAAGAGCGTCTGCTAAATGCTGTAAATGTAAATGTAATGCATAAGTGGCGAACTACAGAACTTAGCTCGCACAAGCCTTGAACAATTCAGACCACACCAATAGAATTACTCGCTCCCTTACTCACTTTCCATACCCACTTAAACCAATTCAGGTCCAGAGGAGAGTAGAAACGTACTACATTTACTCCAATATGTGTACTTCTTAGCACTTCTAATTTTAATTTGAATAGTTTATTTTACTATTACATGAGTAAATTCATAAACAAATACATTCGAATAGAAATGACTGATTTGAGATGGTGACTTGCTTTAAAATAGATGGTTTGTATTGCATTTTTCACCTTTTGTGTATATTTCTACACAATTGTTTGTTTAATTCAGTTAGTAGTTCATGACTTTATAGAGTGTTGTAGTATTTTGATTTGAAAATGATGCTTAAAGTTTGGCTTGTCACGGTTGTACCCCATGTTTAGTGAAATGCCACTTCTTGTCACCTAGTAATTAGGATTTGCTTTCACAAATAATGCCAGCAGTCTATACCCTAGCCCACCAGTAAATTGACCTGGGCTCAAGCCCTGGCAGGGTGATGGATGCATAATCACTTTTGTGTCTGAAGGAGGGAGCAGCAATAGCAGCCCAGCCCAGTGGTAGACTGGTGATGCTCATGCCCTGTGTCACTCATGCCCTGGGGATAGGCACTTTTTTCCCAGGTCAGGGGGAAAATGGATTAAGAAATGGACGATGACAAATAAATAAATAAACACCAGAGCAGCTTTTGTAAAAATGTCATGCAATTACAATAGTTTATACAACAATACAGTTTAAATATTTTTCATTGTTAAATTTTTGTCCCTTTTGTCCAATTTACCCTGTGTAACAAGTAATACAGTACTTTTCACTAACATTTCACTAAATACTTCATTAGCCTAGTTCAGTGTTTTGGGTGAGTACTTAAGTATGTTTTTAGAAGTAACAGTACTTGAGTAACGTTATATATATATTCTGTATTTTAAGTTTATTTTGTGTTTAAAGTTTATTCTTTAAGGAACTGTGAAGACACACACTCAAGTTTTTCACTCACCTACACACCTGTGTAAATGTGATGTGACAATAAACATGATTGATTGATTGATTTATTTTTTTTGCTACTCTACTCACCTTTGGCTTAACCAGCAGCACAAGGTGGAAGGCTGGTTCAACCCCTGGACAGGGAACCTGTCTATCTCAGGGCATATGTATGCATACACGCTCTCAAACTGGGACACTTTAGAGAAGTCAGTTGACCTCATGCATGTCTTTGGAATGTGGGAGGGAAACAGACTACCTGGAAGAAAGCCATGCAGACATGGGAATACATGCAAACTCCACCCAGGCAGCATTTGGACCAGGTCTCGGACACAGATCTCCGGAGCTGTGAGGTGACAGTGCTAACCACTGCTTGACCGTGCTACCCCCAGCAGATTTAATTCAGATGCAATTCCCATTTTAGAAATAGCAACAAAATAATCAGAGCTATTGTTGACATAATGTAATATGTTTTGTAAATTTCATTTGATATATTGTGTTTTATGTAGCTTAGAAGTACTCAAAGAGTTGAAGCTGATGCAACTATTATTTAGCTCTGTTTGCTAGTTATCACACCAATGTGATATGCCTCCACATAGCAGGAGGCAAAGTATGATCACAAGGAGCACAACAAGCTGTTGTCCCTGTAGCAAAAGGCAATGATATTATGCAATTTATGAAAGGGTTTTAAAGGTTCACAAAGGTTTAAAAGTTCTCAGAGAAACTTCCTAGAGACGCCAGAATATTTGCTAATTAGCCAAATAACACAGAGGAGAACAGAGAATGTTTTAAATGTATTTATATGTTTCACTAACTTGAACATAACCAGTACAAGGTGCTAGGAGCTGCAGCATTTCAATATGCTAACAAAATAATTCAGGGACTCATGCTCCTGTCTCAGCAGTGCATTCTGGCCAGGTTGAGTTTCACGGAAGCCCTTTTCACACATGCACTGTAGCTGTTTTATGGACATTACCTGGAGCTGTATAGCGCAAATGTCTGAAACATCTTCAAATGTATGAGGGTCATAATGGAAAATTTCCAGACCTCATTCTCTGAACATTTTCCGAAGTTAATACATGAAAACGACACATTTGACACAAAAGGAGGTGTGGCCGGTCAGGGGATTATGAGAACCTGAACCCGGTGTTCTCTCTCTCTCTCTCTCTCTTTTTTTTGACATAATAGCACAATAATATGTGGCTTTATTATCCACCACTTAAAGAAAAATAAACCCTATCTTCTTTATCCCTACCAAACTCCTCTTTCAAGCCCATTAATATGCCTGCTAGATTTTGAGCCTCTAAATATTTTCTAGGTTTGTGAAATTAATAAAATTCGAATACAGGCTGTAGCATTTCCCTTTATGTTGATGTTAGTGTCAACAGTGTATGTAACTAATAGTGAGTGACAGACTTTGAGCTGATATGACAGAGGAGGGAAACAGGAGAGAAGCTCAAATGGCCTGAGAAGTGACCATGACAGACACGTGTGTTTCTACGCAGCAGATGTCCCTCGTGTACTCTGAGAGTGTGTCTGGTCATCAGTGTGCTCTTGCCATCTGCTCATCATTATCGACCAGCCAACACACACATGCAGACATATATGCACACACCCGTGCAAATATACAGCTGCGCATGCGTGTACCAACACACACACATATACACACAGCACAGATCCTGTTGGACTGTCAGAGTGAAACACTGGCTCAGACAGAGTGAATAATGATAGAGACACAGAGAAAGAGATGGGGGAGGAGAGAACGAGTGAAACATCACCTGGCTACATATGTCTCTTCAAAGCACACAGCCTCACTCGTTGTTTAAGCTAAGCTTTGAAAATGAAGCAATGGATTTTTTCACTTTAGAAACTTCTTGATAGCCATATTTCCATCCAAGGGACTATATGTAAAAAAAATCTAGCACTAACATTCTTTGCGGATGTACGGAATGGAAACAATTTCTTGGTAATATATAAAAAATATGGTCCAAACATTTTCCCATTCGATTTTAGTGCATATGTTAAACTAGAGTGGAAATAGGTAACAAGCAAACCCCAAACGTTATGCATGATCTGTGTTATTTGACTGGATTTTCATCACGTCTGTCCTACAGAAACAACATTATCCACCCTGAAAACATAGGTGCTAGGGAATTATATGGAGTATGGCCTTTATCTGTTAATTCTAGTAAAACACCTAATATCCATAAATTGTATGAAAAAAGTGTTTATGAGAAGCCATGGCAAAGTCCTCAAACAGTCCACAAATTTGAACATTTGGAGCTTTCTGAATAGACATCCTCAGTAAATGCAATTGGTTTGTGGTAATTACCTATTGCTCTAAGGCTGGGACAACCTTTGTTGTAGTTGGGGTATAGAAAGAAGTTAGCTGAGGCATTCAGAATCAAAATCTGATAATATTCTCAGAATATGAATAACTGCCTGTGGATTCCTAAACTGGAAAATAAACATGTTCTTTGTCATACGTTTCAAATAGTTTAGTCTTGTCTGTTTTTTCCCAAACTATTCTCCTCGATTTCCACTATATTCCTTTTATAGTTCAAGCCATTGGAAAATAGGAGTGGTTGACATTTGGTACATGATTACACAATCATTCCTGGTACAGATTAGAGATGTGGTGACTGAATTTTATTTTGACAGCCGTACAAAGAATCATATCTGAATGTGACACTCCATCCTGCAGGAAGACACCACTGCGACGCAAACTCTTGTTCCTTCGTATTAGACCACTGCTCCTCCCAAATACCCAAATGTTTATCTTGACATTCTATAATGTAGCTACAGTATAACCTCTCAGAACCTTCAGATGTCATGCACATCTATCCATCCGTTTGACTACAAAAACACTCTAAGAGGGCAGCTTCTAACAGATCGTTCATTTAATTTATGCACTGAAGTTTTTTGATATTCTGCTCTGTGGTGAATAGCATACGTACAACAATGATTTGAAACTGGTTAATATTACTCAGTTGTTTGTGTATTCTGTTTATTGTTTTCATCACTTGTGTCAGTAGGCAGAAAAATGTGGAATGTTTGCGATATATATGACAGTATATATGACAGTAGTTACATGACAGTAGTCCTTAGCAGGAAATTAAATGATTACATATCTGATGGTAATAGGCTGTCAGCAAATATAGAAAATCCAGCTAATGTTAGACACTGAAGCAATCAGCAATGAATGGCCACAGGTTCACCTGACAGACCTGGTGATTATATAAAGCCGTGTTAAGTTACTTATATTAAAATGAAAAAAAAAACAAGCAAACTGATATAAGAGAAAATATATCTACATTTTTCATGATGTGATTTTTTAAAAAGTATATTAAGTTGTTTTTCATATGTGTCAGAAAGCTGTCACAAAGTGAGCTTTACTGAAGCACAAAGACAAAACAGGATTGAAATCTAAAGCAAAACTAAGACCAGGTTATACAGAGCATAATCACCAAATAACAAAGAACAGCGTTAAACTGGAATACACACTACAGCGACCAAAGAAACCACTAAGGCCGACGATTGCAGAGGTCTCCCACATGGACGATATGGCCACCTCCAAGGACGGACGGGCGTCCGGGCGAACCTGGAACCTTGAAGCCTCTTTGTGAAGAGTGGTGACCTTGCATTGATTGAAGCAGGGGCAGCCGTGAGCTGTCAGAGAAGGGCTGTGACATCGGGCAATGGTAGGAGCACTGGGGAGTGCCTGGCCAACAATAGGAGCATCGGGGAGCACCTGGATGATGACAGGAGCAGCAGTTAGCACCTGTGCTATGAAAGGAGGAGCAAGTGCCCAATGGCATCGAAGGAGGAATAGACATGGAAAGTGGGACTGATGGAGAGGTGGGAACTGGGTCTGGAGCTGGACCAGGGTCTGGGACAAAACTGGCTTCTGCCATCTTCCTAGTGGTGAGGTAGTCTGTCATATCTGACAGAAAGTGGTAGACAGATGCAGGACACTGTTACAAAGCAAGCTTTATTGAAGTACAAAGGACTGCATTATAAAGCAAAGCTGAAACCTGGCTACATTGACAACAAAAACTAAGTATAAGCACCAAAACCGAGGAACAAAGAACAACTCCAAAACAGAAAACTAATGTAACTGTCCTACAAGGCTGAGAAGGAAATGCAAGGCACACATAAGAGACTGGGAACGAAACTGGGTGAGTCAAGTCAAGCAGAGTCTGGGAGATGAGGTAGGGTGACGACAGGCAGGAAGACAGGAATCTGGGTTGCGTACAGTGCAGGAATGGAGCTAGCGAGAACAAACATGGAAGAACAACATCTCAGTGTGTGAAACATAAGGTAACCAAAATACATCGCAAAGGACAAGCAGAAACACAGGGTTTGAATAACCAAACTGATTAAATCAGGAAGTCGGGAAGTGTGGCAGAGTGAAGAGTGCTGGGAAATATGAGGATATGCTGTGGTCGTGACATTATTCAACCTTTTTGCTAAAGATTTTTGCGTCATCTTAATTTTGTCGAGAAATGATTTCTATTGGGTAATTAAAAATAAACTAAAAATATTTGACAAAATTAGCAACTAATGTAGATAAAATTGTTGACTAATACAATAACAAAAGAAAACAATCTGTTTTAGTGAGTGAATTTTGGCTTATTCAAGATTTTTTACTCTCTACAATGTAGACCTTTTAATTTCTTTATTTTTGTTTAACTAATGACGCCTTAGAAATGCATTATTTTTAGTTACACATTATCTAATGCTTATGTAATTATCCTAGTACATTTACTGTAGGAAGATGATGTCATCTGTCAGGAGAATAGGCCCTGGGAACAGCTAAGTAACTACATTATCCTACAAGGCTCCCTACTGACCCTTTTCTCTTTCCATAGCAGGCTGCCTAATTACAGCATGCAGTGCTCTCCCTATGTAAACCTCCTTCCTGTTCCCCTCCTGGTCGGGTGTCTTCATATGTCTCCCTCTTGTAGATTTCCTGGCTTCTGTTTCCTGGCTCCTGGTCTCCCTGTTGCTTCTGTTATGGTTTGTCAGCTCCTGTTTCTGATGTATATATATTTGTCCCTCCTTATGTGTTCCTTGTTTGCTGATAGTATCTGTATTTTAGCTTTGTTTAGCACTTCCTGTTAGCCCCTTTGCATCCCTGTTTGGTGTCTTTTTACTGTTAGCATTCTGCTTATTTGCATTAGCACTGTATGTTAGCATTTCCGTTTGTATTTGTTAGCTTTGTCTCTGTTTTGTATACTGTCTCATTGTTAGCTATCTAGTCTCTCTATATACCAACTGCCTGTGTATTAACCTAGCCACCTAGCCACACTGTTTATGTCCTGTCATTGTTAGCTTTGCCATCTAGCCCGTCCGTTTGCACTTTGTACTCCCCCATGCCTATCTGTAAGAAATCACTTGCACTTACATCAGTCTCTGTCTCCCTGCCCTGTACTAAACGTGACATCTACACTTACCCAAAGGCTGTCATGATAATGGATGCTTTTTTCAGAACAGTGAAACATGATCGCATAATTGTATTATTGCACTCTTAAAAACAAAGGCTCCAGAATACAGTCTTAAAAGCTTTGGACACCCCTGGTCGGTTGAAAAAAGGTGCTCAAAATTAGGTTAAAATTAAGTTTGTTTTACACATATGTGTACTAAGGCTGTGTAATAATACTGTATGATACTGTAGAAGACATTTTAGAATGCCATATAGAAACTTGGATGGATGGCTTTTTGATCATTTTTTGTTGCACAAAGAATCTAAATAACTGTTCACCACCAGGAATGTTTATAATATATGGAACATTCTTTGCTTTTGTGGTAATACAATGATTAAAGAGTTCTTTATGTCTTCAACAAAAAGAACCATACATTGCAAGGAAAGTCAACTGATGGCATTTTTTAAAAGAATATTTTTTGGCATCTTTATTTTTAGGAGTATATACTGCATATCTGTTACGTATAGATGTGCTTGAAAAACAGTGGAATATTCTTTTAACAGACCTATACCTCAGCAGTAAGTGAGTGCAGTCCTGTTGCACTAATGGTTGGCTCTCCAGTTGTATACCCGCTAAATTGGGCAGCACAGCAGCTCATCTTTCAGCCGAGCTCCATGCTCTCTTCGGACACTCAGACAAATGATTTGTTTCTGCTCACGTCATATTTCCAATGTGCAGCATCAGAAAGTTCCATTCTGAGCCATTAGCCACCATTAATGCTGGAATGCGACTGGATTCAAATTGTAATGATATTAAACCTTGTTTCAAGACAGATGGAAGAACCTGGGGATTCTTCTCATTAATTTAATTCATAATGATGGATTGAATTTATAAAGGAACCCAGGGACATGTCTGTATGCAACAGTGATGGATGACTTGTCAGCTGGTACATTAGACTTTCATAATGTTAGATGTGGGAGGTTTTTTTTCTTTCTACAGCTCTTTGTGTGTGTGTGTGTTTGTGTGTGCGTGTTTGAGGATGTGCAGTTAGAACTTTAGTAGAGGAACACTAAACTAGTAAGCTAAGTGGGGTCAGCATCTCTCTCTTCTCTCTCTCTCCAATTATTCCCTGAGGGAGGCGGAACTTATGAGTAAGCCTAGGTCTTATCTTTTATACTTATCTCATTAACATGCCACTCTGTGTTTTCCACTGTGTCTTTGAGATGCACCACATGCTGTGCGTGAGAAAGACTGTATTTGCTGAGCTAAGCTCAAGTTAGATCACATGATTTCTATTAAACACTAGAGGCATATTTTATTTACAATGTAAAGTTTTCTGGTTATAGGACTGGACATTTTATACAAGCATATATATAAAACTCTATAATTCCAGTATCAAGTCCTTGTACAACAATTTGACCCAAGTAACTTCACAAGAACATGTAGCATTGATCAGAAAGAGAAAATTATTCTTAGTTCATTCTACAGCTTCCAATTAAATAAGAAAATAACTTTATCCATACTTATTATGAAGTTGATGTTGATTGAAACTTTGGTCAGCACTGTTCTGTTCTGTAATCAATAGCTTTTGTAGTGTTTTCACAATGATTATGTTGCACTCGAGGTGGTGAAAACTTACGTAGAGCCACAATTACTGTTGGTACTCACTTGAGTCAGTTCTTTTTATAGAATGGCACAACACGATATTTACAGTGTGAAAAGAGCATGTGTTTACATCACTACAAGAACATAACTGTGAAACTGGTGATGTCTTTAAAACATCAACCCAATGCTCAAGTATTTTAAGTTAAAATATTTCATCTAGCAGGACCACAATGTTGATTGTACAGTCAACAAATAAGGTACCCAGATACAAATGTTAGATTGCTGCAAAACTCATCATGCAGTTACATATGTCACAGGCAGATATGTAAATGACAACAGGTGTGGTCTGATTTGACACTGGATCACTGGGTCACAAGAGGGCAAACAAAGTGCTTTCCCCACTACTCTATAAAAAGGCTCTCTGGGGCTACTTTTGGGTAGTGTACCTATTGGTGAGAGATTGTTTACTGCTCGATATGCCACTATGACACAATTTCTCACTGATGTTGCAGCTGGGCTTGTAGATCCTGCACACTCATAGGTTGCGGAGGTAACATCCCAGATGGTCCCATAAACGCTCGATTGGCAATAAATCTGATGACTAGGCAGGCCAAGGAAGTGTTGAAATGTGGTGGAAATATTCCTGAGAAACCTTTGCTATGTGTGGGCGAGCATTATCCTGTTGGACAGTTGGAAGCCCTACCATGAGAGGCAACACACATGGCTGCAGGATGTCCTGCACATACTGAGTTGTTAGTCCCTCATATGACTACTAGGGGTGACTGACTGCCGTTTATGTTCCACAGATCATCACACTAGCAGATGTCACTTCACAACAAGGGCAGGACTGAAAATCTTACTACCAGGACTCTATACTTGAGGCGGACCATTGTTGAATCCCAAAAACAACCTGGATTAATCGTTAAATATGATACAGTTCCAGTCCAAAGCAAGCCAGGTCTTTGTCTAATTCCTTTTTCTGAGTAAGCTGCTCACACTTTTATGTACACACTATAGCATTCTAGAGAACTGTGTACTTACGTTTCTTGTTTTGAATGAGTGAAGCAGTTTAAGAACTATAATGAACTTGTTTACAATAATATTTGGTAAGACCTGATATTAACCTGACAACCCCATCCAGTATCTTTGAGATGAAATGGAACAACAACTATGAGTCAGGGCTTTTGACCCCATTCCAGGGTACAAACTCAGCAACGCTCTTGTGGCTGAATGGAAGTGAATTCCCCAAATCGTGACACTCATGATTGACTTTTTATATAATATATATATAAATATTGGACCAAAAGGAGAGGTTCCCATTCTATTCTCTTCTTTCTTTTCATCTTCACAAGAAGCCTAATCAGCAACAAAGAGAACATTTTTGTCATCCAAAAATGACATTTTAGTGTCATATTTTAGATGGGGATAATGAGGCATGGAAAGGTTTTAACAAGATTATAATTATATAAGCATAAATTACATCTGATATAAGCATATGGAAGCATCTGGCCACTGTTAGCATCCTCTGAAGACTGCAGTAGAGGTACTGAAGGGTTCTTCAACCATTTGGGGCCTTAGCTCTTAGTAAAGTTGCTTTGTGATGTCTCTTGTGGAAAACTAAAAGGTTATTTGAACTGATCAGTGCTAAAGCACATACGAGCAACAGACCGTCGTGCAGTTGCCATTCAATGTTTCTACTGTGGAATCTTGTTTCTGTATCTATGTATTTTGTACTTTCATCTTGTTTTTATTGCATGTCTGCCATTTGCCCCAACATCTTGGTTACCATCAGGAATAGCCCATTCAATCGTATGATTTACAGTGGTGTGAAAAAGTGTTTGCCCCTTCCTGATTTCCTATTTTTTTTGCATGTTTGTCACAATTAACTGTTCAGAAAATCAAACCAATTTAAATATTAGTAAAGACAACACAAGTAAAAACAAAATGCAGTTTTAAATAAAGGTGTTATTGTTAAAGAAGAAAAAAACCCAAACCTACATGGCCCTGTGTGAAAAAGTGTTTGCCCCCCAAAACTAATAACTGGTTGGGTTACCCTTAGCAGCAACAACTGCAACCAAGCTTTTGCGATAACTTGCAATGAGTCTTTTACAGCGTTGCAGAGGAATTTTGGCCACTCATCTTTGCAAGATTTGGTATAATTCAGCCACATTGGAGGGTTTTCGAGCATGAACAGCCTTTTTGAGGTCATGTCACAGCATCTCAATAGGATTCAGGTCAGGAATTTGACTAGGCCACTCCAAAGTCATTTTGTTTTTCTTCAGCCATTGAGAGGTGGACTTGGTGGTGTGTTTTAGATCATTGTCCTGCTGCTGAACCCAAGTTCGTTTCAGCTTGAGGTCATGAACAGATGGCTGGACATTCTCCTTCAGGATTTTTTGGTAGACAGCAGAATTCATATTTCTATTTATCACAGCAAGTCTTCCAGGTCCTGAAGCAGCAAAACAGCCCCAGACCATCACACTACCACCACCATATTTTACTGTTGGTATAATGTTCTTTTTCTGAAATGCTGTGTTACTTTTACACCAGATGTAATGGGACATGCACCTTGAGACGAGCTTTAATGTTCTTTTTGCTCAGCAGTGGTTCTCGTCTTAGAACTCTGCCATGCAGGCAATTTTTGCCCAGTCTCTTTCTTATAGTAGAGGCATGAACACTGACCTTAACTGAGACAAAAGAGGCCTGCAGTTCTTTGGATGTTGTTGTGGGGTCTTTTGTGACCTCTTTGATGAGTCGTCGCTGCGCTCTTGGGGTAAGTTTGGTCGGCCGGCCACTCCTGGGAAGGTTCACTACTGTTCCATGTCTTCGCCATTTGTGGATAATGGCTTTCACTGTGGTTTGCTGGAGTCCCAAAGCTTTAGAAATATCTTTATAACCCCTTCCAAACCGATAGATCGTAATTACTTTCTTTCTCAATTGTTCCTGAATTTCTTTGGATCTCGGCATGATGTGTAGCTTTTAAAGATCTTTTGGTGTACTTCACTTTGTCAGGCAGGTCCTATTTAAGTGATGTCTTGATTGAGAACAGGTGTGGCAATAATCAGCCCTGGGTGTGGCTAGAGACAGTGAATTCAGATGTGATAAACCATATTTAAGTTATGTTTTAACAAGGGGGGCAATCGTTTTTTTCACACAGGGCCATATTGGTTTGGATTTTTGTTTCCCTTAATAATAAACACCTTCATTTAAAAACTGCATTTTGTGTTTACTTGTGTTGTCTCTGACTAATATTTAAATTGGTTTGATGTTCCAAACACTTAATTATGACAAACATGACTCCAAATGATTTTGTGGAGTGTATAGGTTATTTAAAGAATAATAAATTCCCATAGATGCTTTGAAGAAATATTGATGCAGCTAATACTGCAATACTGATACAGTGATTATAGTGATGCACATTAGTATGTTTGCTTGCTTGAGCAGAGGAACATCTATCACTCACCAATGATGTTACTGTATATAAATGCTCTGATTCAGTAAACAAATGTGATTGATCATTTACAGTCTTTTACAAACATTTTATTTTTCCAGCAAGGAACAAAGTTAAACATGAAAGTGTCAAAATTTGTGCACCTTCCCAGGTGTTTTTTGCAAGGTCTCAGACTTCACAGCTTTTATGTTCACTTCATTTAAAAAATAAAAACGTAGGTTTGACTGTACTGACATTCTCATAATCTGAACAGTAGTATGTTTTGCAATATCAAAGCATAAATTACACTATATTGCCAAAAATATGTGAACACCCAAAAATTCCATCCAGAAACATATTAGTAGCTATGTTTTTAATATTTTTATTAGTATGGAGTTTGTCCCCGTTTTGCTGCTACAACAGCAGACTTCCACTAGATTTTGGAACGTGACTGTGAGGTCAGTCACTGAGATTGGACAGTAAGCCCTGTCCAATTCACCTCAAATGTGTCTGACGGAGTTGATTTCAGGGTTCTGCCACTGTTTGTCTATGGATTGTCTATGGCTACAGTATATGTTTCATAATTATGAATCTATTAGAATTGAATACTGTTGAAATGAGATATCACCTATTTAATGAACATCAGTGGGTCAGACTGCAAAATGCATCCAATCCAACCAAAATTGCCTAAGATTGCTATTTTTATTTGATCTACAACAGTTTTGCCTCAAGTTATCCATTAACTACCAGGTTAGTTGACACGAAAGATTGTGTAAATCAACTTTGCTAAACTGGTCACCATGACCAGGAATTGTACACAGTTGACATAAACATTTGTGTTTTTTTTTTTTTAGAAATTTAAAAATTGTCTGTGTCTTAGAATAAATATCAACTTATGCTGTCAAATGATTAAATATCTACTTGTGCCAACTGCACCAATTGTATTGTATTCTGATTAAAGAAATAGTTTGTTACATTAAAAAAAAAACTTTACACACTTGCCATACAAGTGGATAATATAAGCCTCAAGAGAATGCATTTATTACTTTTTAATAATTCATTAAACACATGGATGTCGTCAAACTGCGCAGTTACAGTGGATTGTGTGTTTATGTGACATAATCTGCTGTTGCACTGTAATTAGTAATTTAATATGTGACCAAAATCATTTACAGTTCTGTTCCTTATAAGTTAATAGCGCTATATAATTTATGTTAGAATACAGGAAATGGTGATTAGGAGACCATTTCCAACACAGCCTATTAGTATGGGTGTGTTACATGGTCAAGTATCAAAAATGTGATTAACGACTTCAAATATGATTGCTTGGTATTATTATTATTATTATTATTATTATTATTATTATTATTGTTATTAACACATTCATTTTTGACAGTCCAAGTACCAACATATAGGGCTACTAGCTCTTAGGAGAGGTTTCATTAGGTGTTGTTGGTTTTATAACTGAAGATAGAACCAGTATACAGGGTGTCTATAAAGTAAGTCTCACTTTAATACATTTTCACCCACCACAGTACATGAGAAGCTGTTTTAAAATTTATATGAAACACAAGGAGCCCATGTTTTATCCATATTACATCAATTCAGTGTGAGTCCCCGGGGTGAAGTGACAAACATCAGTGCAGTAATTAACAATGTGAAAGTGGGACTTGCTTTACAGACACCCTGTATTAGCAGCCAGTTGAATAAGCACAGCTCCAGTTCAAGTCTCTGGTTTTACAGTATGCTGTGTGCATTTTTACTGCTCTTTCTCCATCTCTTTTTGCTTCCTGAGTAAATGCAGATGCATTTTTTGAATATTTTTCTTTTGCATCAGTGGATTACTGGACTCTGATTGAATCCCCATCAACTGTTGTCTGGTACACCTGTGCCTTTTCCCTCTCCACTTGTACCTTCAGTGACTGTAGGTGCAGTGAGTGAGCATCCACCCTACAATAGGTTGCGATATCTGATAACACTTGGTTTTGGAGCTTACCCACTACCACTGATATGGAGTTTCTCATCTATAAACAAACGTCACCATCCTCGTTTGACTTAGTTTCTC
Organism: Ancistrus triradiatus; assembly: GCA_025084515.1. NCBI lineage: Eukaryota > Metazoa > Chordata > Actinopteri > Siluriformes > Loricariidae > Ancistrus > Ancistrus triradiatus. The sequence goes on from JAJAGP010000391.1 coordinate 397,563, forward strand.
TCTGATGCATTTAACTTATTATTTGAGTGGATGAAAGGGATTAATCGCTCAGGACCTCACATGGAGCATCCAGAAGGCACAGAAGAGACTTTACTTGCTAAGAATACTAGGGAAGATCAACTTTCCCAACCAACATCTGTTGTCATTCTATCACTGCTTTATAGAAAGCATAGTCACTACTGCATTTTTCATGTGGTATTCTGGCTGCTCTTTGGCTGATAAAAACACTTATTACATACACTTATTAGATGAGCCTAGAAAATTATTTACACATAGCTACTGACACTGGACGAAATCTACAGCACACTGTGTTTCCACAAGGCTAGAAGCATGATCAGAGATCACATCCCAGCAAGGTCACCAAGATATATTCACTGGTCCTCTCATTCGTCATCCGACATGGGACATTACTGTTCCATTACTGATCCATTATTTGGTACCATAAGCAGCACTTTATGGAGTTCTTCGTCATCTGTGTGCCTCGGCTACTCTCTTTCTTGGTCTCTCTTTAATCAGCCCTGCAAAAAGGTTGTTCGATCACCAGTAAAGCAGCACTTACCAGTGACGTTGATTCAAAAGCAGTATGACATCCTTTTGATACTTGAAATCAGGCAACAGCTAGATCACTATATTCTTTTAAATATGGCGTCTCCCACTGGTTATACCTGCAGCTCCAAATCTTGGCTTACAGGCAAAGGGCTGGCCTAGATGCATTGTATCATGGCAGCTTGAGAATCAAAGAAGTCCATTTTTGAGATTTTACAATTTGTGAATATCCTGCTTTGAAAATCTGCTACTCCACCCCATATTAGTACTGTTAATTTATTGTCCTCCTAAATCAGATTCCATTATCCAAACATAATGAATTTCTCAACATGGCCTCCTCTGCTTGCTCTGCTATCATATTATTGGCCAACCTATCAAGGCATACCTTCCCACTTCCTACTTCCCACAAATGAGTTTATACCTGTTCTTGATTGTTTTAGCCAGATTCCTACTCATTCATAGCCATACACTTGCTCAATTATGCTCCTGTGGTGGTGGTGCTGATTCTATTACTGGTTCAGATGTTGATTTTACTGATGAACTCATGGAATGTTGTCTCAATACTCCAACTGTTAACTGCTTACAAAAACCACTGTATCTTTCAGAGATTTAAAATTTATTGATCCTCTCCATTCTCTCTTCAGTCCTCAGCTTTCTCCATCTTTTATGTGATATTTTCTCCGATATCTTCTCAGTTAAGAATTTTCCTTTAGAATTTCCTTTAGAATTTTCTGAATCTCCTACCTCCCTTAATCATTGCCAGCCTTCTTGATTTTTTTCGTGGATAAATTCACTACAATCTATTTCCATTGCCGACTCTGTTTCACCTACATTGTTTTCCTTATTTACATACTCTGGTAATCATTTTTCTAACTTCACCTGTGTCCACTTTGCTATATTTCACATAATTAAAATCACACCCTCATGTCAGCTATACCCTACCCCACTTACACTTATTAAGGCATGTCACTCTCTTATTATCTCCCCCAATGTTTGTCTGATAAATAAGGGTTTTTATCAGGTTTTGTTAATATGTTTCTTACAATAGCTGCAGTCACTCCAAAATCCAGTCTTGATAAAGCTGCATTTTACATAACTACAGACCCATATACAGCCTTCCCACAGACTTTTAGCTCAAGTCATTGAAAGAGTTGTTATTGCACAGATTAATGCTTTTCTCACTAGACACAATCTTTTATGGTCCCTTTCGGTCTGATTCTCATACTTTCCACAAGTATGAAACAAGTACAAGTAAGTGTTGACTTCTTAAGCACTGCATACAATGGTCTCCTTAACATTCTTGTTCTCCTTGACCTTTTGACACTGTTAGCAATGACATACCTCTACCCCATCTATCATCTATGGGTGTTCCTGGCTTACTTTCTTTCATATCTTGCTAACTCACCACAATTCAGTTTGATATAAGTGAAGACAAGTCTACAGCTCACGAGCTTTGGGGGTTGCCCCAGGGATCTGTCCTTGGGCCCATTTTGTTCATAATGTAAATTTTACACCTTGGCTAGGTTATTCATGATCATGCTTTCAATTTTCACTGCTACAGTATGCTGATGACATACAAATTTATATCTCCACTTCTCCCCACCCCCACAATCCCATCTCTGCATCTGTATGCATCTCTATATATCTCTATATCTATCAAAATTCAGCAGCTACTATTTCTACAAAATGATCTGCACATATCACTCCTGCCTTATACCAGAGACATTGGCTATCAGGCTCCTCTAGTATCAAGTACAAACATCTTCAAGTACAAAGACCTTCAAAGCACTACATGATTTTATACCCATATACCTGAGTTTCTTTATTCTTACAACCACACCCACTGCCACACACAGGCTCTAATCCTTTAGTACTGGGTTATTTACAGTTCCTCTTACTTGACTTTCATCTATGGTTGCTACAGCATGCAAACTTTGGAGCTCTCTCCATCAATCATTATCAGAGCGTTTATCACTTTCTACCTTTAAGTCAAACTTAAACCCCTTTTCTTTCTCAACACTTCTTTCTGTTTCTGTCTTTTTTCTTCAACCCTCCCATTTTCCCTTTATTGTAAAGCATCATTGGGTTTATGAACATGCCGTGAAAGCTGAACTTGAAATTATTGTTTTATTTTCATGTTGACTGATTTTCTTTCAAAAACAAAATCACATTGTTTAGTAGGTTTTGTAAAATCAATTTGTGTGCCATGACTTTAGCAAATGTAAAAAAAAATGAAATAGTATACATACCGATAATGTGTTATCCAATAAATCAAGCCAATAGTCATTTATTCTGTTGTCTTCATCAGCAGGCCTAGTGAGTTAATTTGACAGTGCATCTAGTTCAAAATATGTGTACTGAGTTGTTCACACGACGTCAGTCCATTTCTCCATGTTCCTTGCAGCCTGGCCCATCATGTCTACTTAATGCATCCAGAGATTTATTGCACAGAGAGGCTGTTATTAGCAACCTGAGTGAAAGTGCACCACAGA